>LPNX011221201.1:30563-168061 GCA_001517045.1 Pseudotsuga menziesii | reverse complement strand
GTTTTCCCCCATCAAATATATATATATATATATATATACATTCATTCCATGTAGTTCACAACATCGGAGATTAGTGCTCGCTACATCCTGTTGGAGACATTTACCACCATACACACTCATTTTAGTCAATTTGGCCTAGTTAAACCACTATCTTAAGTTTTATTGACTTAATTGACATCAGAGCAGCACTGTATGATATCAGCATGAGTACACCCACGCCTACCTTTAGTCAAGGAGGCTAACTAAGCCTTCTCCTACATTCGAGGAGGCTAACTAGAGCACTCTGGGGGTGATCTGAGTGATATTAATGCACCTAATTGCTAACTGGTGGTTACAATTAGTTAAACAGCTCAGTGAAGGTGCCTCCATTCATTTAATTGATTATTTAATGATTAATTAATGAACTGGAGTCAACAGGGGTGCCTCCACCAACTTCTGATGTTCAATTCAGCTTCAATTAACCTCATCGGGGTTCATTGAAGTCATTGAAGTGCTAGCACTTGATGGTTGGCTTGCTATGACATGTGTCTGGTCTCTTTCAGTTGAGACTCAGTCATTTATTGCACTCCGACTTCAGTTAGGGTTTAGGTGAGTCAATTATGGTTTTGATCAGTGGTTAACTGAGTGTGAACCATGGCTTACAATCAGTTAAGCTAGACTCACTCATTCAATTTGAATGACCTCCTTGAGGATTCGAATTGCTCATTCATTCATGCTTGTAGCATGACATTGTAATTGTAATCATTCATTCTTTATGTGAATACAGAGCGGCTACTATTCCTGTAGACCGATTACACCATTTCATGAGTTATTTGTTGATTAATATTTGATGAGATTGATGATTTGTTCCCAAATCAATATACAATATTAATATGGTATCAGAGCTTACGGCGGGACGAAGCTCTATCTCTCAAAAACAAGTTTTTTGACATATTTTTGCATGAAATTTGAGCAATAGCTCAAAAATCCAACACTGCACCAGAAGCCAAGGCTTACCACTTAATACCCCAAGTAAAGAACTTGTTTATCAAGCTTGCTTGATTGACTATGCTGGGTGTGATGAAAGCCTAAAATGTGTAGGTTGTCCGACCTTACATTGCCCTTTCTGTTTTGATTTTCAGTTTCTACAGGTGAAGCATTTGCTCCAGTACATCCAGATGGCCTCCTTAGTAGATCTCTTGACTCCATACAATTTCCACTCATGGAAAGGTGATATGGAGATTCAACTGCGATCCAGAGGACTTTTTAGAGTCACCATGGACACTGAAGATGAGCCTGGATCTGCCATAGAAAAATCAAGATTCTTGAACAAGAAGGATGAAGCCTTCGGTTTCGTGTGCCTCTCTATTTCCCGAGACCTTCTCTTCCATCTTGCGGAATTGAAGACTCCGAAAGAAATATGGGACAAATTGGAGACTCTGTATGGAAAGCATGATGACTTGAGGGTTTACCAGCTTGAAAATGAACTCATGTCTCTCCAGCCCTCCAATTTCGAGACTCTGAATGATTTCTTCACAAATTTCAAGCATACTATTTTACTCTTGAAGCAATGCAAAGTGGAGAAGGAGGATGATCAGCTCATCCTCGCCATACTCTCCAAAATCGGGGATGATTATTCAGTTTTTGTTTCTACATTCCGTGCAGAGAAGCTCACAACCCCTGGATGGAGATGCCTACACTCAATGCCTTCATTGAGTCCCTAACATGTGAACATGACAAGCTTGTCCAGATGAGGATCATCATATCTTCCCGTGATCAAGCCCTTCATGTCTCAGCGCCCAAAGATCTGAAGGGTAAAGGAAAGCAGTAGAAGAACCCAAAAACTAAATTTGATGCTCCTAAACCTAGAGTTGAAAATCAGCAGCATGATGAGTCTTCCGACTTAAGGAAGAATAAAGGAAAAGGGCACCATAGCAAGGAAAAAGTCAAGTGTTCTTATTGCGGGAAGGGCTTCCACCCTGAACATGCCTGCATGAAGAAGAAGCTTGATGAAACTATCTCTCTCCTTGGGAGAAATCACATCAATATTCCAAAAAGCTTTTGTAGGAGAGATCAACAAGATCGGGAACCACAGCATGAAAAAGGTCATGCCCTCATGGCAAGCACTTCGAAATCCAAAGCACTCTTGATTGATTCTAGAGCTTCGAACCACATGATGGCTGAAAGAGACTCCTTTTCATCCTTGGAGACCGGAAATTCCATTCCCATCCACATGGGAGATGACTCCACCATCATTTCAGAAGGACAAGGTACTGTTGATCTTGAAAATGGATTTTTTTCAAATGTTTTGTATGTACCGTCTCTGGAATCAAATCTCCTTAGTGTCTATCAGATGACCCATACAGGAGTGCCTAAGAGAGTTTCTTTCAGCCCAAATTATGTTGAGATAACAGAAATTGCATCCGGGAAACTCATTGCTAAAGGCCTTGCAAACCATCATGCAAAAGCCTATGATTTCTCTCACTTTGTTGCGGATGAAAAGCCCACCGCTCTGCTAACTCATGGAAATGAGGTTAGTAGGCTATGGCATGAGAGATTTGGCCATCTTAATTTCAAATATTTGTAGCAATTATAGAAAAACTCAATGGTTGAAGGCCTTCCGGTCATCAAGGCAACCACGGGAATTTGCAAGGGCTGTGTGATTGGAAAACACCCTGAGCACAAGTTCGATCGGGGGAAGGCAACGCAAGCTACATGCATATTGGGGCTGATACATTTCGATATCAGCAGTTCTATGCCTATCACATCCATGAATGGATCAAGGTATCTTCTTACTTTTATTGATGATTTTTCAAGGTACACGTGGGTTTTCTTTCTCAAAAAGAAATCAAAAGTATGTGAAAAATTTTATGAATTGAAGACCTTGATCAAAAATGCCTCTAGGCTTAAGATTAAGATCTTGAGATCTGATAATGGAGGGGAGTATGTCAGTAATGAGTTGCTACACATATGCTCTCAAAGTGGTATTCAGGTCCAACATTCAATTCCCTACACTCCCCAACAGAACGGAGTAGCGGAAAGGAAGAATCAGTCTCTCAAGGAGATGACCACCTGTATGTTGGAATATAAGAAGCTTGCTGCAAATTTGTGAGCCGAAGCCATGCATGCTGCAGCATACATTCAAAAAAAGGTGCCACATTCATCCATGAAAGGGAAGACCCCTTTTGAAGCATACTTCGGACATAAGCCGGATGTGTCGAACCTATGGGTGTTTGGGTCCATTGCATGGGCCCGAATTCCGCTTGATAAAAGAAGGCCTTCGCAACCACAAAGCACGGAATGTTTGTTTATTGGGTATCCTGATGAATCTAAAGGATTCAAGCTTCTGGATATCAAGACCAAACATATCATCATCGAGAGAAGTGTCAAGTTTGATGAGCCTCTTCAGGAGGTGGAACTAGTGAAGGAGAAAACTGTTGAATTTCCTTCATATTCTACTGAATATTTGGATGATGAAATTGGGGGTGATGACCCTTATTTGGATCCTATGATTTCTAATATCAGTGTGCAGCAATCATCAGATGCTGAATCAGAACCTGAAGTGTAAAATCATCTTCCTACATGGGCCCGATAGACACTCTCCTCCGCAGGAGAAAACATTGGAAATTCGGATGATCTAAGGAGAACCCGATCTGATTTCCAAAGAGCAGGTATTGCACTCTCTTGTCCTGATAATTTGTTGTCCGAAACTTGCTATTTGATGATTAGTTCAAATCCAAAATCCTACTACCATGCTCGGAAGGATCCGAGATGGCAAGTTTCCATGGATGAAGAGATGAATTCTCTTCAGAAAAACACTACTTGGGAGCTAGTTTCTCTTCCTCCAGGAAGGAAATTGGTTCAATGCAAGTGGGTGTTTCGGACCAAGGTTGCTGCTGATGGAAGCACCTACAAATATAAGGCAAGGCTAGTAGCAAAAGGTTTCTCTTAGGTCCAAGGAGTGGACTACCATGAGACCTTTGCACCGGTTGCAAAAATGGACTCCATCCGCCTTGTTTTGGCAATTTCAGCATCCAAGCACTGGGAAGTGCATCACATGGATGTTAAGTCAGCATTTCTGCATGGATATATTCATGAGGAGATATACATGAAGCAGCCAGAGGGCTACATCACTGATCCATCTTTGGTTTGCAAGCTAAAGAAGTCACTATACGGGTTAAAACAGGCCCCAAGAGAGTGGTATTCCAAGATGGATGCCTTCCTTCTCTCGCAAAACTTTCAGAGATGTAGATCAGATCCAAATGTATATTTACAGTAGTATGATGGTCATCTAATTATCATTTTTTTATATGTTGATGACTTACTGATCACAGGTAGCACAGTTGCCTCCATTTCAGCCATCAAAACTGCTCTCCACAATGCCTTTGAAATGAGTGATTTGGGGCTTCTAAAACAATTTTTGGGGCTCGAAATTGAGCAAAATTCTGATGGGATTATGGTCACTCAGTCCAAATACATTTTAGACCTGTTAGTCAAGTTTAACATGGCTGAATGTAGGCCTGCACCATTCCCTTTCCTTTCAGGGATCAGCCTTGAAGAAGGAAAAAGCACACCTCCCATGGACTGCACTATCTATCGACAAGCTGATTGGTGGCTTGTTGTACTTGACACATTCTCGGCCTGATATTTGTTATGCCATGAATGTTGTATCAAGATACATGTAGCAGCCTCATGATCTTCATTGGAAGGCATCCAAGAGGATCCTCCAGTATATTCAGGGAACCAGGACCTACGACATTCCTTATGTTGCAGACTCCGAGCTAGAGTTGGTTGGATACACAGATTTTGATTGGGCGGATGATTCTATTGATCGGAATTCTACTTCTAGATATGTATTCATGTTTGGTGGTGGCCCCATTTGCTGGTCAAGCAAAAAGCAGGCTGCCATAGCACTATCTTCAGCAAAGACCGAGTATCGAGGAGCAGTGAATGCTTGCATCCAAGCATTTTGGTTGCAAGGAATTCTTTCAGAGTTTGATCTTGGTATTACTTTGTCCACTGTCCTCTTTTGTGACAATCAAAGTGCTATTAAGATATCCACGGATTCAGTTACCAGGCAGAGGACCAAGCATGTAGAGATTCACATGCACTACATCAGGGAGCTAGTGCATGACAGGACCAGCATTCTGCAATACTGCCCGACTGATGAGCAGATTGCAGACATCTTCACCAATAGATTTTCAGAAAAGAAGTTCACTTACCTCCATTCACTATTGGGGCTGAGTTCATCAGGGTGATTCAGACTACTTTCAGTGTTCAGCTTGAGGGGGGGTTTTCCCACTGGGTTTTCCCTCTTTTCCTCACTTAGTTTGTTTTGAGCAATGTTTCAGTTTCAACATTGTATAGGGTGACCTATGGCCTTAGTTTCCGGGGCCCTAGCATTTTTATGCATTTATGTTTTCTAACTCTTCCTGAGTATAGCTTAAGGGGGGGTGTTGGAGACATTTACCACCATCCACACTCTTTTTGGTCAAATTGGCCTAGTTAAACCACTATCCTAAGTATAATTGACATTAATTGACATCAGTGGAGCATTAATTGACATCAGTGGAGCATTAATTGACATCATCCAGTCACACCCATGCCTACCTTCAGTCAAGGAGGCTAACTTAGCCTTCTCGTACATTCGGGGAGGCTAACTGGAGCACTCCGGGGGTGATCTGAGTGATATTAATGCACCTAATTGCTAATTGGTGGTTACAATCAGTTAAATAGCTCAGTGAAGGTGCCTCCATTCATTTAATTGATTATTTAATGATTAATTAATGAACTGGAGTCAACAGGGGCGCCTCCACCAACTTCTGATGTTCAGTTCAGCTTCAGTTAACCTCATCGGGGTTCATTGAAGTCATTGAAGCGCTAGCACTTGATGGTTGGCTTGCTATGACATGTGTTTGATCTCTTTCAGTTGAGACTCAATCATTTATTGCACTCCGACTTCAGTTAGGGTTTAGGTGAGTCAATTAGGGTTTTGATCAGTGGGTAACTGAGTGTGAACCATGGCTTACAGTCAGTTAAGCTAGACTCACTCATTCAATTCGAATGACCTCCTTGAGGATTCAAATTGGTCATTCATTCATGCCTGTAGCATGACATTGTAATTGTAATCATTCATTATTTATGTGAATACAGAGCGGCTACTATTCCTGTAGACCGATTACACCATTTCATGAGTTGTTTGTTGATTAATCTTTGATGAGATTGATGATTTGTTCCTAGATCAATATACAAGATTAATACTGTAATCTTTATAGCCTTCTTAGAAATTTCTTCAGAAGAATAGTCATTATATAATATCAAAGCATTTGAGCTACAGACCTTAATTTTGGGATCATAACCTTCAAACAAAGCTTGATTTCTCATTTGTCATAAATCCAACACACAGATATAGGAATATTTGTATGGTTTGATACCATCTATTTCCACCTACTAAAGTTCTCTTCAAGGCAGAGATTGCCCCATCTCTGATTGATATCCAAGGAATCACAAAGATATTTCCAAATTGAAATGGTGAATTTGCATAGAACAAAGAGGTGGTTGGTTGATTCATTCTCTTGTTTATGAAGATTACAACGACCTAGGCCAATCCAACCTCTTCTCATCAAATTATACTAGTTGAGCAAGCAATTTTGTAACCATAACCAAAAAAACATTTCATCTTTAAGGGAATATGCCCTTCTAAATCTTACAAGTACATCATTTAATCTCTTTAGATGAGTCATGCATAATGATAGCATTGTTTGCTTCCTTTGCAGTTACCTATCCAGAAGATTTATTCTAGCTCTAGACTAGCATGTGTCTTTATCATTGAGCCTGATACTTGTTCTGTTTAAAGCATTTATATAGGAAGTCCATTCCACTGCACATTAACCATGCAATCCCAAATCCTCTTCTAGAAATCAATATGATATAGAGGACCTTAGCAAACCAAGTCAAGTCTAACATGGTTCAATGTGATGAAGACAAACTTTGGCAAATATTCCAATAGATCAGGAGATAACTGGTCGTTTTCCTATCCCCCAATAAAAAGATCAATTCCCACAAGAATATTATCCCCCTTTCCAACCTTTTAAGCTGCCCACCTGTTAATCCAAGAAAAAACATGAAGAAAACCATTCCATATGGAAGAGATACAAGCTAAAGATTTTACAAATCTTCAATTAGAACATATCTTCCTTTCAAATATTTTTCCCTCAAAACATAGCTCCAAAGACCATAATCAAATAAGCCACACCTAAAGCTTTTCATACATAAGGCCATATTGAAAAATTTTAATTTTTTAATGTTTGAGCCTCCAAGGACTTTTGGAAGGGAAAGAATTTCCAACTCACCATATGCACTTTTTTAATCATTGCTAGCACTGGACCACAAAAAGTGAAACGTTTTCCTCCTAATCAATTTCTTGATTGTGGAATTTTAAACAAAGAGAATCAGTACACTGGAATCCCCATGAGTACAGATCTGACTAATCCCCACGAGTATAGATTTGACTAGTGTGAGTCTGCCACCAAGAGAAAGAAACCTGTAAATCTAATTGCCTATTATTTTTTCAAATTAAACTATTCAATAAATGTTGAAAAGAAAATCAGTTCAACATTTATCAAATGGATTTAAGAATTAAGCTATCCAATAGAAATTGAACAAATTTCCCTTTTATTTATTTATTTTTAAAGAGCATTTTGACTTCTCACCCATATCCCTCTTGTACAATAAATTTATTAAATAATAAAACTCTTCCTCTTCTTTTTGCAACAACGCCCCTTATTTTTATCTCACACTTATATTTTATCATTCACTATGAACAACATGACCATAGTTTGTAACCTCCATTGAATTTTTTTTACTTTCCATGTATTCCAAATTGTGTCTCTTTTCTCAATCAAATTAATTCTCTTTTCACATCAAACTCCTCACAAAATTATTAAATTGGTATGGAAATCATATTTGTATTATATACTTAATCTATATAAATAATTACAAAAGTTTATAATATATATAATACAAACATAAAATTTGAAGAGAATGTAATCCAAAACAAACATCACAAAAAATAAATATAATCTATATTTCTCACATTATATTTATTTTTATATACGTTTTTTTTTTTAGATTTGGGGTGGACTATGACCTATGCTTTTTCATTTACGGACGAGAATGAGACAAAAATGAATATAAAAATTAACCGATAGTTACGTGATGATAACTGGTAGCAATGCATGGATAACTCATATATGATGAATAGATAACCAACACTTCATGGAAAATAACTAGTAATGAATAGATAACCAACACTTCATGGAAAATAACTAGAAGAATATGAGATAAAAAAAGAAAAAAAATATAAACAATAACAAATAGTTGATAAATAGATAATAAAAAGAATGTAAATGATAACATATAGCTAGGTATGGATAACTCACACTTAAACTTGTTTAACTAAAAATATGAAGAATAAAAAAATATTTTCAAACTATATGAATATACTAATTAAAATAGAAATATATATAATATTTAAACCAACATGGTATATGTTGTGTATAATAAAAGTGTTGGCCTGCGGCTGTCCCGAGCGGGTAACGTGCGAATCTTCTTCCTCATTGACGCTATATAAACCTAAAACATAATTCACAACTCTTAGAAACTGAATAATAATTTTTTTTTTAACATTAAAAAGGCAAGTCCTAGAGAGCGGCACCTTGTTTATTTTCCAATAAAAACAAATCTGATGAAGTCCACTAGAGAGGCACCTTGTTTATTTTCCAATAAAAACAAATCTGATTATTCGTTTGTGACGGTGAGATTGGACAGTATCGTAGATGGCCTGCACGTATGAAATTTACCAAATCCCGAGTATACTTTGGAAAAGTCTCCATGTTCGCATTGTTTACGGCTCAACGTGATCAAAATTGAATCCTTTCAAGCTTTAGAGAGGGCTAGTCTTTATTACAATTATTGCACCTTTTGGGGCTATTGCTAGTTTATTTTGTGATGGTGAGATTGGACACTATAGTAGATGGCCTCTGAAATTTACCAAATCCCGACTATACTTTGGAAAAGTCTCCATATTCGCATTGTTTACGGCTCAACGTGATCAAAATTGAATCCTTTCTAGTACTTTCGAGAGGGTATAATCTTATGATAAATATATTTTGTAAATTACATTTTATTTAGTTATAAATTTATTTATAATTAAAATATTTATAAATTTTAAAAAGAAGAATAGTTTTTAATTAATTTTTCAAATATATGATGAAATATTAAACATATAGCTCAAGTTAATTAGCTTTTTTATATATAATTAAAAGGATGCTATTGAAACTTCATTTTATAATATGAAAATGGAAGTCATGGGTCACTAAGTTTAATGGAAGTCATTGGTCACTATAAACTTGTAGATGTATTTATTTATTACTGTATTTTGTAATCATTAAAATATTGTTTCTCTAACTTTATTAGAGTATTTCACTTTATAGTATGAAAATGGAAGTCATGAGTCACTTAAGTTTAACGGAAGTCATTGGTCACTATGTTTATAATGACATGTAGATGTATTTTTTTATTACTGCATTTTGTAGTCATTAAAATATTGATTCAATGACTTTATTAGAGTATTGATTCAGTAATTTCATAGTGTATTGAGTGTATGTTTTAGGTTTTTATGTCTATTTTTTTTTAAATGTTTTTTATATAGAAAAACAGGGACACCTTCAAAGTGGTGAGCCCCAACTTGCATTTATCCATAATGTTTTTTTGACATATAAACATGTACCAAATGATGTTCACCAAAAGCTCAATTTTGTAGTACACTAAAGCAATTAGTAAGGCATCTAAAACCCAAAAGCCTTTTTCATTGGAAATAGGTTCATGTCCTCTAGGATGTAAATTTTGAAAATTGGAAATAGCTTCATGTCCTCTAGGATGTAAATTCTGAAAATATGAAATAGATGGAAGGTTTTTTATTAATATTTTTTGAATTGTATTCATTTGTATAAAATAATAGTTTTGTAGATCATTTTGATTTGAAAAAAAAACTATATTAATTGATAGTTTTATTAAAATTACAAGTTCTTCAATAAATAATTAATTATTTTTGAACTTTATTAAAAATTTAAAAACATTTTTTTCTTTTAATTTATGAAATGTGTATAGTTAATTTCTTTTCTTAATAATTAAATACAATTATTTTTCAATATTTCACTAGTTAGTGATCAAAATGACCTTTAAAAAAATTACAATTTCTGCACTTACTCAACATTATCAATCCTAACAAGGGGACGAATTTTTCTTTTTTCTTGCTGGTTTTTGCAGGTTTTTTTGGCTGGTTTTTGCACGTTTCAGGTTATGAAACACTACCAGATCTTACTAAGTATGGGTACTGGAAAGTTAAAATATATCGAAAAGTACCCAGTGCTCACATGGCTTTTCTTTAAACTGACGTAGGACGAGTGTTGGTAAATGATTTTTTTTGGGTCGTAGGATAAGTTTTAGGGATGAGCAAAGTTTCAATAGTGTGTGGTGTTGAAGGAGGTGGACACAGCTTCGTGACCAGCCTCATTCATATACTGCATTTATGTCAAGCTATTTTGTCCTCTTCTCGTACGATGGGGGACGACCCACTAATTAAACCATAGTCTCCTGTTCCGGTTCCAAGATGAATTTCGCCGCGATCAGAAACACTGATAGTGAGAACCAACTCCTCTACCTCTAAGTCAAGAACACCATACACGTTTTCGAAAATCCATAGACTTCTTATTCTTCAGGTTCATTTTCGAATCTCTTTGATCTCTGTACGTTACTACAATATCACTTTGATTTAGTTCGCTCTCCAGGAATTCAGATCATGTTCAACTTATTATTTAAGCAGTTGCATAACCAAACATCTCCATGACTGGGTTTATAAGTGGTCTAGCCGTAGAGATTCAATTCTCAGAGCATTTTCGTTCAGGATCGAAAATTCCCTAGCAATTTCGATCCCAAAAAATTTTGGTGGTTCCTCTTTGTTGCACTGGTTAAGATGTCGATGGAGGGGAAGGAGGTGTTTGATTTGGCCAAAAGAGTGGTCATGGGAAGATGGTTTGTAGTGTTTGTATCGTTCCTTATTATGTCATGCGCTGGTGGCACTTACATATTTGGGATCTACTCAGAAGCAATAAAAACTTCCCTGGGTTATGATCAGAGTACCCTGAATACCTTGGGGTTTTTCAAGGATCTGGGTGCGAATGTTGGGATTGTTTCAGGTCTCATTAATGAAGTCTGTCCTCCATGGGTTGTGATCGGAGTTGGAGCTGTCATGAATATCGCTGGGTATTCGATGTTATGGTTGTCTGTAACCCAACGAATTGCTAAGCCGAAGCTATGGCAGATGTATGTGTATATGACCATCGGAGCTAATTCCCAGACGTTTGCCAATACAGGATCTCTGGTTACCTGTGTCAAGAATTTCCCTCAGAGCCGAGGAGTTGTGCTGGGGATTTTGAAAGGATTTGTTGGTTTGAGTGGAGCAATTTTTACTCAGATATATCATGCAGTTTATGGGAATAGTGCCAGTGGATCTGCTGGTGTGATTCTTCTTCTTGGCTACTTGCCCAGTGCTGTTTCTCTGATTGTCATGTTTGTAGTTCGTCCTACAAAAGAGACCACTGAAAAAAATGAGTTGAAGCGATTCTACCATTTTCTCTACATAGCTCTAGGATTAGCGATGTTTCTCATGGTTCTCATTGTGGTCGAGAATGTGTCAAAGAATTTCCCTATTGAAGGCTACAGAATCGTAGTTGCAATTATTGTTGTTTTTCTTTCGCTCCCGCTCGTGGTGATTGCGAAGGTAGAGATGGACAAAAAGAAACAACAACAGATTTCCACCGAGAGCTCAACTGTACAAATTGAAGCTGCAGATCATGCCAGAATCACTGTCCTTACAAATGGAGATGAAGAGAACAAGAATCCCCAACATTACCCAGAGATCAATGAAGGCAAATCGATGAACAGTACAGAATATATTACTGATCATAGCAATGAAGTGAGAGCTTCTGTTGGATGCCGTATTGTGAAATTCTTTAAAAGCCCCATAAGAGGAGATGACTTTACAATTCCTCAAGCTCTAGTAAGCATCGATATGCTGTTCCTGTTTGCAGCCACTACTTGTGGGATTGGATCAACTCTTACCGCCATTGATAATATGGGACAGATTGGGAAAGCTCTTGGATATAACCACACGAATATAAGCACTTTTGTTGCGCTTATTAGCATATGGAATTTTCTAGGCCGTGTAGTTGCTGGTTTTTTATCAGAAATCCTTCTCCAGAAGTATAGATTTCCGAGGCCTCTGATGATGACTATAGTTTTGCTTATCGCTTGCATTGGGCATATTTTCATAGCCTTCGCTCTTCCGGGTTCCCTGTATGTAGCGTCCATTATTATTGGAGTTTGCTTTGGAGCTCAATGGCCTGTATTGTACGCTGTCATTTCAGAGCTATTTGGTCTCAAGTATTATGCTACTCTTTATAATCTTGGAGCGGCTGCGAGCCCCTTGGGATCTTATCTTCTGTCTGTGAGAGTTGCGGGACACTTATACGACCAAGAAGCAAGAAAACAGTGTACTGCTCTTGGGACTTGTTCGTCTCAGAGTGAGCTTACTTGCGTTGGGCATAACTGCTTTCGGCTTTCGTTTATCATTATGACTCTTGTGACCTTGTTTGGAGCTCTGATTTCATTCGTTCTTGTTTTGAGAACAAGGCAATTCTACAAAAGTGATATATATGCCAAGTTTCGAGAGCCTGAGAACAGTACAGCATCCCTTGTAAAGAAATCTGAACCTGATAATCAGAGGAATGTGCAGATTGCCAATGTTTAAATCCATAGAGCAGCAATTTATCTTAATAGGGGCGGGAAAAAAAAGTGTTGATGAATCCCCTCAGGTCAAGTCATCACATGTTTTTGAATGTTTAGCACTTCAGCTTTGAGATTTCAGGCTTATTAGGTTTACTCCAACGGAGAAGCGAGAAGGGTAATTCTCTGTTCATTTTGGAATTTTTAAGTGATATTTTAATAAAATAATGAAATATTAAGAACTGTTAACAAAGAAGAAGAGAAGTTTGTTAATTATGAAAATTTTAAGTGATATTTTAATAAAATAATGAAATATTAAGTAAAAACTGTTACCCTATAATTAATTAGCTGTTTATTATGGAGTTAACACTTGACAATTTAATCAAATTTACCATATAATTAGTTTAGTAACAGGAAGAAGAAGTATTTAATTAGCTGCTTATTATGGAGTTAACACTTGACAATTTAATTAAATAATAAAATAGTAAATATTTTTTTTTATCATATCAACCTTAATTTATATTTATTTAAAAGAAACAAATAAATGAAATTTGGAGACTTCTTATTTTGCATTTGACATGTCATATATTATATATATATTATGTAATTTACTGATTTTATATTACTTTAAACTAGTGCAAGTTTGGTTCACTTAGATATTATGAAAATTGTCAATCTTTATTTTATAAAAATTTCAAAATTTTACATAAACCAAATTGAACTTTTACAACTTGACTATATTTAATATTATATAAAATATGCATTGATGTTTTACCATATTGTGGTTTTTTATCTCTCAAAGTTAGTTATAACAGATTCTAGATTGTTTCACTATTCTATACCAGAGCTTTCTGTATTCATATTATATAAAATATGCATTGATATTTTACCATATTGTGGTTTTTTATCTCTCAAAGTTAGTTATAACAGATTGTAGATTGTTTCAATATTCTATACAAGAGCTTTCTGTATTCATGGCAATGTCTATCTTTTCACTATCCTAGTGTTTATCAATAGCTTTTTTGTATTCCTACCAATGTCTATTGTTCAAATATACTTCCAACTGAGGTTGTGATTAGAATTGTTAACGTAAATCAATAATGCCTAAATAAGGTATTAAACAACAGATATATGTTATATTACATTGTCTTATTCTCTTACGTGCGAATAAGAAACAATAATTAGACGTCAAATTTGCATAAGTTATATACTTTAAAAGAAATTTTGGATTATATATTTTAAGATATATATTCGAGAGGGCCTTCCAGACTCTTCGCTCTCTGAATGAATAATAATTGAATATTTATTAATTCAATTATTTATGAGTGAATATTAAATAGAAAAAAAATAGTATTATGTAATTAGTATAATCACAAATAAAATTGTTAGTAAATGTTGATAAACATAACTAATCATTTAGTTCCGTGAAGATAATTAGCTTTTAAATAAAAGCTAAAATATATAATTTTATATTCATTATTCATACCATATTGTTACAGTTAATACAATGAAAAAATAAAAACAAATTGTTACCAGTTTTTAACCACAGTTTAAGTGAAACTTATTTAAATATTAATCATGATACATTTAAACATAACAAAATACTACAACCATGAAATGAATCCCTGATGTACACTTGTTACTCTTAAGTTAATCTTGTTGATCTGCTCAAACAAGTCCAAAATCTTATATATCCATATCCACATAACTAGCACAGCCACAAGTAAAGTGGCAGGTGAATGCCCATAGACACAATCAACCACTTAGTTTTGTAAAGATAGCTCGATATTAAACAAAGGCTCATACCATATTGTTAGA
The DNA here is from genome assembly GCA_001517045.1 of Pseudotsuga menziesii. NCBI lineage: Eukaryota > Viridiplantae > Streptophyta > Pinopsida > Pinales > Pinaceae > Pseudotsuga > Pseudotsuga menziesii. The sequence goes on along the minus strand of LPNX011221201.1, from coordinate 153,418 downwards.
GTTAAACAAATACTATTTAATAAAAAATAAAATAAAAAACTTATATGAAAAAACAAAAACAAATTGTTACTCATTTCTTTAACCACACTTTAACAGTACCTTATTTAAATCTTAATCTCTTAATCACGATGCATTTAAGTATAACGAGATACTACTACCATGAAATGAATCTCTATTGTACACTTGTTACACTTGGGTTAATCTTGTTAATCCCCTCAAACAAGTCAGACAACCTTCCACTTAGTCAGGGCAGCCATTTAATAAAAATCTGCATGGTAAATAATGTTTGCCAAAGAAACGTGGCGCCTTGTAATACACTTAACTTTTCTGTGCGCAATTATTCAACACTGAGGAATCATTGGAATCGTTTACAAGTGGATCACTTGGAAAGAAATAGTATCTAAAATATTAATGGAGGAAACGTAATGTGCAATAATATTATAAATACAAGAAAAAGACCAATTTACCTGTACAATTATTCATGACCCTGAAATTCCTTACTGCAATCATTCTTGCTTTAATCTGTACTTAACAAATAAATCTAAAACAAATAAATCTAATTCCGTCTCTATTGGACTTCCTAGACTGCCTTGTACATTTCTGGAATGGGTTTAATATGATTTCTGTACATCGTTTTTTGTCAAAACCAGAGTCTCCCAATGATCTTAAGGAACTACATAATTTGTTAAGCGAATCTCGAAGGAGCAATAAACTCAGTATGGTCAACCCGTTATATCAAGGTAGTAGCAACTTTATGGCCGTGATATGAAAGGTCAAAATTTATGAAAAGTAAACCAAAATCGTAGTCACACTTCCCATTTCTTTGGCGCCATGCCTCACCGTCCTTCCCCATGCCAGCCAACTTCACTCTGAAGTCTATGAAGTTAACTTTATTTTTTGAATTTTTAGTAATGATATTTATTTATCTCCACAATCAAATTATAAATGGTTAAAATATTTAATGAGAGAGAGTTGAGTTACAGCATATTCTCTATCAAAAAGATAAAGATGTTGGTGTGAAAAAATGATAACGATGTGGGAGCAAAATAGAACAAGAGGCTGAGCATTAGCTATTGCAACTTCGATAAGCTGACAACCTTGAAGAAGTTGTAACATCAGCTTCATTGGAGTTCTTGGAAACATTTTTAATGATGAAGAAATCACTCCAACGGCTTGAGTTGAGTCCATTACCATGACAATTAGATCCATTGAAGAATTACACTTCCTAAGCTCATTTGTTAAGAGCATAGGGGGCTAACTCATAAGGCTCCGCTCTCTTATGAGTTAGCCCTTCTAAATATGCAAATAATGAAAAGCGTGGGGATGGCAGCTTTAATGTAGTTTTTAACTATCTCAGGTCCAGGGTAGATCCAAATCCTAGGCTCTATCAAGCTCCCAGATCCTAGGCTCTATCAAGCGTCCAGATGGATCAAATCTTAGGTATCCATTGATTGATTCATACCAAAAGACACATCTTTTTATTTAAGGTCCACATATAATTTTATTATTATTAATATTTAATACTATTTATGGCCGACATATAATATTTTTTATTATTTTTTATTTTGTTAGGAACGAACATTGCATCATTTCCCCACACATGGTTTTAAAATCATATGCAAGGCCCTCCTACAATGATGGGTTGTTTAGGAGGCCTTGCACATGGTCTTAAAACCATTTGCAAGGCGCTCCTAAACCATGTACAATAAAACCATGGGTTGTTTAGGAGGCCTTGCACATGGTTTAAAAACCATGTGCAAAGCCTCCTAAACCATTTACAATAAGACCATGGGTTGTTTAGAATGCCTTGCACATGGTTTTAAAACCATGTGCAAGGCCAACATATTTTTGTAGATAATTCAATTTTGTGTTTTTTGACCCACATATTTTTTTTATCGATAATTAAATTTTTACTTTTTTGCCAACATGTTAGAAACGTTACATCAGGTTACAAGATCTCTCCCATAATATTCACTACCAGTGTAGATCCAAATCCTAGGCTCTATTAAGCGTCGAGATGGATCAAATCTCTCGAGGTGTAAACCTCTTCTTAGGTATCCATTGATTGATTCATACCAAAAGACACATCTTTTTATTTAAGGTCCAGATATAATTTTATTATTATTAATATTTAATATTATTTATGGCTGACATATAATATTTTTTATTATTTTTTATTTTGTTAGGAACGAACATTGCATCATTTCCCCACAGATAGTTTTAAAATCATATGCAAGGCCCTCCTACAATGATGGGTTGTTTAAGAGGCCTTGCACATGGTCTTAAAACCATTTGCAAGGCCCTCCTAAACCATGTACAATAAAACCATGGGTTGTTTAGAAGGCCTTGCACATGGTTTAAAAACCATGTGCAAAGCCTCCTAAACCATGTACAATAAAACCATGGGTTGTTTAGAATGCCTTGCACATGGTTTTAAAACCATGTGCAAGGCCAACATTTTTTTGCAGATAATTCAATTTTGTGTTTTTTTCTTGACCCACATATTTTTTTTACCGATAATTAAATTTTTACTTTTTTGTCGACATGTTAGAAACGTTACATCACGTTACAAGATCTCTCCCATAATATTCACTATCACTATTATTTTTTGCCGACATGTTAGTAACGTTACATCACGTTACAAGATCTCCCCCATACTGGGCTGTAGAGCGCCTCTCGGCGCAATCACTATTATTTTTTGCCGACATGTTAGTAACGTTACATCACGTTACAAGATCTCCCCCATACTGGGCTGTAGAGCGCCTCTCGGCGCAATCACTATTATTTTTTGCCGACATGTTAGTAACATTACATCACGTTACAAGATCTCCCCCATACTGGGTTGTAGAGCGCCTCTTGGCGCAATAACCTTTAGAATTTGAATGTAACAATTCTTTAGTTTTTTAGTTTTATATTGTCAATGTGTAATCAAAGTTTTTTCATTTGGCTCTAAATAAGTTATTAATTAAAATTAAAAATTAAAAATACTCATTTATTGACACAATGGATAATAAAATATATAGAGAAAATTTTCAAAATTTTCGATTTCAAAGCAGCAAAGAAGCATAATTAAAACATGACCTCCTAGCATGAAAATTTCCAAAGAATGAAAGTTTTGATTTCTCTCAAAGAAAAAAGTCAAAATTTTGTACAAACCTTTAAGTATGAAGAAGCAAAAGTATTTATCCAAGAGATGCATCAGAGCACTATTGAATAGTGCTTTATGAACCGCATCAGAACATTATTGAATAGTGCTATTCAATACTGTTTCGATGCGGTTCATAAAGCACTATTCAATAGTGCTATGATGCATCTCTTGGATAAATACTTTTGCTTCTTCATACTTAAAGGTTTGTTCAAAATTTTGACTTTTTTCTTTGAGAGAAATCAAAACTTTCATTCTTTGGAAATTTTCATGCTAGGAGGTCATGTTTTAATTATGCTTCTTTGCTGCTTTGAAATTGAAAATTTTGAAAATTTTCTCTATATATTTTATTATCCATTGTGTCAAGCTATTCAATACTGTTTCGATGCATCTCGTGGAGTATTATTGAATACTCCTTCAATTGACCAAATCTGAGCTGGTTTTAATGCATCTCGATTGACCAAATCTTTACGTGTTTCCTGTGGGAATATAATAAACCCACTTCATTAGTGGTTCATCATCAATTCAGCTGATCAATAATAATTGGAAATATATTTGATCACTTCTCTTGTATTCAGTCTCTTATTCTTCTCTCTATTCTTCTTGTGCGAACTTGTGAGAATTATCTTAGTAGCAATATCTACCTCTTGTGCTTCTTCTTTGCATCAAGACTCTTTTTCTAAGCATATCAAAGCTGCAATTTCTACATGGTGTCAGAGCACAAGGTTGTTCAATTTCAACATACATGAGGAGCTATATGTTCTCTCTATCAAAGCGCATCCAATTTCCTATCCCTCTCTAAAGAAGAGCTTAATTTAAGATTACAATATTTTCTCCTGAGTTTTATTTGTGTAGGTTGTAGAGAGTTTCTCCTTGAGCGCATCAACATCTCAATATGGATTCATTTTCAACTATGATCCCAACTCCCTTCAACTATCACGAATGGAAATCCAAAATTGGCATTCTGTTGCGCAGTAAGGGACTCTAGAGTTTCTCACGAGTTTCTATGGCTTTAGAAAATGAACCAAATTTTGTGGTTGAGAAAGCTAAGTGGCATAATAGGTTGGATGAAGCCTATGGATTGCTTTGTCTCTCTATATCCCTTGATCTACTCTTTCATCTAGATGGTTTGACCACTCCAAACCATGTATGGACCAAACTTGGGTCTCTCTTTTGAGTTCAAGATGAGATAAGAGCACGTCAGTTGGAGAATGAGTTACTCTCATTGAGTCCAAGAAGTTTCGATTCCCTTGAGGGTTTCTTCACCAAATTCAAGTCACTCGTTCTATTGCTTTAGTCATGTGGGATTGACAAAAAAGAAGAGCAATTGATACTTTCCATTTTATCAAAATTGGATCATGAATACTCCATTTTTGTGTCTATTTTTCATGCTACTATGCTAGCTATTTCTAATTGGAAAATGTCTTCTTTGAGTACATTCTTTGATTCACTAACAAATGAGGAATATAAATTGATACAGATGGGTGCTCTTAGATCTTCTAAGGGAAAGGATCATGCTCTCATAGTTCAAGGAAACATGAATATCAAATCCAAAGAGAATAAAATTGTGAAACAGAAGAATCCAAAGTCAGATATTGAAGATTAAATCTCGAAGCCTACTAATGAAGGTTCAATGAAGAAAGTAAAGAAGAAAAGAAGTACATCCAAGTGTTCTTATTGCAGCAAGGGATTTCATCCTAAGAATAAATGTTTCAAGAAGAATATGGACATCATGTCTCTGCTTCTTGAGAAGCACAACATCAAAGCTTCAGATGAGCCAGAGAAGCTTATTGATTCTTCAGAACACTGTCATAGTGCACAGTTCCAAAGTGATATAAATTATGCCTTGAGTTCCAGAGTTAAATCCTTTCCTCATATCTCTGATATATATTTACCTTCTGATATATCAGAATCGGAAATATCCATTTCTTTCTTTGATAATCTACCTATCAGCCTTCTAGATCCATTTCTCAATAATTATGATTTTTCACTAGATATTGACTTGTCTTTGAGCAGCTCTTCCTCAATCCATAATTCTGATTTAGAAGAATATTTGCAGGATGATATGCATGTCATGAAACCATTCATACCACCATCCATACCATCTACCATACCTCTGAATACTCCTAAAACTATACAAACCCCAAGTTCACTAGTTGATTCCTCATTAGTTTCTTATGCAGTGTTACTTATATCAAATGGTTTCAAGTCTTGTATATTTTCACTAGTTGGTTATATACAATCTTAGTAATCATTGGGCTTGTCTTACGAATGTTTGGATCTATTCTAAGCACTTATGGTTCAAATGTCAAGTCCATCCATCATTCAGATTTTCACACTCATCAGTTTTCCCCAGTTGCTCATACTTTACCTAGTCTAGCCTATATCCTCATGGAGTCATTGAAGCCTTTGTCTTTGTTGTTCCATATGATAGTATTTTTGATGTATCATGGTCTTTTCAGCCTCATATCATATCTAGGAATGTGCTACGTCAGATTGGAATAATGATATGTGATCCACATCACAATTTTGTAGCTATACAAGGAACTGATTGTGTTATTGATTGTCTTAATTTTTGTACTCTTTGGTAAGCAGTACACACATATCTCTTTTCCATTTCAGATTGTGTTTGCATATCAGAGTTTATTAGTAGTAATAAGCATTCAGATAATTCTCCTACTTCATCAGATGATGAGATGCAAGGAATCTCTCCTCTTCTTTCTTGCAGATTCTACACTCTAGCGCATGATCATGGAGTTCATGATTTCTTCATCAAATCCTTTCACCAGAAGCAGTTCATTTAGCTCACTCAAGTTAAGATAAATACATATTGAATACATATTTCAAATTGTGTGCCTTGTCCTTTCTTGGGGGAGGATTTCCCCCATGTGGTTTTGCCTCTTTCCTCAGCTTTTCTGGACATGAGTAATTGTAAAGGTTGACCATAGCCTTGTTTTTGGGTCCTATATACACCTATATGCACCACATGCATATGATTATTTCAGACATAAAAATCATAAAGTTAGAATTAAAGGGGGTGTGGGAATATAATAAATCCACTTCATAACTTAGGATAAATTATTTAATCATTTTTTATTAAATTCCTACCTACTAGCATAGATAGTTGGAATCCACTTGCACCACATGGTCAACACTTGCCGTATATACCCCAGGAGTACTTTTATTCTAATTCTGGTTTGATCCTTTCCACTTTATTGATTGCCAGAATTAGTAACCACGCCTTCTTGCAAATTCTGTCTTTATTATGCTTTATTCTAGCTTTTCTGTGGATAAGGTAAAGCTACTTAACTAGGAAACTGCTATCTTTTGTTTCCAACCAATCCTCCATTATTTTCTCTCCATATTCTAGGATTAGCATGTTTTTCCATCATTCATGACAACTCACTCATGCTTTTGCTAATTCGTGAGGTCCTTGAATGATTTAGGAAGTGCTTTAGCCACCTATGGGGGTTTATCATATTTGGTAAGTCTGATTTTTGAGCTAGCATGAGTTGTCTTCCACCAACTCAATTTTCCTTTATAAGGATGTATTACTATTAATAATCAATCAATTCATTATTGGTTCACCATCAATTCAGTTGATCAATAATACTTGGAAAGATATTGGATCACTTCTCTTGTATTCAGTCTCTTATTCTTCTCTCTATTCTTCTTGTGCATACTTGTGAGAATTATCTTAGTAGAAAGATATACGTCTTGTGCTTCTTATTTGCATAAAGGCTCTTTTTCTAAACGTATCAGAGCTGCAATTTCTACATTTCAAAGCATCTCACAAAGAATTATTGAATACTCCTCTGATTGACCAAATCTTTGTGTAAGTAGAGACCTCAATTGAATTATTTCCAAGTTTTTTGTATTGTTTTGATAAGAAAGTGTACTATACAAGTTACCTGATTACTTGCTCAACAAGTGTATTAGAGAAGCTACCAAACAAAAATGTGTACCTCACAAACCTACCAATAATGGAACCTTAAGAGATACTATGATGTAGTATTTAATTTAAGGAACCATGTCCATCAGTGTCAAGTTCCAACAAACTAGAATATTATAACAACCTCCAATATTTGGCCTGCCACATGCAGTCTACATGGATATGCCCTAAGATAAACTGTCAGCAACATAACTCTCTAGAGCCCTTCCTACCTTGCATCGATCTTGACAGGAAGTATTCTTCTTTATATTTTGTACTGCAGTAACACCTGCGTTGTTCATGTCCATATAAGTATCAAGCAGACTTACTTCAAATACACATCCACAGTCTATGAGCACCACAAACCTAGCAAAGTGATCACACTCGTTTAAATCCATCTGTGTAATTCCATCATTTTTCTTGGTAGGGAAAATCCCACAAACCCTTGTTCAAGGCTCTTCGCACAGACCAAGGAAAGGATGCCCACACTTTAGATTTTGTTTTCATGGTTGGTCGCAACGAGGCTTGGTGCAGGTTTCATGGTAAAGGATATCACAAGCATGATTCTCACACTTCCATTGCCATTTTGTTGTGGAAGGCATGCATAAGCTTCCACAAATGTGACTGTAGCGACTATGTAGGCAACGTTTCTCGTAAGGATTTTTGGAGGGAGGACAGATGGGATGCATTTATGAAAATGAATGTGATGTTTTCGATGACCCAAACTTCGATCCTAAGGTCAAGTGTTCGAATCTTTCCTTCAGTAGGTGGTCGGGTCGGGTTGCTCAAAGAGAAAATGGTCTTCGTATCATCCCAATTCTGCAATCGTGTATCATCAGCATCATCATTCTCGATATGAATCCAACGAAGCCAAAATATGTTTCTTCCTTATTAAATTGTTTGTTTGGTGTTACAATATCATCTCATATCATTGATGCTACTGCAATCTTCAAAGTTTGACTATTCCAAGATGGAAGTATTATTTGACTATGGTAATAATAAGATTTTTTTTTACAATTCTGACATTTTTTCGGGAAATCCATTAATAACATGCATTTTCAAAGTTGTATTTATAATCATGCTCTCATTGGATGCGTGGAAGGCCCTCAAAAGTCGGGCTCGCTAGATTCCAGGTCGATCTCTTGTTTGTAGGCATATTTTCATAGGCTTCACTCTTACGGATCCCCTGTACGTAGTGTCCATTATTATTGAAGTTTGATTTGGAGCTCGATGGCTTGTATTGTACGATGTCATTTCAGATCTCTGTTGATTTTAAGTATTATGTTATGCTTTATAATATTGGAGTGGCTGCGAGCCCCTTGGGATCTTATCTTTGTTAGAAAAAATAGCAGCCAATAACAATTTCTGGATTTTATAATAATATAATAGATTTACTTTAACATATCTAAAAAAAAATATGTCAAATAATACAATCAATTTAGATCTAGATCTAATGTTTACATCAAATAAAATTTGAAATCTATATAAAAGAAATTATTTGAACTTCAAAAAAAGAATCAAATAAAATTTCAAATCTATATAAAATAAATTATTTGAACATCAAAAAAATAATTCACATAGATAAAAATTGAACACGGAATTTACGTGGAAAACCTAACATAGGAAAAACCACGTAGAGGGATGGATCATAAGTTTTCATTACTTACAAACCATATACATACATCATAATACTTCGACCCAATTACTTCAAACTTGTATCTCTCGAGCACACAAATGTTATACCAACAATAGACATTTATATTGTTTCAATAAACAAATACCATGGTCACAAACCATGGGCCAAAAACTACTTGCCCAAAACTATGATCGAAAAACTTATATAGCTAATTTTAGCAATTCTAATAATACAATCGAAAAATTAAAAGTGACAACTATTTATTTTATTTTAATAATATTTGATCTAACACATAACCATCTCCCACTTGAGACCAAATATGAGCTAGTGATCCATTCCCTCGCCATCTTGCATCAAGTCACCTCCAACCCTTCCAATGTTCTACAAAATTCTTGTTTATCTCTTGGTAGAATTTTAGTGAGCATATCTGCAGGATTTTCAGCTATATTAATATTTTCCAAGTGTAAATGTCCTTCTTCCAACACTTGTCGAATGCAATGATATCTTATATCATTGTGCTTGGTATTTGAGTGAAATGTTGGGTTTTTCTCCAAGTGAATAACGCTTTGACTCTCACAATACAACACATACTTGTCCTATTTTATTCCCAACTCACCTAGGAATCATTCCATCCACAACATTTCTTTGCAATCCTTTGTTGTAGCCAAATATTATGACTTCGTTGTGGAGAGATCCACTACTTTTTGTATCTTAGACACCAAGGACACTATTACACCTGCAAAAGTGTGTAAGTGAATAGCGGTAGACTTTCTACTATATTCATTGCCAGCCATATCTGAATCTATATAACCTTCAAGCACAATATTATCACCAAGACATAAACAATGATGAATAGTTCCCTTAATATACCTTAAAATCCACTTTACTACTTCCCAATGTTGTTTTCCTAGATTGGACGGGGAATCAACTCACAATTCCCACTGAATGTGCAATATATGGTCCTATACATACCATGGCATACATCAAGTTGTCGACCGCTGAAGCATAGGGATTCTTTCTCATTTATTCCTTCTCCTTTCCATCATGATGGCATAAATTAGTAGTTAGCTTGAAGTGGTCGGCAAGGGGTGTACCAACCAGCTTGACATTCTTCATATTAAATCTGTCAAATATAACTTTCTCAATATACTTTTATTGTGTCAACCACAACCTTTTGTTCTTTTTGTCATGCATAATATTGATGCCCAATATTTGTTGTGCCGGACCCAAATCATTCATTCTAAATTGGTTGTTCAAATCCTTCTTCAACGTGTTAATAATATTTTTATCTTGACTAACAATCAACATGTCATCAACATATAATAATAAGACAATGAAATTTCCACTTTGATCTCTTTTGATGTATACATAATGATTTGCATTTAGCATTTTAAACCCATGGTCAAGCATAAAAGAGCCAAATTTTTTATACCATTGACATAGAGCTTGTTTTATCCCATACAGACTCTTCTTCAACCTATAGACTATATTCTCTTTACCTTTTACTTTGAAACCTTCTGGATGCTACATATACATTTCCTCCTCCAAATCACCATGAAGGAAAGTAGTCTTTACATCTAACTATTCACATTTCAAATCTAAAGCATCAACAGAACCAAGAATAACTCTTATTGATGACATTTTAACAACTAGGGAGAAAATTTATGTAAAATCAATACCTTGTTCTTACCCAAATCCTTTCACCACTAGCCTTGCTTTGTACCTTTTCTTATTTTCCTTGCCTTCATCTTTTATTCTATACACCCACTTTTTCTTTAAAACATTTCTTCCTTTCAACCATTCAACCAAATCCCATGTCTTATTGTCATGTAGGGATTTAATCTCTTCTTGCATATCCTTTTTCCATTCGATGTTATTATCTCCTTCACATGCTTCCTAAAAACAAGTAGGTTCACCTTCATTAGTCAATAAAATATATTTTAAGGGGGAATACCTTTGTGAAGGCCTCTGTGGATCAGTAGACTTGCGAATTGGTAAATTTTGTGTCAAGATTTATCTCAATGGCTGTTGATTTTGTTGATCTTCATGTTCTTATTGTTGTTGACCATTTTCATTTTGTTGTAATGAAAGATCATGATTTCCAATAGGATCTTCTTGTAATGGTGGTTGATTTTCTTATTGATCTTGAATTTCAACAAATTTATGCACCTTCACACCTTTGTCAACACTTTTAAACATTTGATCTTCATTCAAAATTGTTAGGGTTAACCTTGACTCGAGAATGATTCAAAGGTGGTTTGGGTCTAGCACATGTTTTTGGGCCCATGGTATTTGGTGGCCAATTGTATTTTTCCAAGGTATTTGGCGGCACATGGTATTGTCCCATGGTATTACATGTGAAGAAATGTTTTATAAGGCTTGAGGAGAATCCAATGTAAAGTGGCCTAGAGGTGAGTGGTGGCTAGCTCACTTGGCTCGGCTTGCTCAGTTTAGTTCAAGAGAGACAATAGATCTATTGTGGTGGTTTTTCTCGGTTTTGGGTTTTCCACGTAAATATTGTGTGTCTAGCTTTAATGGTTACTTGTCCTATTTATTTCTTGCATATTATTATTAGTTGATGCTTGCTTAAAATCCTAAGAATGGGTATCAAATCCATGGTTGGCATATAGTTGTGCTCATTGTGTTGTACCTATTTTTTTTTTAAATTTAATTGTGGGGTGCATGTTCGGTGGTACCCAACACCCTAGCACTATTTTTGGGTTCTTGGTTAGAATGTAATTTCCTCGCATGCTAGAAGCACAAGATGTCCCTCTTATGTACAAATAAGGGATGTTGCATCAAGTGTGGAATGGACCACTAGGTAGGTACAAGGGTGGAAGGTGTACTCGTACCCTATTTGATGTGGATTGGAGAGGTTTAGTCTTTGATTGTGGGAGGAATGTGATATGATTTAATCTCAATTGTGGGACCAATATTGATGAACCATGTATGTGAAGAGAATTCCTAGAGAATTGGAAGTTACAACGGCTGACGACGCATGTAATCTAGTAGATGAATTCTTCTTTATGTGGACCTCAAGGACAAGGTTAGATGCAGGTACAAAAGGAGCAATATGGCAAAAAGCGAGCATGAAAAAGAAAGAGGATAAAGCAATGAATGGTGATGGTGTAGTCACCATGAAGACATATGAAAAAAATTAATGGAACGATTTGCAAGTAAATGGCCATATGGTTGTAAGACCTGGTAAGCCATGCATACCCCTAATAACTCACCGGTAAAGTTGGGAGATAGACCTAGGTGATAGGGGGTATATGTGAGATTCCTCGGTAAAAAATTGAGGGGGTTTAGTGTTTACTCCAAGTCATGTTTAAAGGAGGGATTTTTAGGGTTAACCTTGACTCGAGAATGATTCAAAGGTCGTTTGGTTCTAGCACATGTTTTTGGGCCCGTGGTATTTAGTGGCCAATTGTATTTTTCCAAGGTATTTGGCAGCTCATGGTATTGTCCCGTGGTATTACAGGTAAATAATCCTTTATAAGGCTTGAGGAGGCTCCAATGTAAAACAACATGGAGGTGAGTGGTGGCTAGATCACTTGGCTCAACTTGACCGGTTTAGGTCAAGGGAGATAATAGATCTATTATGGTGGTTTTTCCTGGTTTTGGGTTTTCCACGTAAATATTGTTTGTTTATCTTTAATAATTACTTGTTCTAATTATTTCTTGCATATTATTATTATATGATGCTCGTTTAAAATCCTTAGAACTGGTACAAATCCATGGTTGAGATATACTTGTGCTCATTATGTTGTACTTGGTTTTTTCTTAATTAATTGTGGGGTGCATGTTCGGTGGTACCCGACATCCTAACACTATTTTTGGGTTCCTGGTTAGAATGTAATTTCCTTGGGTGCTAGAAGCACAAGGTGTCCCTCTTATGTTCAAAGAAGGGATGTTGCATCAAGTGTAGAATGAACCACTGGGTAGGTATGAGGGTGGAAGGTGTACTTGTATCCTAATTTGATGTGGATCGGAGAGGTTCAGTCTTCTATTACAGGAGGAATGTGATATGATTTAATCTCAGTTGTGAGACCAATATTGGTGAACGATGTATGTGAAGAGAACTGGTGGTTACAACGATTGAGGACCCATGTAATCCAGTATATGGATTCTTCTTTATATGGACATCAATGACAAGGTTGGATGAAGGTGCAAAAGGAGAAATATGGCAAAAAGCGAGCATGAAACAGCAAGATGATGAAGCAACGAATGGTGATGGTGTGGTCATCATGAAGACACATGAAAAAAAATAATGGAGCAATTTGCATGTAAGTGGGCACATGGTTGTATGATCTTGTAAGGAATGCATACACGTGGTAACTCACCAGTAAAATCAAGAGATAAACCTAGGTGATAGGGGGTATATGTGAGATTCCTCGGTAAAACTTCTAGGGGGGTTATTATTTACTCCAAGTCAAGTTTAAAGGAGGGATTTTTAGGGTTAACCTTGACTCGGGAATGAGTCAAAGGTGGTTTGGGTCTAGCACATGTTTTTGGGCCCATGGTATTTGGTGGCTCATGGTATTGTCCCATGGTATTACGTGTAAATCATACTTTATAAGGATTGAGGAGGATCCATTGTAAAGTGGCCTGGAGGTGAGTGGTGGCTAGCTCACTTGGCTTGGCTTGGTTAGTTTAGGTTAAGGGAGATAATAGATATATTATGGTGGTTTTTCCTGGTTTTGGGTTTTTCACATAAATATTGTGTGTCTATCTTTAATGGTTACTTGTTCTATTTATTTCTCACGTATTATTATTATGTGATGCTCATTTAAAATCCTAAGATAAATGGCATCCCTTCTTTTAATAAGATTTCTTTTTACAGGATCCCATAACCGGTTGTTAGAAAACAGGACCACAGAGCAATAACAGATATACAGTTAAATCAATAAACAAGATGCAAAACACATTAAAACATTACAGAGAGACACAGATATAACGTGGTTCACCCAAACGATGGGCTACGTCCACAAAGAAATTTGCCAGTCCTTTTATTACAGTCCATAAAGATGAAGGGATACACCCTGCAACAAAACCGCTGCACTTCCTCTTCACGCTCTCACAGTCTCTCTTCCAGTACAATACAATACCATATCCAATCGACTCACAATGCTCTCTTTTATAGCGGAAATACCATGGGAAAAATTCTAGGGTTAACCCAATACCATGGGTCCACAATACTGTTGGCCAACACACATCCCAAAAAAAAAAAATCGGGGGCTCCACCCCCAAAATTCCGTTTTCTCAAGGGCGCTGCCCCCAAACCCCCGTGACTCGGGGGCATTGCCCCTGAACCCCCTTTTTCGGGGCGTTGCCCCGAACCCCAAGGTAGGGGGAACAAGTGTACAATACTCCTAGGTTACAATCACAACTAAATAATATCTCTGGATCTGGAAGATTAGGCTCCACAACCAACACCGGTAACCTAACTCATTATCAGCATAACCTAAGAAAATGTAGTTAAATGACTTTTCATCCAGCTTGGATCTTTGTTCCTTAGGAATATGCACATATGCTTCACAACAAAAAATTCTTAAGTGATTGTAACATAAATAATTGTTGGTCCATATCTTTTCAGGAATTCCACCATCCAATGCAATTGTGGGGGAGTGATTTATTAAGTAGAAAGCAGTATGAACAACCTCTGCCTAGAAATATTTATGCAAACCAAAATTTGAAAGCATACTTCTCACCTTCTCAATTATTGGCTGATTCATTCTCTCAACTATCCCATTTTGCTGCGAGCTACGTGGAACAATTTTTCAATGCTTTATACCATGTTTACTACAATATTCTTCAAAGTATTTGGAGCCAAATTCCCCACCATTATATGGTCTAATACATCTCAATAATCTATTATTTTCCCTTCCAATAGCCATATGAAATTTCTAAAAAGTTTCAAAAACTTGATCTTTACACTTAATATGGAAATCCCACACCTTTTTTGAAGCATCATCAATAAAAGTGACAAAATAATCAACCCCTCCTAGTCATTTTGCATTAATTGGACCACAAACATCAGAATATATCAAATCTATTATTTTTGTATCCCTTTTAGGGCCATCCCGAATAAAAGATACTACTTTTTGTTTACCCATAATGCAATGCTCACAAAATTTATTTTGTGTGCCTTTTATTCCAAGTAAAATATTTTGCTCAACAAGGATTTTTAATCCTGTTTCAGTCATGTCCCCGATTCTTTTATGTCATAAGTTTGATGTAGACTCTTCGTTTGCAACACCAACAATATCCGATTTCTCCACATTTGATTTTAATGTGTAGAGAGTGCCACTTTTCTACCCCTTTGCCACAATGAGTGAACCTTTTGCAATTTTTCAACTTCCATTGCCAAACATTGTGTGGAATCCTTCATCATCTAGATTCCCAATGGAAATTATATTCATTCCAATATATAGCGCATGCATGGCCTATTTAAGCAATAAACTACAAGCAACTTTTGTTTTTATTAAAATGTAACCTACTTCTTCAATATTACAAAATCTTTTATTGCCCAAGTGAACTTTACCCATATTACTAGATTTATAAGAAATAAAATTATCTTTAGTTGGGGTAGCATGGTAGGAAGCACCAGAATCTAAAATCCAATCACTATTATGACTTGAAGTATAAAGGCGTATATTCATAAGAAACGGTAATTAATACCTCACCTTCTGATGCAACGACATTAAATTCTTCATTTTTGTTGTTGTCGGCTGCCTTTTCCTCATTTTGTTGCCCTTTTAATATTTTGCAAGGTTTTTTTAATATGGCCTTATTTTCCACAATGATGATCTAAATTCAACACCTATGATATAAATTCAACACCTTCTTTTGTGGTCATTTACTACATGTTAATAAAATTATCTTATCTATATTATTTGTGTTGATGAAATTGTCATTGATGCCAACATGGACTTGCAATGGCCCCACAGGTTGTCATTTATGCCACCAATTCCCACTTCCAGTGCCTTGGACCCCTTACGGAGTGGGTTTGTGCCTTCAAGCACCTTGTACCCATTTGACAGGGTCCTTGTACCCACAAGGATGAATATTGAAGGCACCACCTTGCTGAAGATGTTGAAGACCCTACTGACGTTACTGAAGACCCGAGAGATGGTCCTGAAACCTTGATGAACATTGGAAAAGAATTAATTACCCATTATGTGTTCATTTGTGATCTTATGGTGTCATGGTACCCCAGAAGAAGACCCAGCTACCCCACAGGTGATGTCATGATGGATCTGGACCCTTGAGGGTCTCCTAGTGTGGTTGAGGTGGTTGAAGAATCCTAAGAATCCCTGAAGAAGTCCTTGGACCCACACTCAGTGGTTTCATGACTTTGCAAACCTTGTTGGGCTATTAGAACCCTTAGTGATGGCCCTAGGGAATAAGAAAGACCTTGCACCCACTTACATGGTGGCATGAGGACACCATGATGATGGCATGGCTTGTGGTGAACTAAGTTTCTTGTAGAAAAAAATAAAGCATACTAAATAAGGGTCCTTGGTCCTTAGGGTGATGATGGCCTAATAAGGTAGAGGATACATGGACATAAATTTTAAATGATGCAAAATTGTGAATAAATTTGAAGGATGTTTTAAAAGAATAAAATGAAGAAAATATATATTGCAAACCACCAAGGTTGACCATTTGAAATGGTAAAAAAAATTATTTAAAAGTCAAAAATAAAATTTCTAAATGACAAATTTAAAAGTCAAAATAAATAAAAAAATATTACCATCCTACCTTGTTGACGTTCGCCTCTATTTGAGGAAGTGGACACATGTTCAATGAGTATTTAAACACATCCTTGTACACTCATAACAACCTACAGGTTGGCCTCAAATCAAAAAATAAAAATAATTTTTTGTTACAAGTCGACCCCCCAATTTTTTTTTGTATGGAAACTAGTATAAATACCCAATGAATAATCATTCAAAACATGGAAAAATTCAGACAAATCTGAGGAATTTCGTTAGTGATTGAGGCAGCTGCAGGAAGAGCAACATCTGAGGCATTCAGGAGAAGGAGCAACAGTTGAATTTTGATGGTGAAGGCATACTATTTTTGGGCATGACTCGAAATTGCAGAGGCAGCCACAATTGATGAGAAGTTGTTTCAAGTTTTATCATCTATATTCTCTAAGGCGGAAATGGTATGAAGTTCTTTTAGCTCTTTGAAATTTGGGAGACTCTATGAGGAAAATTTTGTATGAGAAGTAGCAGTCAAATTCAAGCTTATTTTTAACTCTGATTTTTGGTGGTTTCCATTGAGGAAATTCACTGCTGGAAGACTAATTTTAAGGATTCCTTCTTCAAAATTCAGATTGTTATCCTCCTGTGATTTTCGAGCTTCCTGCTCTCTTCTCAGCATTTGGTTTTTGAAATTCAAGTATGTACATCATTGAGGTAAGGAGGAAGTTTAGTTTGACTCTCCTAAAGTGTTGCAACAAACATTCATAGAAGCTTAAACAATTATTTACTTTCTATGATTTTGGGCAGCAGCACATCAGTTCATATTAGAACATGTTTTGATGACATTCTAAGGCAGCCACAAGTGTTTGAATGGAGTAGTCTGCAAAGCATCTCCTGATCATCACTGAAGTGTCCTCTAATTACATTTTTAAAGTGTTTATCTCTCAAATATTGGATCAAATAGTTGTGCGGTAAGGGTTGCTAAACTCATAAAGTGGAATACTTTGGTGGACATGTCAAGGGTCAATGAGAACCTTGTCTTGCATACTTTGTGATCATATTGATCTATGATGATGGACTTGGAATCATGTGGGTGAGTATTTACTTCACAATATTCGATGACACAAAAGTAAGTAGCATATCAGTTTGACAGTTTGTGCAAATTGGGAAGAGATTCTAAGGGCAGACGTTTGATAGCAGAAGTGATGTGAATGATAGAACTAAATACATTTCAGAAACAATATCTTGACATGAGTGACATTGTATAGAGCATAATATTTTCAGGTCATTGATTGTATTGATATGAGCATTGTTTTTTATAACCACTGATTAAGACTCTGATGATGATAATACAGTCCAAATGATCCACAATCGTGACATCATCCAAAACACATTCAGTCACTAACACACAGACCTGAATGAGAAGTCATTTACAGTATACACACAATCCCTAGTCAGCAGAAGTTTGTATTGATTGGGGTCTTCTACAGTAGAACAACACATGCCAGGTGAGAAGTCTAAAAGTATTTATATGCATAGATTATGAAAGGTATGTTGATGTCTTCATATTGAAAAGAGTACAGTGGTATACTTTATGTACAATAAGGTGTAAAGTTGTGATGCATGCGATGATGATACATGCCAAAATTTGATGACTATGATATGATGTACACTCCATAAGGTGATACACACTTAATGCATAATGCTTACCTTATGATGACGATGTTTCCTATTTACACTCTAGGATGATGATACAAACCCTATGATATGATGCATACCTTGATTATGTAATGAAATGATGATGCATGATACATGACTACCCTAGAAGATGACATATGCAAACCTCAGTGACATATGCAGACCTTCATAACATATGCAGACCTCAATGACATCTACAACAGTATCACATGATATATTCAGAAGAAAAATTGATGATGATGATGCCTTGATGATGAGGATGATGCATACTTAATGCATATTCTACAATGGTGATGAGTGGGAGGAACAGTGACTGTGATGTACATGACTAGCTTGACCAGCAATGTTGATGAGCAGACTTGACATGGTTGATGAGCAGATATTGACCAGCATTGTTAATGAGCATATTGATAGAGAGTGAGGAGCAAGGTTTGACCAGCAGAGATCAATGTGCAAAGGCACATGAGTAGAGAATGATGCAAGCTAATGCTTGTACTTGAGGATTGGACTCGTCAACCCCTTCTTAGTTAGAGCTAGGAAAACCAAGTTGGGTCATGTTATAGAGTTGGTGCTGATTGTAATCGATAAGATTGTTGTCTTCCATGTACAATAAATAAAGATCAAATTACAAATATTCTTGTGTCTCTTTGGTGTGATGAATTGCTTACGAATCCTGGTTGATTGAACTGATGCATTTAATTATATAATGATTGATATACTCTCGTTGACTAAAAGAAGGTAAAATTTTTATAAATTGTTCACACAACGATTCACCCCACCTCTTAGTGTGGCCATTGTGTACAGCAATTGGTATCAGAGTCAGCCTTCGTCACAATCCTAACAAGCTTAAAGGAGATCCTTAGACACAATGGAATAAAAAGAAGAGTCGTCAAGAAATGACATACCCATACTTGATACAACAGATTATTTCATTTGGAGGAGAAAAATGAAGGCTTATCTAAAGAAATTTGGTGTTTGGGAGATTGTGATCAATCCACCTGCTCCTTGAAACTGGAAGGGAAAAACAGCTACAGAGAAGGAATCAAATAAGGACAATACTATAGCCTTGAAGATCCTCATGGATGGACTTCCTAGTTCAGTGAAAGAAAGTGTAAGGGAGTACACTTTCGGAAAATATATATGGTTCAAATTGGAGACCGAGTATCATAAAGCAAGACTAGAACCCGAAAATACATCTTTGGAATCAAAAGACAAGCCCACAGAAGAGATCAATCAAGAAGAAGAGAAATAAGAAGAGGACTCCAATAAATGTATAGACTCTTGTGATTGTAATGATAACTTATGTGATTAAATTGAGAAGGTTCTTAAAGATGATGATGAAGGGATATCAAAGTCTGCACATGAGATACATATCACGTTGTTGAATATTAATCTCAGAGCCAACTAGTTTCTGAACATAGTAAATCTGAACTAGAGTGACTTCATGAAGTTCAAAAAGAAAATCTTGGACTCCTTGAATGAATATCAACAAAATACCATGACAATGAAAGTGTTGCTTGTCAAGCCCAAAAATAAGGACAAAGAGTTGTAGGATCAAATGAAAGACAAGGATGTTGAAGTTGAACAACTAAATACTGAATTGATCCGTCAAAAGGAAGAATCAGAAGAAACTGTTGAAGATCTTGAAGAAACCAGAGAGGTCAATCATGATCTGAAGACTCAACTGGAGGAAGCCAAGAGGATAGAAGAAATCCTGAAGATTTAGCTGGAAGAAAAGGAGGAGACTATCTAGAAGATGGAAATGGAGGTATTTGGTCTCAGGAAGAAAGGAAAGAAAAATGAAGCTCTTGTCAAGTTCAAGGACAATTCAGTTGTCCTAGATAATATCTTGGATTTCCAGAGATATCCACTTAACAAAATTGGTCTTGGTTACAATAAGGAAAAGAAAAAATCTGGAGATGACACTTGGTCTCTAAAGACTCCAGAAGCAGGTCCATCAACGTCCAAAGTTGCTCCCCATGCACGTGCACATGACAACAAAGACCCTGGTAGTTCAAGAATTCATTAATAAGTGATATCTATTCCTCAAGGAAACTTCATAAAAGAAACAACTCCAAGATGGAACCAAAGTCCCAGGTATGAAAGTGGATTCAATGGTTATTGTTATTTTTTTCTAACTTTGGTCATAAAGTTGTGGATTGGAAACTCTACAGAAGAAGAATTGGTGGAAGAGCCAATGACTTAGTTAAATTTTGTACATGTAATCAATTTGGACATGTTGTTGCCACATATCACACATTAATATGCTACACATGCAGTGGGTTTGGCCATAAAGCCCAAGAATGTGCAATTCAAAGAAGTCAAGAAAGGAGGAACCCTTCACACACATCAATAAAAAGATTTGAAGATCAGAAGAAAAAGACCTACAGTCAGGGACACTCTTAGGCATGGAGAAATTAAGTTGAAGTGTTGAAAGTTCTAACATATCAATCAGGTGTTGGACATGCAACCATGTAGGGCACATTGTTGCTTATTTTCTTACGATGAGGTGTTATAGTTGCAGTGGCCTTGGGAACAAAGCTCAAGATTATGGGAGTACACATAAACAACCCTTGAGAAGTTTCCCATACAACTCATCAAGGAAAGCCAGTATAGATGAAGGAACAAATGTTGAAAAGACAGATGCCAAGAAGCAAGTATGGATGAAGAAGACTGAGCAATTGCAGATAGGAGAGGTTGATCAGAGCAGGGAGGATGGCCTCCATATGGAAATCGAAGTGTAAGGTCTGTCAAATACCTTAGCACACCTTAAGTTCATGAGGCTGGAGGATGAACTCAAAGAACAAAGGATGATTACTCCAGGCATACAAATAGGTCCTACGATCATGCATATTAACAGGGGGAGCAGTGATCAGTTATTTCATATATAGGTGTGTGGACACCTTATGCCATTAATTCCGAAGGGGGAGAGATCAATACAAATGAGAGATAAATACAAAAGGGGAGGATGCTCATAGGGGGAACATGATTTGTTGTCATCAATGACAAAGGGGGATATTGTTGATGAAATTGTCATTGATTCCAACATGGACTTGTAGTGGCCCCACAGGTTGTCATTGATGCCACCAAGTCCCACCTATAATGCCTTGGACCCCTTATAGAGTGGGTTTGTACCTTCAAGCACCTTGTACCCAGTTGACAGGGTCCTTGTACCCACAAGGATGAATATTGAAACCACCACATTGATAAATATGTTGAGTAGCCTACTGACGTTACTGGATACCCAGGAGATGGCTTTGAAGCCTTGATGAACGTTGCAAAAACATTAATGACCCATTCTATGGTCATTTATGCTCAGATGGTATCATGGTACCCCAAAAGAAGACCTAGCTACCCAACAGGTGATGTTATGATGGATATTAACCCTTGAGGGTCTCCTTGTATGGTTGAGGTAGTTGAAGAAGCCTAAGAAGCCTTGAAGAAGTCCTTGAACCCACACTTAGTCGTTTGATGGACTTGCAACCCTTGTTGGGGTCTTGGAACCCTTGGGGATGGATATAGGGCATAAGAAAGACCTTGCACCCACTTACATGGTGGCATGAGGACACCATGATGATGACATGGCTTGTGGTGACCCAAGTTTCTTGTGGACAAAAATAAAGCATACTAAATAAGGGTCCTTGGTCCTTGGGGTGTTGATGGCCACTTGAAACAACTTCTCATCAACTATGGCCACCTCTGTGATTTCCTTATGCCCAAAAATAGTATGCCTTCACCGTCAAAATTTAGTTTTTGCTCCTTCTCCCAAATGCCTCAGATGTTGCTCTTCCTGTGGCTGCCTCAGTCACTTACAAAATTCCTTAGAGCTGTCTGAATGTTTCCATGTTTCGAATGATTCTTCATTGGGTATTTATACTAGTTTCCATAGAATTGTTTTTTGGGCTGACTTGTGATTTTTTTTTATGAGGCCAACTTGTAATTTGTTATCAGTGTGCAAGGATGTGTTTAAATACACATTGAACATGTGTCCACTTCCTCAAATAGAAGCCAACTTCAACAAGGTAAGATGGTAAGAATTTTTTATTTTTATTTTGACTTTTAAATTTGTCGTTTAGAAATTTTATTTTTTACTTTAAATAAACATTCGTACGACTTCGAATGGTCAACCTTGGTGGCTTGCAATATGTATTTTCTTTGTTTTATTCTCTTAAAACATCCTTCAAAGTTATTCACAATTTCACATCATTTGAATTTATGTCCATGTATCCTCCACCTTATTAGGATGGATAATTAGGCTTAGAAATTTGTATATATTCCAAATTCCAAATTTCATACCTAGAGTGTACTTCGATTGGCATTGGTGTGCATTTTTAGTTCTGGCCATGAAAAATTGGAAAATACTATCAATTGTTATTTTGGATGACTTGGATTTTACTGTAGATCAAACAATTTACAGAAATTAGTACAAGAGTTTGTAGGAAAGGTTGGTATGTCTATGTTATAGTGCAATTTATTCAATATAACATGAAATGCAGGACAATGTGTGCATTTCTTCGAGGGACTCAACCCTGATTTTTACCATGTGGAAAACACATACATTTGGAGTTTCCTTGCAGAGCATAAGTTTTAATGTCTAAAATTTAAACCTTGGAAGCTTATTTAGGTTTTTTATGCTTGGATAGACACTCTGTGGTTTTAATCAGTGAATTTGGCTTTATAATGCATGTTGGGCATGCATTTGAGTGAAGTAATCCAAATTTGACTTGCTTCAGTAAAATGCACGCACATGCCTTATTTCTTTGTCAAATTCAATGAATAAAATAGGAGTATTTTTTTATTAGTCCTCACCTTTTAGAATTTTAATGTTTCCAATTTTTTACCTGAAACTTTCCCCTTAAGAATGTTTCTCCAAGCAGTCATACTTTTCCTTTAGTGTGCATTTAGTAAAAAAAATTATAAGTGTGAATAATAGCTTTGCAACAATACTAGAAGAACTTATTCATGGATAATTAGGCTAAGAAATGTCTATATATGCCAAATTCCAAATTTCATACCTATTGTGTATTTCGATTGGCATTGGTGTGCATTTCTAGTTTTGGCCATGAAAAAATGACAAACACTATCAATTGTTGTTTTGAATGACTCAGAAATGAGTAAAAGAGTTTGTAGAAAAGGTTGGTATGTCTATGTTATAGTGTAATTTATTCAATATAACATGAAGTGCGCGCCAATGTGTGCATTTCCTCAAGGGACTCAAACATGATTTTTACCATGTGGAAAACACATAAATTTGGAGTTTCCTTGCAAAGCATAAGTTTTTATATCTAAAATTTAAACTTTGAAAGCTTATTTAGGTTTTTTATTCTTGAACAGACACTCTGTGCTTTGAATTGGTGAATTTGGATTTATAATTCATGTTGGGCATGCATTTGGGTGAAGCAATCCAAAATTGACTTGCTTCAGTAAAATGCACACGCATGCCTGATTTCTTTGTCAAATTCAAAGAATAAAATAGGAGAGTGCTTTTTTTATTATTCCTCACCTTTCAGAAGTTTAATATTTCCAATTTTTACCTGAAACTTTCCCCTTTGGAATGTTTCTCCAAGCAGTCATATTTTTCCTTTGGTGTGCATTTAGTCAAAAAGTTTATAAGTGTGAATAATAGCTTTGCAACAATACTAGAATAATTTATTCATAGATAATTAGGCTTATAAATGTGTATATATTCCAACTTCCAAATTTCATATCTAGAGTGTACTTCGATTAGCATTGGTGTGCATTTTTAGTTCTGGCCATGAAAATTGGCAAATACTATCAATTGTTGTTTTGGATGACTTGGATTTTACTGTACTATCATACAATTTACAGAAATAAGCACAAGAGTTTGTAGAAAAGGTTGGTATTTCTATGTTATAGTGCAATTTATTCAATATAACATGAAATGCATACCAATTTGTTGAGTTCCTCGAGGAACTCAACACTGATTTTTACCGTGTGGAAAACACATAAATTTGGAGTTTCCTTACAGAGCATAAGTTTTATGTCTAAAATTTAAACTTTGAAATCTTATTTAGGTTTTTTATGCCTGAAAAGACAGATTTTGGTTTGAATCAATGAATTTCGATTTGTAATGCAGGTTGGGCGTGCATTTGAGTGAAGCTATCCAAATTTGACTTGCTTCAGTAAAATGCACCCACATGCCTAATTTCTTTGTCAAATTCAATGAATAAAATATGAGAGTCTTTTTTTTAATTATTCCTCACATTTTTGAAGTTTAATATTTCCATTTTTTTACCTAAAACTTTCCCCTTTAGAATGTTTCTCGAAGCAGGCATAGTTTTCCTTTGGTGTGCATTTAGTCAAAAAGCTTACAAGTGTGAATAATAGCTTTGCAACAATACTACAAGAACTTATTCATGGATAACTAGGCTCAGAAATGTGTATATATGCCAAATTCCAAATTTTAGATCTAGAGTGTACTTCGATTTGCATTGTTGTGCATTTTTAGTTCTGGCCATGAAAAAATGGAAAATATTATCAATTGTTATTTTAGGTGACTTGGATTTTACAGTAAATCATCAATTTACAGAAATGAGTACAAGAGTTCACAAAAAAGGTTGGTATGTCTATGTTATAGTGCAATTTATTCAATATATCATGAAATGCATGCCAATGTGTGCATTTCCTCAAGGGACTCAACCCTGATTTTAACCATGTGGAATTCACATAAATTTGGAGTTTCCTTGCAGAGCATAAGTTTTTATGTCTTAAAGTTTAAACTTTGAAATCTTATTTAGGTTTTTTATTCCTAAACAGACACTCTGTGGCTTGAATCAGTGAATTTGGCTATGTAATGCATGTTGGGCATGCATTTGAATGAAGCAATCCAAAATTGACTTTCTTCAGTAAAATGCATGCACATGCCTGATTTCTTTGTCAAATTCAATGAATAAAATAGGAGAGTCTTTTTTTATTATTCCTCACCTTTTAGAAGTTTAATATTTCCAATTTTTTATTTGAAACTTTCCCCTTAAGAATGTTTCTCCAAGAAGGCATGGTTTTCCTTTGGTGTGCATTTAGTGAAAAAGTTTACAAGTGTAAATAATAGCTTTGCAACAATAATAGAAGAAATTATTCATGGATAATTAGGCTCTGAAATGTGTATATATGCCAAATTTCAAATTTCATAACTAGAGTGTACTTTGATTTGCATTGGTGTGCATTTCTGGTTCTGGCCATGGAAAATTGACAAATACTATCAATTGTTGTTTTGAATGACTTGGATTTTACTGTAGATCATACAATTTATAGAAATGAGTACATGAATTTGTAGAAAAATGTTGGCATGTCTATGTTATAGTGCAATTTATTCAATATAACATGAAATGCAGGCCAATGTGTGCATTTCCTCAAGGGACTCTACCCTAATTTACAGTTTACAGTTTTGCTAGTAATATAATTTTCTGAAATTCTAAATGGTGGTTTTCGTTTTCCCATAACTCAACCTTTCACACATGTCCTGAACTAATTGAGTGTTAAATACGTCATTTAATCTTATAAACCTGTAAGTGACGGTTTTCGCTTTTCCATACCTGTCATATTCTGAATTTTCAACTAAGTGTCAAATATGTCACTTAAAAAGGAAAAAAATTTCTACAGACCATCAAATTCTATATTCGATGACCTGAATCGAGTCGGATTCTGACGACATTGAGAATGATTGCATCACCCAAACGTGAACTCAGCATTTCCTCATGATTAACCTTATTTTCTCACCTTTCAATTATTTGAAGGGCCAACAAAGTACACGTATCCATATTTGGCCTGCCCCAATGGACTCATTCCTAGAAGCTGCAGTCAATTATCAATCATGCTACTTCTTATGGAAGATTGATAAACAGGGATCACTGTTATCAGTAGGATGTGTATTGACTCCATTATCTATGTTGAATTTTGTCCAGTATGGCCGCAGATGTGCACAAATTTGAGTTCACTGATAGTATGAGTGAAATGGTAAGAATTGGAAAGAATTGGAGGCAGTCTCATCCAGGTTCGATGGCTTTCACTAGAAATTCATTTCCATCTTATCGTTTTTATGTTTGTTTGGCATTCCTTTCCCATCACTCAGTGAAGTATTTTCTGCATTGAGTTAGCACCCTGTCCCTCTCGATGGAAAAGCAGGATTGATTTCTTTAATTCCAGATTTTAATTTGTCCATATCAGATGGGTATTGCATGTTGTTTTCCGCTGAGCCATTTTTGTCTCAACATTTCTCTCTTCCTTGTCATTTTCTTCTTTCATTGGCATTTCCATTCTCTTCTTGTGATACCTCTCACACAATGTGTATCACTGTTATAATTCTTCTCTGCTCACATCTCCCATCCAGATAACTGGAATGCAACTTCCTATTCCACTCCCTTTCTACCCTTGGTGTTGAAACATGTCCACTTCAGCCTTATTTAACCCCCTATGTTTCATTGTTGTGTTAGCCTTGTTCCACAATAGTTGGTATCCTCTTTTGAAGCCAGGAAAGTATGGCATATGATGGGTTGGCTCGAGGGTGAATCAACATTTCAATTTCACTCTAATGAAATATGCTTGTAACATGGTTAATCCGACCCTTGAGGTATATAAATAGAATGTAATAGGTAGTAGGGATAGTTATTATTGAAGGACTTGTTTGATGCTACTGATTCAACTGTAAACTAACCCTATGCTCTGTAATGAAAGCATAATATAATAAAAAATGGTCTTGGGCCCCTTTTAAAACTTTCTTGAGTATTGATCTGGTTATATTTTTGTATGATCTATGTTTTTTTCCTAGGAATGTATTATATATGTTATGTTCTGATTTATTTATTTCTGTAAGGAAGGATGATGATTTATATTATAATAAAAAAGATACAGATGGTACAAACTTGCAGAGCCATGAGACTGGTTTCCAAACAACTATCCAATTCAACCTCTTTTCTAAGTTGTCCCTCATGCCAAAATTCTATAAATACAAGATTTACTAGAGAAACTATGATGCCCGTGAACAAGAAACCAACATTTACAGTTGTTATGTTCTCATTTCAAATGTTGGATGCATTCTTATTTCACAATAGAAGTTTTTTATGTCTGAAATTAAAACTATACTAGTCTAATTAGGTTTTTGTATGCCAACTTCCAAATTTCATACCTAGAGTGTACTTCAATTGGCATTGGTGTGCATTTTTAGTTATGTCCATGAAAAATTGGCAAATACTATCAATTGTTGTTTTGGATTCCTTGGCTTTAATGTAGATCATACAATTTATAGAAATGAGTACAAGAGTTTGTAGAAAAGGTTGGTATGTCTATGTTATAGTGCAATTTATTCAATATAACATGAAATGCACGCCATGAAATGTAGGCCAATGTGTGCATTTCCTTGAGGGACTCAACCCTCATTTTTACCATGTGGAAAACACATAAATTTGGATTTTTCTTGCAAAGCATAATTTTTTTTGTCTAAAATTTAAACTTTGAAAGCTTATTTAGGTTTTTTATGCTTGAACAGACACTCTATGGTTTGAATCAGTGAATTTGGCTTTGTAATGCAGGCTGGGTGTGCATTTGAGTGAAGCTATCCAAAATTGGCTTGCTTCAACAAAATGCACACACATTCATGATTTCATTGTCAAATTCAATGAATAAAATAGGAGAGTATTTTTTATTATTATTTTTCCCCTTTTAGCATTTTAATATTTCCACTTTTTTACCTGATACTTTCTCCTTCAGAATTTCTTTAACTTCTAGCCTGTAATAACCCAAAAATTCATAAAAAAATATTTGTTTTCATGTAACATAAAATGTTCAAGTATGTCACTGCCTATGAACCAATAGCTTCTAGAGGTTACTCAATAGTAGTAATTAGAATGAACATTGTATTTCTTTAGTTCTAAGTAATTCGTTTGTTTATCTTGAAGTGCTAAGTCAGGCATGTTAAACTCAGCAGTTTATGTTTTAGAAGGGTAGGAAAAGGAACTACGTCAGAATCTGATGCTAAGTGTGTTTTAACCCTTTATTATCTGTCATTAATATAAACTTCCTTCCATTTAAATGATGACGCCACATTTTTAAGGCATGTATGGCAGCGGTCAATTCTAAGTCATAGGTCGCATAATTTTTCTCATGAATCTTCAGCTTCCTAGACTCATAAGCAATGACGTGTCCTTCTTGAGTTAAAACTCCACCTAAACTGTCATTGCATGCGTCAGTACATACTATAAAACCTTTATTAGGGTCAGCAATTCTTAGGATTGGTGCGGTGGTTAATAACGTTTTTAACTTTTTAAAACTATCTTCACACTTTTGACTCCACTTGAATTTCTTCCCTTTCTTCTGTAAAGAAGTTATGGGATTTGTAATTCTTGAAAACCCTTTGATAAATCTTTGATAATAGCCAGTAATCCCCATGAATGATCATACATCAGTTACATCTTTTGGGACTGATCATTCTTCGATTGCCTTTATCTTTTCAGGATCAACAAAAATTCCTTCTTTAGTCACCACATGACCAAGATACTGTATTTTATCCTTAAAGAAATCACATTTACTAAATTTTGCATAGAGTTGATATTCTCGTAACTCTTGTAAGACAATTTTTAAATGTTCTTTATGTTCTTCTTTAGACTTTGAGTAAATTAAGATGTTGTCAATGAATGTGACCACAAACTTATCAAGGTATTTATGCATTACCTTATTCATCAGATACATAAAAATAGCTGGGGCATTAGCAAGCCCAAATGGCATAACAACAAACTCGTAATGACCATACCTTGTCCTAAAAGTTGTTTTAAAGATGTCTTCATCTTTGATTTGGACCTGGTGGTAACCAGATCGTAAATCAATCTTTGAGAACATTGTTGCTCCATGTAGCTGATCAAACAGATCATCTATGCGGGGTAACGGATATCTGTTTTTGATAGTCATTTTATTTAGTTGACGGTAATATATACATAATTGTAAAGTTCTGTCCTTCTTCTTAACAAAAATAACAGGTGCTCCCCATGGAGACACACTGGGTCTAATATAATTCTTATCAATGAGTTCTTTTAACTTCGAATTTAGTTCATTTAATTCCAGTATATTCATCTGATAAGGGGCTTTTGAGCTGGGCACCAGGTACCAGCTCAATAGTAAAGTATAACTCCCGCTTCGGAGGTAGTCCCGAAATTTCTTCGGGAAATACATCCGAATACTCCCTCAGGATAGGAATATCTTCAAGTTTTAATTTCTCTTTGTTATTAGTATTTTCTTCATCAATTATTGTTACAGCAAAGGCTTTACAGCCCTTTCAAACAACTCTCTTAAGTTGCAAAGAAGAAATCTATCTTATAGTTGTTTTCCTAGGGATTCCTTTTTCATTTACTGTTTCTCCATCGTTATTTACGCAAGTAAAGGTTTTATCAAAATGGTTCAGGACTACCCTATGCTGCTCTAACCAATCCATACCAATTAACATATCATAAGAACCTAAAGGTAAAACATTAAGCTTAACAAAGGTCTCAAACTGATCCATTTTTACTGTACAATTCTTAACAAAATTGATCACCCTTCGTTTTGCACCAGTAGCTAGATGAACTAACCAAGACTTTGCAAAATTTTCTATTGATAGCTTACAATTTTCTACTAAATCAGGAGAAATATAGCTTAAACTAGCCCCTGGATCAATTAAAATAGATATAGGTACTTGATTAAGCTTACCTTCCACTTCCACCATCGAAGTTTGCTAATCCGCTTGCATGTTCTCTAGTGCTGCATTGATCCTGGGCATCATCCTTGCTAGATCATCGATAGTCATCTCCTCCTCTATCGTACGTATATTGCTAACAGTCTTCTTTCGGTTGGGGAAAACTGATGCATAATGAGGACCATTACATTCCCAGCACTTTACTGGTTCCTTTCGTTCAAAATTCTTGGTATAGTTACTGTGATTATTAACAGATTCATGATTTCTTTAACCATTTGGATTTATCTGTGAATTACTTTTGTTCCCTTGGAAATTTTTATTAGAAAATTTTCGTGTGTTATTATTCTTAAAATTTCGGTTAGGTACAAAACCTTTCTTCCTCTGTTCAAAATTATTAGTTCTTTTAGCCTTCCAGTTTGTCATACTTTCCTTTTTACTATTTTGTTCATAACAGAAATTCACCTTTCTCATCGCTTCTTCTAAATTTTTTGGATTGTCATACTCAATTATGTCTTTTATATGAAAGGGTAAGAAGCTTAAAAACCGTTGTACCTTAGGATTCTCGTCCACAATATACGACACATATCTGAGCAGACTTAGAAATTTACTATTTAGTTCTTTCATGTTCATTGTTCCCAGTTTTAATTCATAAAATTCCTTAGCTCTCTCTTCGTAGTACTGTTCAGGCAAAAATTTCTTCTTAAAATATTTCTTAAACGTACTCCAGTTAATGTTTTTCTCCCTAATTCCTTTTACTCTTTTTAGGTCCTGCCACCAAATATCTGCCTTCCCGGTGAGGTTATAAATAGCCATTCTGGCTTTCAATTAATTAGAGTAATTATAAATTTGAAAATATTTCTTCATCCCAGACAGCCATGATTCAGAGTCTTCTCCCTTCTCAATTTCACCATTAAAGGTTGGTGGCTTAGTTTTCTTAAATTCTCCAGAGATTTCCTCATAAGGTTTAAACTTTCACTTTCTTGTATGATGATTATCTTCGCTACTATCACTAGTATATTGATAATTATTTTTATGTGGATCGCCATAAACCTCAGAAGATAAGCTACTTTCGATTTTAAACTGTTTAGACTTTTTATCTTTATGTTGATAAGGCATATCTTCAGACTCTGTTCGTTTATCTTTTTCTTCATTCTAAAATCTTTCTATTAAAATATGATTTAGCTCCTCCTAAGCTCTCAGAATTATTTCATTTTCCTTTTTGACCATTTCCATCTACGTTCTTAGTTCCTTGACCATTTGTAATAATACAGAAGAGTTATTAGTTATTTCTTCTTGTATAGGTTCTCTTTTAGAATTACTTCGTTCAGTAAATGGAGACTCCTCATCCGCATATTCTTCCAATCTTTC
Source organism: Pseudotsuga menziesii (assembly GCA_001517045.1). Classification (NCBI taxonomy): domain Eukaryota; kingdom Viridiplantae; phylum Streptophyta; class Pinopsida; order Pinales; family Pinaceae; genus Pseudotsuga; species Pseudotsuga menziesii. Next base: position 122,251 of record LPNX011221201.1, on the reverse strand, counting down.
CATACCTGCAGTTAACTCAGAAAAATTCTTTGGAAGTGCAATTCAAAAGAAAAGTAAAAATCAGTATGCATGTTTTAAATCTATTGCTTTATTGATGCAAGTTGAGCCACATTTAGGCCTAGTGTATGAACCTTGTTCTCTGATACCACATGTAATAACCCAAAAATTCATAAAAATTTAAAAATTTTCATGTAACATAAAATGTTCAAGGATGTCACTGCCTATGAACCAATAGCTGCTAAGGGTTACTCAACATTAGTAATTAGAATGAACATTGTATTTCTTTAGTTCTAAGTAATTTGTTTGTTTATCTTGAAGTGCTAAGTCGTGGATGTTAAACTCAGCAGTTTATGTTTTAGAACGGTAGGAAAATGAACTACGTCTGAATCTAATGCTAAGTGTGTTATTACTGTCTTATGTTAAGTAGGACAGAACCTTAGATGAGATCGGGGCTTACTTAGCTTACATCTAACACAGTGAAGTGATGCTTCTTTTACAGGTTCTAAACAGGTAAACAGTTTTGTTCCAGTAAATTCCAGGTCGAGAATAATACTCCACTAGCATAGGATAAAATGCTAGTTAAAAATGTTTGTTTGCAACTTGACCCCGTAAAAGGTATTGTTGGTATTTCTAAAGTTATCAAACTGCATAAATAATTGTAATAACACTGTTGTAAAATAATAAGTTTAGTATAGTTATGTTTACCACACAATACTTGTTCCATTAAACATTCTCTTTGTGTTCTTCAGTTATAGACTTGTGTTTCATTTTGAGATGCTGTATAATAAGAACAGTTCTACTTTTTCCATTAAAAGCATAGTGGTCTAAGAAGTCTATAAACTAGAAAATATGTTAAACATGTTTGCGACTAAAACTACACATCTATCTTCAGTGTTTAGTATAAAGTATTGTTTATATTTGTTTGAGTTCTTTCTAAACTTTTAAACATTCTATGTTAGTGATTCTCCTTAAATCAAGTATTTACATTTGATTTTCTTGTGTTATAAATCTCATGTTATATGAGCTTTTATTGAAAAAGCATAAATTTGAAGCTTATAAACTAAGCTTAGACTAAAACATATCTTAAATATCTATATGGTTATGTATACCTATGGAAGGTTAGTTCACCCCCATTGTTAGTATCTTGCTATTATCAAAAGTAACATTATTTTTAAACATTAAGGAGAACATATAAAATTAAAACTATGCATAAATCCTAGTGTAAATAAACATTTCTCTAACACAAACATTTCTCTAACACAAAGTCTTGTTTGGTGAAACAAGATATCATACGAGGATAAATATACTTATGCAATGATTTTATAAGGTTTTGACTTATAACCCAAATGATTGTGCAGGTTATAAAACGAGACTCTCAAACTATAGTTGATACCCATCATTTGCAAAAGATTTTCAGAGGACACGTGGATGGTGGTTGATGATTAGGTTTTGTGTTGACTTTGGAGGCAAGATAAGGCTTGTCCTAACCCTAAAATTGCATTTTTTTTAGTCTGGGCTGTGGAGTGGTTGAGTTGTGAGCTTGTGGCCGCCATGCTTGATGTCGAACCTCCATTAAAACGCACATAGGCCTTTGTGATCCTTAACGAGCTGGTGTCAGAAGGGTGAGTACGAAGCTTACTGCCATCGTGAGGTGGTTTTGACTGTGTAAAGAGTATTGGGTTTTGGGTTGTCTTCGCTATTGTTTTTCCGAGTGAGTTTTGGTATTGTGTGAGTGTTAATGACTGTAACCAGTGTGAAGGGATTCATTGAGTGAAGACTGCTAGGTTCTTGTTTACTGCTGGTTTTCTTATCAAGGTTTGAATCTTCCTTGCTGTGGTTGGGGATTTTCATTTGAACACTGCGTTATGCACTTTTCCTTTTTGCAGTGCTCAAAAACAGCTTGTGGACAAAGCAAAAAGATATTCGGGTTAGCTTTCCACAACCTCACAGTTGCACGACTCCTTAAGGTAAGAACGAAATTGTTTTTCTTACAGTTTGATTCTGCACCATTTTCAATTATTATTTTATGAATTAAGTGTATTCATCAAACTAGCGTTTGATCTGTGCAGGCTCTCCAGAATCGAACTTGATGCTAAAGAACTCCACCCACAAGCTTCCATGAGGGAATCCACCCCGGTAAGCCTCGGTTTCACCTGGGGTTCTCTTGCACAAGTTGTATGGTGGATTGTGATGGCAATGTTGTGTGTTGTAGTTGTTGGTTCATCCATGGCTATTAGTTGCTCTGTTTGTTCTTTTAATTTCTAGTTTTAAAATCCCTAGTGGTTGTTTGTAATGGAAGAACTCGGGCTCTCTTAACCGAGACTTAAGGAAATAGTTTTGAGTTTGTTCGGCCATGATTAACTTATTACAGTAATGTTTGGAACTGCTTTTAAGCCGTGACTCTTACTGTCAGGCCATTGGGTCGTTAGATGCAGATGCGTTTAGGGTTTTTAAAGAAAGACTTACTAGCTGTTCTTACAGCACTTCTCATTTTTTAAAAGGGATTTCGTAGCCAAAACAGATGGTTGTTTCGTTTTTATTTTTGTGAACTCTTTTTGTATTAAGATACTTTTGCTCAGGATTTTAAGCCTTAACAGAAAATGTAAAAGGCCGTAGGCCATACTATACTATGTCTGTTCAGTTTGTTTTTAATATTAAAAGGATTTTCACAGCTTAAGGTTGAATTAGCGTTATCTCTGTTTGGTTTAATTTTATTTATATTTTGTTTATTTTAGCTATTTTTATTGTTATTTACTTTTCAATGGTTAGGATTAAATAGATCAGTAAGCAATTTTTGTTTTCTTATTTAAAGGACTATGATTTGAAAATATTTGGTTAAGAAATATTTTGATAGCAGCAAAATTAATAATACTACAATGAAATATGGAAATAGGACTGAGAATATTATTATTAAATAAATGTGTTTCCTTTTTGTAATTTCTGGATTATACTGCTAGGTTTTGGTATTATAAATTTTGAATTTATTCTGTTGTGAAGAACAGATCTTTTGTTAACACTAATTCTTTTTAAGGGTTTATAGCACTAGTATTTTTATTTCAGTAACCCTAGTTTACATTTTTACATGAGTAAGCTAAATTGGTAAATATTTAACCTACTTTTACTATTTTGCTAAGTTTAACTTAGTCTAGATAATTTACTGTTCCTACAAAATCTAATAGGATTATATACTAGGTTTATAATATGTATCTTAACTAGTTTTACTATGTAAAATAATAAACAAACCAATGTGTAATACTTGGGCTTATTCTTCTATCTTTATTTAGTTTATTTAAATACTTTAAGTAGATAACACAAATACAGCTGAAGTTCTATAAATAAATTTACACAAAACCCTGTAGATAGTAATCATTTGAATCTACATTCCTATTTTACTAAATCTACTTATTTGAAAAATAAATAAACCTACTGTACTAGAGTACTACCTTGCAAAAGGCATGGAAAAATACAGTTTAGGTAATTTTTCCGATCTATCAATTTACTCAGAAATTTCTTTACTAATTTACCCTAATCTAGCTAGTTACTAATTTTCACAACATATATAATTCTCCTATTTATCCCTAACAGAAATAAAACAATAATATACTACATTAATGAAAACTCTTAAATTTTCCAAATACAATGAATAATTTAAATAACTAAACTAAGCAAAACCTGGAAGTGTAGATGAGGTGACAACAACTTAAGGAAGTTGTTCCTCCCAACCAACTCCTGGAGAAGAGCTGGACTGCAATTCTCAGGAACCCAGAGCTTGTCTCCTGGTCCTCCTGGTAGAAGCACTGGGTGAGAGATGTAATCTTGAAATCCTCTCCAACTCCACTGAGTGTTCAGCAGTAACTCAGTTCTTCTTACAATAGTATGAACTCAGCTTAGAATAGCTGCACTAGTTCAGTCTTCAGCACTTATCCCCTCAAACTTACTTCAACTAGTCCCCTCCATCGAATTCACATGTGCACTTCATTCAATCAGAATGATCACAAATCCAGAATGAAAAGCCTTTATTGTCTTCAATAGGAAGTTTTAATAGCATGCATAGGTATTTTGGGTCAGTTTTTACTTAATGATCCAACTGCTCATTTTCCACTTTCTTGGGGAATCATGACCAAAAAAATAGGGAAGTTTCCACCTGCAATAGCTAGAAGTAGTTTGAGGATGTTGCCACATGTCAATCTAATCTCAACCCAGCCTCCTCCACCAAGTGACTAGTAAAACACTCATTTAACATCTCCCCTAAGCTATTGTCTCATCTTTCATTTATTTATTAATAAAATATTCTTAAATACAATAAATCATCCTTGACCCCACTTGGTCATTAATTACAAACTTTAACATAAAATATAGCATAATGTTCCTCAAAAACATAAAATTGTTTTTCAAATTGCGGCATGTGACATACACACCCCCTTAATTTATAACATCGTCCTCGATGTTATTTATTCTTTGTCCTCAGAATTGCCCTGAAATAGAATTGGATATGCATCCCGCATATGACTTTCCAATTCTCAGTTGGCTTCTTCTGGACTAAGGTGCTTCCATTGCACATTCACCTGACCAATGGTGTGATTTCGAAGAGAGATCTCCCTCCTTTCGAGGATATAATCCAGTTCCACCAGAAATCTCCTTTGGGCTCCACCTACACATCATTCCAATTAATAACATGAGTAGCATCATGTACATATTTTTTTAATACATAAATATGAAAAACATTGTGAACCCTTAAGTTTGGTGGCAAAGCTAACTGATATGCTACATGTCCTATCTTGGACAATATTTCAAAAGGTCCGCAATATCGGGGTGCTAACTTCGCACAACTTCCTAACCTCAGAAAAATCTTTTTAGGTCTCACCTTAATAAAGACATGTTCACCTACATGGAACTCCTTTTGAATTCGTTTAAGATATGCTTGACTTTTCTATCGATCTTGCGCAACTTTCAAGTTACCTTGCACATGTTTTACAATTAACTCCGTCTATTTTAATAATTCAGGTCCTAATACTAACCTGTCAACTGGATTACTCCACGAGATGGGGGTATTGCACTTCCTGCCATAGAAAATTTCAAAAGGACTATATCTTTCTGAGGCTTGGTAGTGATTATTGTAAGCAAATTATACCATGTGTAAGTAATCTTCCCATTTACCTGGCTGTTCTTTTACATGCATTCTGAGCAGATCATCCAATACCCAATTTACTCTTTCGATCTGTCCATCTATCTGAGGATGGAAAGAGGTACTGAAGTTTAATGTAGTATTTAGTCCTTTAAACAAAGACTTCCAAAAGTTTCCCGTAAACTTAGGGTCTCTGTCTGAAATTATTACTTTCAGTATTCCATGTAAACGAAAAAATTGTTTTAAGAAAATATCAGCAATATTTGCAGCTTTATAAGTAGTTTTTACAAGTATAAAATGAGCTGCCTTGATTAATTTATCGACCAGAACCATTATTGAGTCATTCAAGCTTTGATTTCTAGGTAGTCTGGTGATAAAATAAAGGCTGATTATCTCCCACTTCCAGCTAGGAATAGGTAATGGCTGAAGTAACCCAGCTGGATGTTGATGTTTAGTCTTTACTTGCTGACATTCAAAGCACTTAGCAATGTATTCTGCCAATTCATTTTTCATATTTGGCCAAAAATAATCCTTTCTTAGCATAGTTATAATTTTTTGATAACTTGGATGCCCTGAATAAGGGGTCTTATGAATTTATTTTAAAACCAACAACTTAATCTTAGGTACATTAGGTATGTATAGTCTATCTTTATATAATAAAAATCCTTTTTTGCTTAAACTATACCCTGTAATTAAACTTTCAATTGAATTTTCTCTTACCTTTGCTTGTAATTTTCAATATTTTTCATCTTGTCCTATTCCTTCTTCTAGCTGTTCTTCTAAATCTGTTTTATAGGTGTTGATTGGTGCTGTAAAATTCAGTTTTGCATTTCTGCTTAAAGCATCAGCAACCTTATTTTCCTTTCCTTTAAAATGTTGGATTTCAAAATCGTATTCGCTAAGGAAAGCTAGCCATCTAGCTTGCCTAGCGTTTAAGTTAGGTTGATCCAACAGATATTTTAACCCTTTATTATCTGTCATTAATATAAACTTCCTTCCAGTTAAATGATGATACCACATTTTTAAGGCATGTATGACAGCAGCCAATTCTAAGTCACAGGTCGCATAATTTTTCTCATGAATCTTCAGTTTCCTAGACTCATAAGCAATGACATTTCCTTCCTGAGTTAAAACTCCACCTAAACCATCATTGCATGCGTCAATCCATACTATAAAATATTTATTAGGGTCAGCAATTCTTAGGATTGGTGCGGTGGTTAATAATGTTTTTAAATTTTTAAAACTATCTTCACACTTTTGACTCCACTTGAATTTCTTCCCTTTCTTCTGTAAAGAAGTTATGGGATTTGCAATTCTTGAAAACCCTTCGATAAATCTTCGATAATAGCAAGTAATCCCCATGAATGATCATACGTCAGTTACGTCTTTTGGGACTGGACATTCTTCGATTTCCTTTATCTTTTCAGGATCAACAGAAATTCCTTCTTTAGTCACCACATGACCCAGATATTGTATTTTAACCTTAAAGAAATCACATTTACTAAATTTTTCATAGAGTTGATGTTCTTGTAACTCTTGTAAGACAATTTTTAAATGTTCTTTATGTTCTTCTTCAGACTTTGAGTAAATTAAGATGTCGTCAATGAATACGACCACAAACTTATCAAGGTATTTATGCATTACATTATTCATCAGACATATAAAAACAACTGGGGCCTTAGTAATCCCAAATGGCAGAACAACAAACTCGTAATGACCATACCTGGTCCTAAAAGCTGTTTCAAAGATGTCTTCATCTTTTATTCGGACCTGGTGGTAACCAGATCGTAAATCAATCTTTGAGAACACCATTGCTCCACATAGCTGATCAAACAGATCATCTATGCAGGGTAACGGATATCTGTTTTTGGTATTCATTTTATTTAGTTGACGGTAATCTATACATAATCGTAGAGTTTCATCCTTATTCTTAACAAAAATAACAGGTGCTAGCCAGGGAGACACACTAGGTCTAATATAATTCTTATCAATGAGTTCTTTTAACTGTGACTTTAGTTCATTTAATTCCAGTATACTCATCCGATAAGGGGCTTTTGAGTTGGTCATTGCACCAGGTACCAGCTCAATAGTAAAGTCTAACTCCAGCTTTGGAGGTAGTCCTGGAATTTCTTTCGAAAATACATCTGAATACTCCCTCAGGATCGAAATATCTTCCAGTTTTAATTTCTCTTTGTTATTAGTATTTTCTTCATTAATTATTGTTACAGCAAAGGCTTTACAGCCCTTTTGAACAACTCTCTTAAGTTGCAAAGCATAAATCTGTCTTATAGTTGTTTTCCTAGGGATTCATTTTACATTTATTGTTTCTCCATTGTTATTTACACAAGTAAAGGTTTTATCAAAACAGTTCAGGACTACCCTATGCTGCTCTAACCAATCCATACCATTTAACATATCATAAGAACCTAAAGGTAAAACATTAAGCTTACTAGAGGTCTCAAACTTATCCATTTTTACTGTAAAATTCTTAACAAATCTAATCATCTTTCTTTTTGCACCAGTAGCTAGCTGAACTAACCAAGACTTTGCAAACTTTTCCACTGATAGCTTACATTTTTCTACTAAATCAGGAGAAATATAGCTTAAACTATCCCCTGGATCAATTAAAATAGATATAGGTACTTGATTAAGCTTACCTTCCACTTCCATCATGGAAGTTTGGTAATCTGCTTGCCTATTCTCCAGTGCTGCATTGATCCTGGGCATCGTCCTTGCTAGATCATCGACAGTCATCTCCTCCTGTATCGTATGTATATTGCTAACAGTCTTCTTTCGGTTGGGGCAAACTGGTGCATAATGAGGACCATTACATTCCCAGCACTTTACTGGTTCCTTTCGTTCAAAATTCTTGGTATAGTTACTGTGATTATTAACAGATTCTTTATTTCTTTGACCATGTGAATTTGTCTGTGAATTACTTTTGTTCCCTTGGAAATTTTTATTAGAAAAAATCTGTGTGTTATTATTCTTAAAATTTCGGTTAGGTACAAAACCTTTCTTCCTCTGTTCAAAATTATTAGTTCTTTTAGCCTTCTAGATTATCATACTTTTCTTTTTGCGATTATGTTCATAACAGAAATTCTCCTTTTTCATTGCTTCTTCTAAAGTTTTTGGATTGTCATACTCAATTCTATCTTTTATATGAAAGTGTAAGCAACTTAAAAACCGTTGTACCTTAGGCTTCTCATCCACAATATACGACACATACCTGAGCAGACTTAGAAATTTAATGTTTAGTTCTTTCATGTTCATTATTCCCAGTTTTAATTCATAAAATTCCTTAGCCCGCTCCTTGTAGTACTGTTCAGACAAAAATTTATTCTTAAAATATTTCTTAAATGTACTCCAGTTAATGTTTTTCTCCCTAATGCCTTTTACTCTTTTTAAGTACTGTCACCAAATATCTGCCTTCCCAGTGAGGTTATAAATACCCATTCTGCCTTTTAGTTTATTAGAGTAATTATAAATTTGAAAATATTTATTCATCCCAGACAGCCATGATTCAACCTCTTCTCCCTTCTGAGTTTCACCATTAAAGGTTGGTGGCTTAATTTTCTTAAATTCTCCAGAGATTTCTTCGTAAGGTTTAAACTTTCTCTTTCTTGTATGATGATTATCTTCGCTACTATCACTAGTATATTGATAATTCTTTTTATTTGGATCGCCATAACCTCAGAAGATGAGCTACTTTTGATTTTAATCTGTTTAGGCTTTTTATCTTTATGTTAATAAGGCATATCTTCAGACTCTGTTCGTTTATCTTTTTCTTCATTCTGAAATATTTCTATTAAAATCTAATTTATCTCCTCCTGAGCTCTCAGAATTCTTTCATTTTCCTTTTTTACTGTTTCCATCTTTGTTCTTAGTTCCTTGATTGTTTGTAATAATTCAGAAGAGTTATTAGTTATTTCTTCTTGTATAGGTTCTCTTTTAGAATTACTTCATTCAGTAAATGGGGACTCCTCATCCGCATATTCTTCCAATCTTTCTATACTTGCAGTTAACTCAGAAAAATTATCTGGAAGTGTAATTCAAAAGAAAAGTAAAAATTAGTATCCATGTTTTAAATCTATTGTTTTATTGATGCAAGTTGAGCCACATTCAGGCCTAGTGTCTGAACCTTGTGCTCTGATACCACATGTAATAACCCAAAAATTCATAAAAATTTAAAATTGTTCATGTAACATAAAATGTTCAAGGATGTCACTGCCTATGAACCAATATTTGCTAGCGGTTACTCAACAGTAGTAATTAGAATGAATATTGTATTGCTTTAGTTCTAAGTAATTCGTTTGTTTATCTTGAAGTGCTAAGTCATGGATGTTAAACTCAGCAGTTTATGTTTTAGAAGGGCAGGAAAAGGAACTATGTTTGAATCTGATGCTAAGTGTGTTATTACGGTCTTATGTTAAGTAGGAAAGAACCTTATATGAGATCGGGATTACTTAGCTTACAGCTAACGCAGTGAAGTGATGCTTCTTTTACAGGTTCTAAACAAGTAAGCAGTTTTGTTCCAATAAATTCCAGATCGAGAATAATACTCCACTAACATAGGATAAAATGCTAGTTAAAAATGTTTGTCTGTAGCTTGACCCCGTAAAAGGTATTGTTGGTATTTCTAAAGTTATCAAACTGCATAAATGATTGTAATAACAATGTTGTAAAAGAATAAGTTTAGTATAGTTATGTTTACCACATAGTACTTGTTCCATTAAACATTCTCTTTGTGTTCTTTAGTTATAGACGTGTGTTTCATTTTGAGATGGTGTATAATAAGGACAGTTCTACTTCTGCCATTAAAAGCATAGTGGTCTAAGAAGTCTATAAACTAGAAAATATGTTAAACATGTTTGCAACCAAAACTACACATCTATCTTCAGTGTTTGGTATAAAGTACTGTTTATATTTGTTTGAGTTCTTTCTAAACTTTTAAACATTCTATGTTAGTGATTCTCCTTAAATCAAGTATTTACATTTGATTTTCTTGGGTTATAAATCTCATTTTATATGAGCTTTTGTTGAAAAAGCATAAATTTGAAGCTTATAAACTAAGCTTAGACTAAAACATATCTTAAAGATCTATATGGTTATGTATACCTATGGAAGGTTAGTTCACCCCCATCGTTAGTATATTACCATTATCAAAAGTAACATTATTTTTAAACATTAAGGAGAACATAGATAATTAAAACTATGCATAAATCCTAGTGTAAATAAACATTTCTCTAACACAAAGTCTTTTTTTGGTGAAACAAGATATCATATGAGGATAAATATACTTATGCAATGATTTTATAAGGTTTTGACTTATAACCCAAATGATTGTGCAAGTTATAAAATGAGACTCTCAAACTATAGCTTGATACCCATCATTTGCAAATAATTTTTGGAGGACACGTGGATGGTGGTTGATGATTAGGTTTTGTGTTGACTTTGGAGGCAAGATAAGGCTTGTCCTAACCCTAAAATCGCATTTTGGTTTAGTCTGGGCTGTGGAGTGCTCGAGCTGTGAGCTCCTGGCCTCCATGCTTGATGTCGAACATCCATTAAAATGCACACAGGCCTTTGTGAGCCTTAACGAGCTAGTGTAAAATGGTGAGTACGAAGATTGCTTCTATCGCGAGGTGGTTTTAATTGTGTAAAGAGTATTGGGGTTTGGACTATCTTCGCCATTGTTTTTCTGAGTGAGTTTTGGTATTATGTGAGTGTTAATGATTGTAACCAGTGTGCTAGGTTCTTGTTTACTACTGGTTTTCGTATCAAGGTTTGATTATTCCTCATCATGGCTGAGGATTTTCATTTGAACACTGCATTTTGTACTTTCCCATTTTGCAGTGATCAAAAATAGCTTGTGGACAAAGAAAAAAGACACTCGCGTTAGCTTTCCATGACCTCACAGTTGCACGACTCCTTAAGGTAAGAACGAAATTGTTTTTCTTACATTTTGATTCTGCACCATTTTCAATTATTATTTTATGAATTAAGTGTATTCATCAAACTAGGGTTTGCTCTGTGCAGGCTCTCCAGACCCGAACTTGTTGCTGAAGAACTCTACCCACAAGCTTCCATGAGGGCGTCCACCTCGATAAGCCTCGGTTTCACCTGGGGTTCTCCTATACAAGTTGTATGGTGGATTGTGATGGCACTGCTGTGTGTTGTAGTTGTTGGTACAACCATGGTTATTAGTTGCTTTGTTTGTTCTTTTAATTTCTATTTTTAGAATCCCTAGTGGCTATTTGTAATGGAAGAACTCGGGCTTTCTCTGTCGAGACTTAAGGAAATAGTTTTGACTTTGTCTGGCCATGATTAACTTATTATAGTAATGTTTGGAATTGGTTTTAATCCGTGACTCTTACTGTCAGGCCATTGGGTTGTTAGATGCTGATGCATTTAGGGTTTTTAAAGAAAAACTTATTGGTTGTTCTTACAGCACTTCTCATTTTGGAAAAGGGCTTTCATAGCCAAAATAGATGGTTGTTTTGTTTTTATTTTTGTGAACTCTGTTTGTATTAAGATACTTTTTCTCGGGCATTTAAGCCTTGACAGAAAATGTAAAAGGCCATAGGCCATACTATGTCTATTCAGTTTGTTTCTAATATTAAAAGGATTTTCACAGCTTAAGGTTGAATTAGCGTTATCTCTGTTTGGTTTAAGTTTATGTATATTTTGTTTATTTTTGCTATTTTTATTGTTATTTACTTTTCGATGGTTAGGATTAAATAGATCAGTAAGAAATTTTTGTTTTCTTATTTAAAGGACAATGATTTGAAAATCTTTGGTTAAGAATTATTTTGATAGCAGCAAAATTAATAATACTGCAATGAAATCTGGAAATAGGACTGAGAATGTTATTATTAAATAAATGTATTTCTTTTCTGTAATTTCTGGATTATACTGCTAGGTTTTGCTATTATAAATTTTGAATTTATTTTGTTGTGAAGAACAGATCTTTTGTAAACCCTAATTCTTTTTAAGGGTTTATAGAACTAGTATTTTTATTTCAGTAACCCTAGTTTACATTTTTACATGAGTAAGCTAAATTGGTAAATATTTAACCTACTTTTATTGTTTTGCTAAGTTTAACTTAGTCTAGATAATTTATTATTCCTACAAAATCTAATATGATTATATACTAGGTTTATAATATGTATCTTAACTAGTTTTACTGTGTAAAATAATAAACAAACCAGTGTGTAATACTTAGGCTTATTCTTCTATCTTTATTTAGTTTATTTAAATACTTTAAGTAAATAACACAAATACAGTTGAAGTTCTATAAATAAATTTACACAAAACCGTGTAGATAGTAATCATTTTCATCTGCATTCGTATTTTACTGAATCTACTTATTTGAAAAATAAATAAACCTACTGTACTAGAGTACTAAATTTCAAAAGGCGTGGAAAAATACAGTTTAGGTAATTTTTCCTATCTATCAATTTACTCGGAAATTTCTTTACTAATTTACCCTAATCTAGCTAGTTACTAATTTTCACAGCATATATAATTCTCCTATTTATCCCTAATAGAAAATAAAACAGTAATATACTATATTAGTGAAAACTCTTAAATTTTCCAAATACAATGAATAATTTAAATAACTGAACTAAGCAAAACCTGGAAGTGTAGATGAGGTGACAACAGCTTGATGAAGTTGTTCCTCCCAACCAACTGCTAGAGAAGAGTTGGACTGCAATTCTCAGGACCCCCAAGCTTGTCTCCTGGTCCCCTCGATAGAAGTACTGGGTGAGAGATGTAGTCTTGAAATCCTCTCTAACTCCACTGAGTGTTCAGTAGTAACTCAGTTCTGCTTACAGCAGTATGAAATCAACTTAGAATAGCTACACTAGTTCAATCTTTAACACTTTTCCCCTCAAACTTACTTCAGCTAGTCCCCTCCATCGAATTCACATGTGCACTTCATTCACTCAGAATGATCACAGATCCAGAATGAACAGCCTCTGTTGTCTTCAATGGGAAGTTTTATTAGCATGCCTAGGTCGTTTGGGTCAGTTTTTACTTAATGAGCCACTTGCTCCTGTTCCACTTTCTTGGGGAATCATGACCACAAAAATAGGGAAGTTGCCACCTGCAACAGCTAGAAGTAGTTTGAGGATGTTTCCACATGTCAATTTTCTCTCAACCCAGCCTCCTCCACCAAGTGACCAGTAAAACACTCATTTAACAGCTCCCCTAAGATGTTGTCTCATCTTTCATTTATTTATTAATAAAATATTCTGAAATACATTAAATCATTCTTGACCCCACTTGGTCATTAATTACAAACTTTAACATAAAATATAACATAATGTTCCTCAAAAACATAAAATTGTTTTGCAAATTGGGGCATGTGACATAGCCGCAATATTGAATGTTTTATTATTATAAGGTAACTCATCAATGGATCATTCAAATGAGAAATCTCAACAAAATATTCCTCGAAAAAGAGGTCGATGTAAGGGTTTCTGTTACTCTAATCTTCCAACTTTGGAACCATGTGACGTTGTCCCTCAATTCATTCCTATTAACAGGGAAACGAGTGTTAAATGTGTTGGTCATGGACAATGTCAAGGATTTGGAGATGAGAATTACATACCATAGAATGAAACCAAAAATTTCCCTCAATCATCAAGCAATCATGCAGCCAATTTACAACCTCATTTCGCTGAAATATCAGCCATTAATGATTCTTCTGTTATAAATATATTTGATCAAAGTGTTGAAGGTTGTGTTGCTCATGAACAACAAAGGCATGCTTTGACTCCAATTACAGTTGCAAGAAATGACAATCTACAAGATAGAAATATTTGCCATATAATTAATCCTCTTTCACCGCATGTGAATGTCCCATACTTCCATCAAAGAACAGATGTTATTCCTTCTTCCATTAAAATGAACTCTAGTTTGGATTATGCAAATATATACCATAGTGGAATGAACTCCGTTTTGCAAAATAAGGCCATGCTTTTCCCTCAAAGATCTGTGATTGATGATGTTGTTGTTACAAATCAGTCTAATCAAAGTGGTAAAGGTTGTGTTGCTAAAAATCAAAGGCATAGTTTGACTCCAAATATAGTTGCAGGGAATGAAAATATTCAAGATAGAATTGTTTACCATAGAATTAATCCTATTTCACAGAATGTGACTATCCCAAACCTACCTCAAAGAACATATCTTATTCCTACTGCCACTACAATGAACTTTGTTTTGGATAATGCAAATGTGTACCACATCAGAATGAACTCCATTTGGCATAATAAGGCCACACTTTTCCCTCAAATATATGTGATTGATGATGTGGTTGTTACAAATCAGTCTAATCAAAGCGTTGAAGGTTGTGTTCCTCAACAATAAAGGAAGCCTTTGACTCCAAATATAGTTCTAGGGAATAAAAATTCAAGATAGAATTAATCCTATTTCACATAATGTGATTATCCCAAACCTCCATCAAAGAACAGATCCTCTTCCGGTTGCCACTACAATGAACTTTGTTTTGGATAAAGAAAATATGTACCACAACGGAATGAACTCCATTTGGCAGAATAGAGCCACACTTTTCCCCCAAATATTTGTGATTGATGATGCTGTTGTTACAAATCAGTCTAATCAAAGCGTTGAAGGTTGTGTTCCTCAAGAACAAAGGCAGCCTTTGACTCCAATAATAGTTGCAGGGAATGATAATGTTCAAGATAGAATTTTTTACCATAGAATTAATCTTATTTCACAGAATGTGATTATCCGAAACCTCCCTCAAAGAACATTTCTTATTCCTGCTTCCACTACAATGAACTTTGTTTTGGATAAAGAAAATATGTACCACAGCGGAATGAACTTCATTTTGTAGAATGAGGCCACACTTTTCCCTCAAAGATATGTGTTTGATGATGTTGTTGTTACAAATCAGTCTAATCAAAGCATTAAAGGTTGTGTTCCTCAACAAGCTAGGGAACGCTTGACTTCGGTTACTGTTGAAAGGAATGGAAGTGTAGAACCCAACAAGAAACAATTGGAGCATGGATCCCTTGAGAACTTGGATGAAACTGGAATACATGAAACAAATGAAATAACTTGATTTCATGAACATGTGGATAGAGATGCAACTACAAGAAACCAAAATTGTACATTTGGAGGAGCTGTAACAAAAATTCCTGAAGAGTGTTCAACAAATGGAACTACACATTCTCAGAGAAGGTCAGAAGGAAACCACTTAAGGAAATCCTTATTGAGTCTTAAGAAGTATTCGGGATGGTTTAACCGCAGACAAAAAGAGGGGAAGTCAATATTTAAAGAAATTGGGAGATAGTTTTCTGGAAAATTACTCCAAGATGTGGATGAAAATGACATTATTGTTGGAATCGGGTACTTCATTAGCAAAACCTATAATGAAGAGTCTAAAATTGAAGATGTTATTGAACACCTAGATGGAATTCTTAATAAAATTCAATCAATTGGTGTGGCCGAGATTCATAAGGATTTTATGCCTAGGAACATGGCTTCAGTATTTATTGAATCAAGTATGACTCGTAAGAGTTTGCAATGTCTGAAGCAGTTTGACTCTCATGGTGTACGAAAGGGGTTTACTGCAACATCGGTTTGTAGATAAATGAAAAAGTGGAGCAAAGAAGCTGAGGATATTGATATGGGTTGGGAGAGAACTAATGGTTTCACATATGGAGTTCGAGTCAAGGAAGTAAAGTCATATGCTTCCTTCATGCTTGAATTGTATGAAAAGAGGTCTAGAAGTATATTCATTGAAGTTTCTTTCAAACTTGGTATTGATTCTCATGTACATTATGATCGAGGGGGGCAGGTATGTGAGATATTATTTGAGCTACTAGAAGACAATGGCCCTATGTCTTGTGTAATCATTGGAAAATGGGATGGGAAAAAAGAATATAAACAAGTTTTAGCACATGCTTTCGATCTTGGAAATGAGGGGAACTTACTGGAACAGTTAAAGAAGCTTTCACAAGATGGCATCAAGATGATAGATGGAAGGGAAGTAAAAAATAATTTGTTTGAGTGTCATGATCTAGTGGAAATATGCAGTTTAGTATGCAACAATAGTGTTTCCCAATGGGAAATAGTTTTTGTTTTTGGTGTACATGCCATAAAAAAGTATACACATGGTTATAGATGAAATCAAAATTGAAGAAGGAGATACTATACGTATTGTTTCTGAATTTTATGCAATGTTAACAAACTTGCTCTTGGTAAGCTATCCAGATTTATTACAAGTTTTGACGTTTATGTTTATATATTGACATTGCTTTCTTAATATTACTATGTTCTAAAACGTCAGGAGTTGAATCCAACTTTTGAACCAAGCAAAGGATGGGATCAAAAGTTAGATGACCGTATTTTAAACATTCACCCAAACTTATCTTGTACAAAGATGAATATTGTGAAGAACTATCCCATGGATAGAACAAATGATGAAAAGGTACACAATTTCATAATTAATTCTTAACTATAAATGAAGCTTCTTAGTATTGCACTAACTCATACCCACTAAAACATGTGCTACCAATTACAGCTGACTCCTGGCGCAATGTCCAAGCTTGTATATTGTGCTTGCCATGCTGGGATTAGAACTGTTTTGAAGATTTTTCATGAAATTGAAAGAATTACACAAGATTATGACAAGGTTCATCCAGCTAGAGGCACTGAGACAACAAAATTTGTTAAAATTTGGGAGGAGATGGAGAAAATTGGTGTTCCGTGTAATACAGGAGAAACATACCATCATAAAAGACAAGAGTACAACGATATTAACTATGGAAAATAAGATGGATCAGCATCAGACAATATCCTCATTCGACATGAAGGAATTTTAAAGATTTAATAATTATGTTAACATATCAATTATTCTTTATGTGGGCCTTGACTAATAATAAATGATGGTGTTATTATTTTTTTGACTAATATAGAATGGCTCTCAACGCTATTCATTTTGAACATAAAGCTCAGTATATATTCATATGCATTGAAACTTATGTCTTGTTTCTAGGTTATTGAAGGCCTACCAGATGAAGAGAAGTATTACAAGTTGGTGAGGATGTGGAAGTGTTATAAACAATTCCACATGTTGCAACTGCAAGGGTGTAGAGGGGACGATGCATATGCATATGAGAAAAGGTATGTAAATTCATTTTATTAGTATCATATTATTATCTATTTTGAATGGTGATATCATTTCATTCATGATAAACATTTTTAGCCACTGCCATTGCAGAATTGGCATCCTTTCTAGTGAGTGGATTTGGTTGTGTTCTTATTGTTTAGGAGATGAGATGTTTCCTTATATGCATGTCCAAGGGGCACATGCTCTTTATATGACTCGTTCTATTCATCCTTATACTTTGGGATGATTAAGGAATGAAGTAATTGAGTGTAAGCACAGAGCAATAAAAAATTTGAATAGCAACCAAGGAGGAGGAAGAGGACTTGCTAAGGAGAATAGAGGCACATTTGAACATGGCATAATGTATCTTGTAAATGAGATGAGAGGACAATTTTTCAAGCTTGTTATGAGATCAGAAGGTACTTTCCAAAATTTTAGACAAAGAAGATCATTGCCTTCAAATATTAGAAGTCAACTTCATGCTGAATATTAGAAGTCAAGAAATCCATTGAATGAGGAAAATGCAACACAATTGGCATCATGTTTCCCTGGTGTCACTAGTAAACAAGTGAAACAACTATTTGACTCATGGGTAAAACTATCTAAGAAATCATTGATTGCACCGCCAAGAGTAAGTTTGTCCTAATTTTAAATGGTATCTAGTTCAATTTACATTTTATAGTGTGAGGATCCATAATGTGTGTGTTCATTAATTATTAATATGTCCTCATAGTTCAATAACTATCTTCCAAGATCAAGGCCAATCAAAAATATGGTGAAGAAGCTTATTGTGAATCGCATCGCTTTGGAAAGAACAAGAAAAAAAGTGGTGCTAAAACAAAAGAACATTATCATGTATTTCCCTCCACTAGTGAGTGTTATGTTCATTCAATTTATTACATGTCACTATGTCTTTATCAATCTAGTTGATTTGTGCTTGAAGGTACACCTTTTTCTTGATCTCTGACTTTGTCTATCTCGTTGATATCAGGAAATGATCCAGGCCAGAGTGATCAAACAAAACAAATGCAAAGGGAAGTAGTTTATGATACCTCAATCATGCTTGATGACAATAACAATCACAGTTTTAGTGTTTCATGCTCTAGAAATGAGGCATTGAAAACCAATCTAACACAAGAAAAGGGATCCCAAGTTGTTGACACACCTATCATGGCAGCTGAAAAATTACAGTTAGCTTATGTTTCATGCTCAAGAAATGAGTCAAGGAGTATTCTGAAAACAATAGAATTGAATGGAGTAACTAGTGTTGATATGCCACTAACGGACGCCATGAATCACAATAGAATATGTGTTCCATCCTCAATAAATGATGTAGAGCAAAGTGTTGAAAAACAAGATATTCAAGGGGCAATTGTTAGCATCGAAATGATGGTAGTTGAGAATCATGTAAAACCGAGTGTTGTTCAAATAACAAAGAGACAAGAAAAAAAGAGAAAAGTCGAAGATGGTCATTTAACAACATTGTATGCAAAATGGTGAAAAAAACATGTGATGATTTAGGCATTTGCTAAGAATTGTAGTCATCAAATTGATGGATGAATAGAAGCAGGTTCAAAAATATGGATTATTCAATCCAGCATGAGATTAATATGGGTTTTTCTATCAGTCACTAATGTACATTAAGACTGTTGAAATGCCAACTATTATATTTTATCGTATAAGTCTGAAAGTCTCCCAGCCTACAAGAATTTCAAAGTTTCCTATAAGACATGCATAGGCATCCTGATGAAGTCTAATTGAGTGGTTTAAGTTGAAGAAAAAAAGTTGTAAGGAATTATTTATCCATTTTATATAGAAATTTTGCTTAGCCATTTTATAAAGATATTGAGTGTGTATTGGTATTATAAAAAGAATATTCACTGCATAAAACGTATCATTCTTTGGATAAGTTTATGTATTTTATGAAAAATATTTATTTCATATGATATAGGAACATTGACGTCATAACCCAATATACCTGAATTTGTAAAAAAAAACTATATACATGAAATCAATTAAAAAAACCTCATTTGTGTGCATTCCTTAGCGTGCATTTGTAAGCTTTCATTCCTCAACGTGCATACCAAACCAACCATGGTCGCAATTGAAATTGGGTCGTCGTGTACTATGGCAACAGATGAAACAAGGGCATCTTGCACCATGGAACAAACACAGGGGCCTTCTCTACCACAACATCAAGAGAAGCGCAGGGTTCCCAAGTTGAACAGTTCACAGTGAAAAATTCCAAGAGAATGCTGATGAATGGAGTGAAACAACCATATGTCCAACTGGTATGTTAGATATCCTTTTAAGAGCAGGAGTGGATAGGTTTATTTTTGGACAATTTAATTTCCAAAATGAGGAGATAGATTATGCCATCTATAGTTATGATCATGGGGCTATGGAATTGCAAATTTTTGGGAAGAGGGTTCATCTAGACCCTGATTTGGTTTCCAGAGCAACCAAAATTCCACGCGGGGCGGGGAGGGGGGATGTTAAACTCCTAGAAAACCCCCAAGCTATAAAATATTCAGATGGCCAGTAAATTTGTGGGAAACGAGTTGTCGTTCCCAGGAATGGTCTAAAAATCAAAGATGTTCCTCAAGGAATATACAAAACCATGATTCAGATTATCCTTAGGACCATTATGAATCACCACAAGTAGCATGATATTTCGGGGATTGCATGAAGCTAGCCATACACTTGGTTGAAGACATGGCCATAGATGTCCCTCATCTATTGGATAGGAAATTGCACTATGCATTGCAAGATAGTAAAATAAAGAGGGTCAAGTTCAATTACCTCGTCACACTGCAAAAAATTATTGATTTATGTTGACCCAGTGTTGTAGCGTCAAAATATATTAGAACATACATTAGGAAGCCTAAAGAACAACAAAAAAATGAGGAATTACCTCAACCGTCTTTAAAGAAAAATGTAGAAGGTGTTTCTACTGTCACTACATCAACATTACATGGACAACCTTTCGAGGACAATATGGAATCTGTGGGAAACGACATGCCTTCACTTTACCTTGAAGAAGATGTTGTTGTCACAACTTTGGTTGGAATGCATGGAAATGTAAATGCAGATCACTGGCAGGAATATATGAACAATGATATGGATCGTTCACCGACTAGTGATGAATACCTAATTCATGCCAAATATTCTTTTTATGGTAGATTTGTTTTTTTATCTATTTGATAAAATGGTGCATTTCAAAGAACAATCTACCTTTTGAGAGGATTCCTTCACATCTAGCGACGAATTTTGCAAAACTAAGGATGTCCAAATTCTTTATTTCATAAATCCTGTGACAGGTTTAGAGATAAAATTTGTGGAAACTGAAGAAAAAGAATTGGCTAGAAGGATAAAATTATTAAGGATCAATGTTCTAAATTTAGTGTAATTTTAGATGGATCGATTTATGTCCTTAACAGATTAAAAGACATGTTTTAGGCTGAAAAGAAAAAATACAAGGAAACTATAGGGAGACTTGAAAATGAGCTAAAAAACAGGCCTAAAGTTTTGAACATGCCACCACTAAAGACTGTATTTGTTAAGGAAGAAAAACTTCAGCAAGAATTGAAGCAGAAAGAAACAATTATTACTATTTTGAAGGTTGATTTTGAAAAGAAAATCAGAGAAATGATCATTAAACATCAAAATGAGACTGCAGAATATGAAACAAGATTGGAAAAATTGAATAAAACAATTAAAAATAAAAATGAGTTGTTGAAAACTAAGAGAATTGAAAGGATTTCAGCAACTCTTGAGACTAAAAGAGCTGGAAGAGAAAAAGAATCAACAGTCAAGGGTAAACAGGTATGCACATCAAAAGAATCAATAGTCAAGCGTAAAAATGTCAGGACACCAAAAGAATCCAAAGTCAAGGGTAAAAAGGTTAGCACACCAAAACATTTTTTCTGTACAAAACTTGGTGATGTAACTATGGAGAGCTTACTCTAGTTTGAGAAGTCCTTGCAACAATGAGAGAAGACATTGAATGAAGCTACTGCAATAATCCATGCTGTAGAGTTTACATTTGTCTCATCAGATCCAATATTGAAGAAGAAGATAGAGGAGAAGGAGACCTAAATTAGAGACATTCACCAAAAACTATTGGAGAAGGGAAAAGCACTACATTTGGGATGTGATAGTGAGATACAAGATTTGAAATCCCAAATTAAATCTTTGCGAGAGAAACATGTGGCAGAAGCAATTTTGTATACTCCATCGGATACAGATTTGAGGGCACAAGAGCTCGAGAAGGAGGTACAATAGGTCAAGAGAAAATTAACTGCAGTTCAAATTGAGCTGAGGTGGACTAAGGATGATCTCAAAAGAAAGAAATGTGAGCACTCAAAGAAGCATAATAATAATTTATAGATGTTGAAGAAATTCCTAGAAAAAAAAGATAGATTGCATACAAAAGTGATAAATCTTTCAAACAAAGTGAAAGAGAAAGAAAAACAATTACAACATATTGTTGATGAAGCTTCTGTAGAAGTGGAGGGTTCTGGAAAAGGCAAGAGAAGCTATAGCAAATTTTCTTATTCTAAAAAGGAGGAATTGCAAAAACCTCCCAAGCACCCCAAAGTTCTAGAATAATATGGTGTACATATGATGTCTATGTACATACTAATATTGTTGTAATATAAATTGTAAGTATTTCTTGGCAATGTATATATTTTGATATAGATAATGTGTTTCTAATGTATAATACAGGTGTAATGTGTAATCCATATGTGCATTTTTCCTATATCTATGAGATTTTAATGCACAACCCATACTGATAAGTGTGTATGAAACTACAAATGATGAAATATATTCTTTGTAACTTCTTGGTGATGGGTTTCAGTGTTTGTTAGTTGGTTTCATGCACATAGTCACAAGTGAACAGAAATTGCATTGCAGTGTGAATGCAGAACAAACAATTTGCACTGGGCATGCAGAAGCTACAAAGTTAAACATTTAATTATTTGGAAACCAATTGCAACAAACTTACATTGAATTGATAGATCATCATCTCCAGTGCAATACATAACTCAATGGCTGGTTATTTTTAGCTTTGTTAAAATTTGAAAGTGCAACATTTTATTAAACTTGTTTTAATGAAGTATGTAATTAATTTAATCTTTTCAATTAAAGTAATTTTTTTTAGATATTCAATATTGAATGGTTTGATGAATCATTATTCCCTTAATCATTTATTCTTAAATTTTTTGTATCTTTGATATTACTTGTAGACAAAGGAGGTACACCCCCTATTTGGTAGATTGGGATACTTTGTTATATATTGCTCTTTGTATCTACTTGTCTGAGTAGGAGAACTTTATATATGGGCAAATAGTAAGTATTGGCCCATAATCAGTTATACTTTACTAGACTCATAAAAAATTAGCACTCGTTATGACTATAATGTGAAACCAAATGGATGTATTTGTAATGTTCTCTTTGATTCACAATTGAAAATTAAGGAATCGTTATTTTTCCTCTGAAAACCAAAAACAATTCCCTTCAAAATGGGATTAAAACTAGTCCTTCAAATTTGATCACTGGAGGTTATGAAAAATTAATACTTGGTCTGCCTGACATTAACACATACCCTTGCCACATAATTGGGTGCACCTTGAGCTCACCCTTAGTTTTCTCGGCATTTTGTACTAAAAATATGCATGTTCAGTTTTCCTCCTATCAAAATATTTCCCAGCTATTCAAATTTTACAAATTATTATCATCAAAAGTACAGGGAAACTACTCCATGTGCGAAAGAGTCTAGATATACTCTAGCCTCTGGAGTCTCATGGGAAACACCTGATTTTTCAGTACGTTAAAGTGACCTTTCACGTCCTCCAAAAGATGAGGGAATCATACATAGATCACATTAATCCGAAGATATAGATATACTACATCATGAGAATTCTGAACTCATAATAACATTTCTTAAGACTTAGTCAATAAATAGGGCCTCCTGTTGAGGAAAATCTCATTTGGACCTCATTTCTGGTTTTTTATGTCCATAAAAACTAGACCCGTGAGCGTCATTATTTCCCCTCTCGTGGTTGTTGAAGAAATAATTCCCAAAATGGTGATATCAAATGCCGGAATGGGAGGAGTTGGGAAGATAAGTTGGGATTCCTACTGTCGATGCAGGAGTTTCATAGATCCCATGTCCGTTTGACAGAACCTTTATCTCATATCTATGGTCCTATAGTTTCTGGAGTCACGTCGGATTGGTGGATGAGAACATGCTAATTTTGATCTAGAGAAACAACTAAGTGGACTACAGCCAGTTCGGACACCATCTTGATATATGTGAAGAGATGTAAAAGCTATCTGCGCTTAAACAAATAATTAAATGTTGCTACACTGTGGTTACCAATCCTGACTTGGATGGATGCATAGTTAGTGCCAACGATGGGCCATGGCCAAGTAGAAACTATCCATTATCTGTTGTGCAGGTAGTATTTTCCTCAAAAGAACATAATCGAGGTGCCAAGAAATGGGCTGGAACAAGGAGTTGGAGCATTGTTACTGTTGAGTGGAACTGTTGGGGCTGGACAAAAGAAGATAGTCAAGGATGCAGGAGGCAGGGTTACAAAACTATCCGATAGACACAGGTGAGGATGATGAAGCTGGTGGGAGAAATCCTGGTTGGGGATTATCCAACATTTTGACTTGTAACTTGTGCTTCAGAGTTTGGAATATGAAGGAATGAGCAATTTCAAATTTTGTCATTTCATCTCTTGTTTGATACCTTGCTTGTATTATGAAAATATTGATGATTGAGGCAACTTTTGTTGATTTTTAGCTTGTCCAACATTCTCATTGTGTATAACGCACTCCTTTCTAATTTTATTACAATGAAAAATCAGTTCCTTGATAGTCAATAATGAATCAAAGAGAACTCTGTGAATACGTCAATGTTTCAGTTTTCAGCAAATTATGGAAACTAGACAGTAAAAAATTCTAGAAAGACTTAAACAAATAAAATATTGACACACTTTTTTAATCTTAAAAAAATGAGCATAATGCAGACTTGCCAACCAACAAAATGGGTATAACTAAACAGTAATAGCAAGTAATATCAAACTGAGTAAGAACGATAATCCTCTACTTCCTTATGAACTCAAGCTAATTCATCAGCTACAAGGGAATGTGTCCTTTCATGCACTCGTTCAGTTATCTTTCTTGGACTTCATTCCATAACTTGCATCACTTGTAGTGCTTCTCTAGTGGAAAATTATAGGTTAATTATAGTCACATTCAGAATTCATCCAATATGAGTTCAATACTGGTTTTTTAGTCTGTTGATCCTTATTATGCCCTCAATTGGTTTGCTTAAACTGTCATATGGTTTGTTTGGACTATCAATGGGGTGTCTTCAAATCTGAATAGACTCTTTAAATAACTTCATATGTTATTCATTAATTAATCCTAATGACCAAACTTGACATCCTGTGTATGAAATCTAGAATGGCATAACTGCACATTTCTAAGCCTACTCATCCATGAATCAACTCTTTCAAATTGGTGAAGAAAAGTGCATTAGACAAATTAATAACATCAAGAAGAACCCCTTAAGAATAATTTATGGACCTATCAAAATTGTGGTTTAGGGAAATTAGACCAAGCCTAGGAGAAGATCAAAAATTGTCCAAGTATGGAATTATTGGTAAAATATTCTTAAGTGTCCTTAGAGAAATGCCCGATACAGCTCATAGGATGATGAGAAAAATATTCTAAGAGTGTGGATCTCTAGAGTGTTGGATGGTGCATCCCACCATATAATTATTCTGACCAAAAAGTCTCCAAGAAAGAAGATATCAATCTGCCAAAAGTGCCTCTCAGCCATATTTGCACTGCTCCAAAAAAATGTCCACCGAGAAGAGAGAAAGAAGCTCCAGAATATAAAAGTGGTCTTAATGGATTCACCTTGTTGGCCTCTACCCATTGGGTATCTCACTTTCCAAATTTGAAGAAAAAATGAAATCGCCTTGGTGACCTAGGGTTTGAAGAGAACTGGTTAAGTATTAGAAAAAGAGTTTGAGAGACCATTTGGAAATGTCTGCAAGGCGGTGTTCCTTTGATGATAAAATTCATCAGATGATATGGTCGCGTTCATTATTAAAATGGATATATATCCATGTTCTTGGTTTTTCTTATGGTGATCAGATAAGGAAAATATCAACCTGCCAAAATAGAAGAAAAATGTTATTTTGCATACTAAAGACAAAGGAAAATGGCTAAGTGTTGTAAAGGGACTAAGTGATGCCTACATTAAGGTTGATGCATGCACTAAGGATGATGCCTGCATGGAATGGCATGGAATAGACGATGATGTGTCATGGAGTTGAAATGATTTTTTCATTATGACATCACTCTGGAGAAATACGACAAATTAGTGAAAATCAAGAAATTGGCAAAGTATGGGAAAATTGGTCCAAGTAGCCTGAAGAGGATGCCCACCACAAATTGTGTGTTGAAGAAAATGCCTGCACCACATGGGGATCTTGTAGGCTATTGTTTTTTCTACTCAACCATGGTCGCAGTTTGTCCAAAGAGACCCGAAATAAGAATTTATGGACCTCAAAACTGTGGTTTAGGGAAATTAGACCAAGCCTAAGAGAAGATAAAAAATTGTCTATGGAATTATTGGTAAAATCTTCCTAAGTGGCCTTAGTGAAATGCCTTCCACAACTCATAGGATGATGAGAAAAATATTCTGAGAGTGTGTATCTCTAGAGTGTTGTATGGTGCATCCAACCATATCATTAGTCTGACCAAAAAGTCTCTGAGGAAGAAGATATCAATCTGCCAAAAGTGTCTCTCAGCCATATTTGCACTGCTCCAGAAAAATGCCCACCAAGGAGAGAGAGAGAGAAGATCCAAAAGATGAAAGTGATCTTGATGGATTCACCTTATTGGTCTCTACCCATTAGGTATCTCACTTACCAAATTTGAAGGAAAAATGAAATCACCTTGGTGACCTAAGATTTGAAGAGAACTGGTTAAGTGTTAGAAAAAGAGTTTGAGAGACCATTTGGAAATGCCCGCAAGGGGGTGTTCCTTTGATGATAAAATTCATCAGATGATATAGTCATGTTCATTATTGAAATGGCTATCTAGCCATTCTCTTGGTTTTTCTTATGGTGATCAGATAAGGAAAATATCAACCTGCCAAAATAGAAGAAAAATGTTGTTTTGCATACTAAAGACAAAAAGGAAAAATGGCCAAGTGTCGTAAAGGGGCTAAGTGATGCCCGCATTAAGGTTGATGCCCGCACTAAGGATGATGCATGGATGGCATGGAATGACATATATGATGATGTGGAATGTAGTTGAAATCATTGTTGCATGATGACATCATTCTGGAGAAATGTGGCAAATTAGTGAAAATCAAGAAATTGGCCAACGATGGGAAAATTGGTCCAAGTAGCCTGAAGAGGATGCCCGCCATAAATTGTGTGTCGAAGAAAATGCCCGTAATACATGGGGATCTTGTAGGTTGTTTTTTTGTCTACTCAACCATGGTCTCAGGTTGTCCAAAGAGACCCTGAAGCAGAATTTATGGACCTACCAAAACTGTCGTTTAGGGAAATTAGACCAAGCCTAGGAGAAGATAAAAAATTGTCCAAGTATGTAATTATTGGTAAAATATGCCTAAGTGGACTTAGGGAAACTCCCTCCACAACTCATAGGATGAAGAGAAAAATATTCTGAAAGTGTGGATCTCTAGAGTGTTGTATGGTGCATCCAACCATATCATTAGCCTAACCAAAAAGTATTTGAGGAAGAAGATATCAATATGCCAAAAGTGCCTCTCAGCCATATTTGCACTGCTCTAGAAAAATTCCTATCGAGGAGAGAGAAAGAAGCTCCAGAAGATGAAAGTGGTCTTGATGGATTCACCTTGTTGGCCTATACCCATTCGGTATCTCACTTTCCAAATTTGAAGGAAAAATGAAATCACCTTGGTGACCTAGGGTTTGAAGAGAACTAGTTAAGTGTTAGAAAAAAGAGTTTGAGAGACCATTTGGAAATTCCTACAAGGAGGTGTTCCTTTGATGATAAAATTAATCAAATGATATGGTCTTGTTCATTGTTGAAATGGCTGTCTATCCATGCTCTTGGTTTTTCTTATGGTGAACAGATAAGGAAAATATCAACTTGCCAAAATAGAAAAAAAAATGTTATTTTGCATACTAAAGACAAAGGAAAAATGGCTAAGTGTTGTAAAGGGGCTAAGTGATGCCCGCATTAAGGTTGATGCCTGTACTAAGGATGATGCCCACATGGCATGGAATGGCATAGATGATTATGTGGCATGAAATTGAAAGCATTGTTGCATTATGACATCATTCTGGAGCAATATGGTAAATTAGTGAAAATCAAGAAACTGGCCAAGTATAGGAAAATTGGTCCAAGTAGCCTTCAGAGGATGCTTGCCACAAATTGTGTGTTGAATAAAATGCCTGCATCACATGGGGATCTTGTAGGCTGTTGTTTTGTCTACTTAACCATGAGCTTAGTTTGTCCAAAGAGACAAGTAAAGAAATTATGTTAATTATATAGTTGAGTACTTTGATGTTGTTGATTATGTTTGCTGGGAGTCTTTGTTAAATTATCAAAGTGACATAATTTCATGCTAAACATATAGAGATACATCTTTAACACTCCATTTAGCTGGCCACAAACTATGTCAATGAACCTAAGGAAATAATTGTTGTTGAACAACATGAATCTCAAGGTGTTATTTAGTATTCATAATATGAGGAGGTGAAGAATGAAGAAATACACCTTCTAGAGCAAGCTTGAATATCATTGGGGTTTTTAATGAAATATGTAACTTAAACATATTCCTCAGACTGTTAAATCTATTACAGAACTTAAAAAAAAAATCTTGCTACAACTACTCTGTTTTAGCAAATTCTTGTTATAGCTCCTCCTTTTTAGAAAATCTTACTGTTGTAAGGTTTTTGTTTCTAGAAAGTTATACTTTGTTTCCTGTAAGTGTATATCCTCATGGGGCATGTTTTGATGATTCTAGAAGGCTATAATAAGAGGTTTTTCGGACAGTTTGAAGACAGTATAGAAGCATCTTCACAATAACCCATGTGCTAGGAAATCTATATTATCGTTTCAAACTTTCAAATTTCATATATAATGAAAATTTTATTCGAAAAGAAAAACCAATTATAGCAAAACAATAATATACCAGACATAATTGAATGCAACAAATACATAATTCATATGTATTAAATAGTATAATTCACCATATAGATTACACCAAACAGTATAAAAGATTATTAATGAAATGTAAAATGTTTACAACTCCAAATGGGGTACACCAGTCCTTATCCCTAATCCATAACAACAATGGACAGGGTCCCATTGGTGTGAATACCATGAAAAGTGTACTTGTATACGAGGCTGCAGGCTATTAAACAAATATAGAAATCTAAATTTTGGTCCCACTCTCCATTTACCAAGAGGTTGAGTTTGATCACTTGATCCTGAACTTGGCTAATATCTATCAGGAAAGGTTGGCCATGTATAGAAAACTGCACCTTAAGATTCCCATAGCCTTCTATGATGAATTCTAGTGAATTATTCTTCTTTACAATCCGAGGAGGTACATAATGCATTGTAATTAGTTCAAAAGTAACCATGAAACTTTCATCTGAACATGGAATGTACACATAAGATTCACTGCGTAAAATGTTCTGAGACCTTATGTTATTGAAAACTTTGTAGGAAAGAAGATGAATATTGTGACGATGCACTTGATTGGGCTGCAATACTTCAAGATATGATGGTAATGCATTTTGTGTTCCATATTTTGTACAGGGAGCTAATCTAGTAGTCACAACTTCACTGTCACCCTTTGTTGAGAGAAGTTGAAAAGTGGTGTGCTTATCATCATTCGTAACAACAAAGCGACAAAAAAATATTCCACTTCTCGAGTGCTCATGCCCCACCTTTTAATAGATCTCACAGTAAAGAAAACATCAACAATGCCTACAACACAACAAAATATAACATTAGATACTATAAAGAAATCTTCCATTTATGAGTTGAAAATAAATATTAAAAGATACATATGTATACTCACCATCTATGATATCAGTCGGTATCAACAGACCTTGTTTTGTATAGAACACCTCATGTGGATGCAAATTCACACCTTTGGGAACATAGTGGCCTCTACCAAAAACATCTTCATGATTTTCAGATATTCTTACCTAATAAAATGTTCCACCAGTGGAAACATCTACTAAACAATCCAACACTTCTACAAGATATGAAATTTTCATTGACTCATTTTTAGAAAATCCAAGCAATTTGTCATAATAAATACAGACATACATGCCCACCTTTATGGTAAAATCAAATGGATTTGTGTTGCACACCAATAACCCATCCATTTGAATGAATTTATTTCTACCAATCTTCACAAAACAACCATTTTGAGTCAATAAGGGAGTCACATATGAAGAAGATCCCATATAAAACCCTCACTTGATGACTGCATTAGTATGCTTTTTATTATTTTCATCTGACCCACTTGAAGATAATTGTGATTTTATTTCACGAAGTGAAGGATGGTGTAGCATAAGCTTGCCACTTTCACCTGCATACACCATTTGAACATGCATAACATCGTCCATTGAATGTGTCCATGTGTCATTGGTACAAACAGTGTAAAGAATTGGATCATCTCCATAAGGATCCAAGCGTGTCAAATCTAGGTTTCCTAAATGTGACTCATCTATAACTTTGCAGATAATGATTTCTTTTGAACCATTATCTCCTTTAAGAAGAGAAATTGTATCAAAATTTGGTTGCTTTCCCTTAACAGATTGTAGAGTTGAATGACCTCGGAGTTGATAAGGTATTTTCCTATGATTAGACTGGATCTGATCATCATGATCCTCACTCCAACAATCATTTTTTGCTGTTCTATATAATTGTTGTGACTTCCATCATTGTGTTGACAATTGTTGCTTCATTTTTCATCTCTTTTCTCGTTTAGCATCCTCTTCAGCAAGTATTCTAAAATATTTTTCCACAACCTCTGGCAGCAATGACTTCCGCTCTTTACATGGCAACGGATCAGGGTCTGTGTTGAACATGTTAAAATTTATAAAAAGTATAAATCTACAAACATGTAAGGAAACCCAAATGGCCTACAAAGATTACACATGAGATCTCCTAAATGGAATGCAAGAGTGAAAAAATAGAGTATTTATGTAAGCATAATGTAAATACAACATAAATACTAACTTGTGATAAGAACCTTCGATTTATTTTCTCCTTCACACCAAGGTTTCAGATTTGCATCGAAATGGTCCAAATAGATTTCTGCATCAAAAAATTAAGGAAAAAATTGAATACTCTGCATATACATATACCGTATCTAATACATAGCTTTATAGCCTGCTTATAAACAAAAATTAGAAAATCAATTTAACATGTGTTAGCACCATTTTTGGGATAAGAGGTTGGAAGGGGTTTGGCTAGTGAAAGTGATGGGTAAGGATGAAATTTTTTATATCATATGACCTAGAGGAGTGCAAATTAGGTTCTGAAGTTTTTAAAGTGTCTATTCCTTGGTCTGAAATGAAAAACATTTGAAAAATCCTAAGATCCAAGCTTAGAAATAAATTGCTTGTGAATAATCCGCTCCGATGTTATATTTTGGCAATAATGAAGGGTGTAGATCTACATCAATGAAGATCAATGGTTGTAAATAATTCTGCAAAGGTAAGATGCTCGCTTGAAATCATTTTTATGGCTGGCGGAATGGTGTTAGCACTATTTTGGGCTAATTGGTTGGAAGGGGGTTAGGCCAGTGAAAGGAAGAATAAGGTCTGAAAATTTTCATATCATCTGACCTTGAAAGGAGTTGATGGGGTCTATAGATGTTCTAAGGGTTTGTTCAGTGGTTTGAAATGCAAAATAGTTGAATCCTAAGTATTAACCTTGCAAATGTGCCTAAATAAGAGGATCCGCTTAAGGTTATATGGTAACGAGAATGGAGGTCCTGGATGAATATCAAAGAATATCAATGGTTGCAGAGTCTTTAGTGAAGCTCGGCCTAAAGGAATTTTGATGATTGGTGAAAGGATGTTTCCTTGCAGAAAAAATCGATCGTCAGATGGAGAGGTGGAAGCAGATAAACTGTGCATAAAGATTTCGCTGGGCAAACATGTAAGGAGAAATAAAATTTCCAGATTTGTGAAATATTGTATACTCCCCAATTTTCAACGGCTAAGATCTGACGGTGTTTTAGATCAACGACGGGAGTGGATTTCGCAATCCTAACATTCACGAACATATTGAATTTCCACCGTTGGGAAATCCTGTAAGCGTTGCATATTTCAATGGCTAAGATCAAATGAGGTTGAAGATCTACGGTTGAAAGGGATTTCACAATGGCAATATGCAAGAGGAAATGAAATTTTCACCTTTGTGAAATCTGGTAGGCTCCACATATTCCAATGGTCAAGATTATTCATTGCGGTGGAGATTCATTTCGCAGTGACAACTAACATGAGATAAGTAGATTTTTCAATCTACGAAATCTCGTGGGACCCGCATCTTTTAACGGCTATGATCTTGGGCGGAGATATATTAATGAAAGACATTCATTTCACAACTGAAACATGCATGAGTAAGTAAATTTTTTAGGGTTGCGGAATCTAGTAGGCCCTTCACATTTGAATGGTGAGGACCTGGAGGAATTCTTGATCCACAGTCCAAGAGGATTTCGCAATGAGAACAAGCAAGGGATAAATCAAGTTGGAGGATTGCGAAATCAGGTAGGAGATGCACCATTGAACGAATGAGATGCATGGTAGATTAAGATCTACGGTTGGTAGTGATTTCGCGGGGTAAAGGTGAAAGGTAGAAGGAAATTGGCAGACCCACGAAATAGAGATAAAAGCTATAGAAAATGAACGGTGTAGATTAGATCTGGGAAGGATCCATGGTCCAAAATCATTTCGCAGTGGGAACATGCTCACTCTGAGCATAGAAGGAAATCTACGAAATAGGTTAACATAGATGAAGATCAATGGCTTAAAAAGATCTATATCCCGATCAATGGATGAAATTCAATTTTAAATTGTGATCTGCGGGAAATATAAGGGGGTAGCATTGCAATGGAGGTAAATAGAGGATTAAGTTGGCAAGAGGATCAACGGTACAAAATAAATCATGCAGGATGACAGGTTGATAATTGTTTCTAATATAGAAGGTGCAGGACTGATACGGATAGAAAGAAATATAAAAGTACCCTGCACGTGGAATTAGGGCATTTGTTTATTCTCCTGTATTGGAAAATGAAAGCGAAGAACTATGCGGAAGCAAGCAACTCACACAGCGTCCTTTGGCCACTTGTCAATACATTGGTAGGCCTTTTGTTCCCATTGGAGATATTTAAAATGGCCCAGGTTGAGAATGTAGAAGATCATAGTTTAGAATACCAGAAAATTGAAGAATTGTTTGAGGATAAAGATGCAGAAGTTTTTGACACCATTTTGCTTAATGGACCTATTGATACTGTTAAACAAAAGCTAATGTTTCTAAAAGATCAAGGAAAACATGTTCATAATGTCTACCAATCTTATTTTCATTATTTTACTACCGACCAAACCCTTAGTTGCACTGATTTCATTGATTGGTGTGCTAACAATTATTTGCTCTCTGAAAGAGTAATAATGGATATTACTAGCTCTAAAATCCTTTGTCATGTTAGTTCTTTAGTTGTCAGAAAAACCTTGTCAGGCCCTATCGAGTTCACCCTAAAGTCAAAAGAATACAATGAAGAGTCTATAGTCCAATATTTTAGGGAGTCTGCAATAGAGAAGAAACAAGAATTCTTCAATAGTTGTTTCAAACCATATGTCTAGCTAGAAAACCTACCATTCCCTGTGGATGCAAGCATTTTTAATGAAGAAACCCAGTGCATTGTAATGTTGATGAGTCAGTTCCTAGGGTTAAACACGGACAAGTATATCACTGAAGTTTGTATTAACTAGCTAGACTCTGCGGAATGAATTGAACAAGTACTCAAAACAAACAATAGACTCATCTCTTAAATTTGATGAATTCTTGGTTGAGAACATTCATTCTCAGTTAATGGATTTCCACAAGACCAGGACTTTCAGATTTTAGTCCTATTTGCTGAAAATGTTTTTATCATTCAATGATGAGAATTTGCAACTGCCAGAGATGGTACTTACTGAGGAAATCAACAGGGATTATACTAAATTTATGAATTTCCTCATGTCTGAAGTGTACAATGCCAATTTCCAAAATAATTTGCCCAACGTACTGCCAGAAATGAAGAATATATTGCATCTTTATATATAGAAAAGGATTGGTTACTGGTTTTTATTTGAGCAAGAGACAGTGATTAGGTTGTATGGATTTGTTCATCAGCCTTATTTATTTCCTGCTTTCTTGACTCCTGGAGTGTTTTCAATGGAGTTGATTAGACAAAAGTTGATAGTGGAGACTGAACACTTTCTAAATTTCAAGAAGTCCACTGAGATCAGATATCCATGGCCTATATTCCTTTTCATCATAAAAAATAAAGCTACTCTTCCAATGATTGAGAGTTTGCTGAAGGAGATGGGGTTTTTCACAGAAGCTGTCATTAATTATCACCCCCATCATGTTATTTCAAACAGAAGATAGGCTCTGAAAAGAAAAGCTTTTGAGCATGATGAGGTTGTTGGATTAGCAGAGGCTGCAACTTTGTTTGATTATCCTCATGAAACTCAAAAGGATACTGATATGCATGAGGTTTCAACTTCTTCAATAAAATAAATTACTTCACTGCAGCTTGGCACTTCCAATTTGGTCTCAGTGGCTGAAAATATCACACCTTTATCCAGTTACTCAAAAAATACCATTAAGAGAGATTTTTCAGATGCCATGGATACTTAGGAGGAGGATACTGCTAGGACTCCAAAGAAGCCAAGAACTTGAAAAGAAATGGAAAAGAAACCGATACATGCATCTGAATTAGCTAAACTTGAAAAGGAAAAAGAGGGCTTAAGTAATGAGTTGACTGATTGTAAAGCTAAGTTACTAAAGTTTGTTGAAAAAGAAAAACAGTGGAAAAAAGACATGACTTTGGTAGTCAAGACTGAGAAGACTCTCAAAATAAAATATGATGAAATGGAAAAGAAACTGCAGGAGAAATAAAATTAGTTACAAGAGAAAAAAAAAGAACTAGAATGTAGAATTATCCCTTCTATAGGTGAATCCAGTGAACAAAATATTGTCCAGGCTATGTCACAAGTTAGCCTTAAAGTATTACAGCTAACTAGATTGAAAAATAAAAATAAAAACCTGGAAAACTTGGCATTGCAAAGGGAACAAGAGAAAAAATTGGGAAGCTAAAAGCCAAGCTTGGGAAGCCAAATGCCAGGAACTACAAAATAAAAATGATAAACTCATAAAGCAGGTAACAGGTCAATTACTAGTATAGGAGGAAAAACATATCATTTGGGATGCCATCATAGAGGAAGCAAGCAAATTTAGACCCTACCTTGACTATGTGTTGGATAAAGAAGTTGTTATTCGATCATCCAAGCAAATTATGACAGCAACCAGAGAGAAACTAAATAAGAAACCAATTGATTATGCCAACAATGCCATAAACTTTTTGAATGGATTAAGCGAGGATGATTTGAAGAATGCAAATATCAAGGACATAATATCAATTATAACATGGGCCAAGAAGGTAGTAAACAAGTATCATCATTTAGACACAGTCCAGGAAAAAATTGATATTATGGCACATCAACTGAAGCTATTTAGGCATATGTTTGATCCCTTATTTAAGAAAAGAATCCCATTCTTTTGGGAAGAAAAAAGAACAATGTTGAATCAGAAGGAATACTGGATAATTTGATTCGGTGGAGGTTGGATCACACTAATTTTGATGATATTTACGAATCGTTGTTTGGAAAGACAATTGTTGTCAAGCTGGCTGATGAGTTTGAGATATTTTTTTCTTTCAAAGAAGCATGTGCTCATTTACAGAATTATTCCTTCAAGTACCATATAGAATTGCGTGTGTTGGGAAAGGAGATGTCCACGTTGGAGCTTCCATCTGCAGACCAATGGAAGACAGTAGAAAAGTTAGGTAGGACCAAGTACACATTACATGCTTGAAGACATGGAATATCATGGATACAATATGGACATTATTTATACTGGTCCATTAAAGGATACACTGAAAATATCAAGGCTGCAATCCAGTAAGACAAAAATTGAGAATCAACTTAGACAGGAAAAGGTGGAGAACAAATCCCACCAAGCACAAATCAAGAAGTTGCAAACAGATTTGCTGGCTGTTGAGAGCCAAGCAGATAAAGGGTCTCACATACAAAAATTATTGATTGAAAAAGAGAATGTCATTCAACTACTGAAGAAGAAGCTGGAGATCCCATCTACTCAGTTGATACAAGCGTACGAGCTGACAGAGCTTGAGAAGGAAAAATAAGTCTTAAATGGTGAGCTAACAAATTGAAAAGCCAAACTACTAAAATTTACAGAAAAAGAAAAGTAATGGAAAAGAGATATGTCTCTTATATTTGAGAGTGAGAAGACTCTCAAAGCTAAATCTAATGAATTAGAAAAGAAGCTGCAAGAGAAAGAGAAAGAACTTGAAAGTAGAATTATTCCTCCTTCTACTGATTCTAGTGAACAAAATAGTTATTAGTAGTTATTTTCAAAATCATTTATTAGTTATTAAGTGTTGAATGACACATGTAAAAGATAGTTATGCCTATTTTTAACAGTTTGTTTTGTTTCAGCTCATGGAGAAATTGTATAAGAACTAGTGAATGCAATGAAAAAATGGTTGGAACTCATGAGAACTAAGTTATGTAATTTGAGACCTATTTTTAATAAAATCATAGAGCCGAAGCTGGCCTTTTCTACAAATATTCATGTGTTGTTCAATATTTGATAATGTAAAAATGCTATCCATTTTTGTAAAATGAAATGTAAATACAACATTAATACTAACCTTTGTTAAGAACCTTCAATTTATTTTCTTCTTTTAACCAAGGTTTCATATTTGCATCTAGATGGTCTAAACATATTTCTGCATCAAAAAATTAAAGAAAAAATCGATTACTCTACATATACATATACATTATCTAATATATAACTTTATAGCCTTCTTATAAACAAAAATTGCACAACAAAGATAGAAAATCAATTTAACAAGTCTTATAAGAGGCCTGGAATTTCCCCCAGATGCGGGTGAGAATGAAATGGTCGACGATTGACAAAGGTGGGACAAGAGGCCTCAGGAGGAGAGGGCAAGTGTCGAGGTGGAATATGCCACCTGATCCTATCCTGGGCTTAATTCATGGCGCAAGCACACTCTGCAGTGCAGACATGCTCACACGCTGCGAAGAACCACCATCATTATGTTCAACATATCTTTGAATTTATGATGAAGATTTGGCTTTGTCAAGAACTCATGGTGCAAGGACACTCCGCAGTACAGATAATCTCACACGCTACGAAGCACCACCATCATTTTTTTCAACATATCTTTGAAGCTATGATGAATATTTGGCTTTATGGACATGCACATGGACATGCACAAAGGCATGCACAAGAGCATATGGACATGCACAAGAGCATATGGACATGGACATGCACAAAGAGGGACATGCTCTTTTGCCTTTGATCCATTCCAACAACAAGTGCGCCATACCCAAGGACGGTTTTACCCTGCTCCAAACAGGCTGTAAAGGAAATATCAGGCATCTAGCCAGGGGATCACTGAATATTTATGTCACCAAGCATGTCAGTCGTTGAACTCCTTGTTGGATCCCAAGCAAGAGTTATAAAAGGACCGCGACGAAGCTTAATTCTGTCACAAAGGCTAAGCTACAGGCTAGGATGCACCTTGAATGTTTTGACCAGCGAAGCACTACTTTCGGTTACTATGGTTTCGAGCTTGGGATATCTGTTCCTAGGGTTCCGGACTCGAAGGTGAGGATCTTGAGTGTAGAGTGCAGCATAAGGGAGCACCAACATGTCTTTGAAGACCCTATGCACAGATTTCAACACCAACATGATTGGACGATGACTTCGGGAGGAGCTGGTGGCTAGGAGGTGGACTGGGAGGCCCTTTTCCAAAAAAAGGTTCCAGGTCACATCCGCAAATCAATTGCTACCATGGAGGATGAAATCTATGGCGAATTCAAGTTGAGACTGGGGCATGACATTACCATGTCCAATTACTGGAGGTTGAAGTTTATCCTGGCCAAGTCCATGGGTGAAAGGGAAAGTTTCAGCAATTGTGTGAACCTCACGGTCAACATCTTTAAGGAGGATGTTGAAAAATGGCTAACTCACATGAAAAGCCTCACGCAACTCTATGAGCCCCCCTTCAACAGGGAAAACAAGGAAGACAATGATGCCAGCACCAACAAAGACCTGGAGGATGAGGTTGAACCCTCCAGTAGGTTCTAACTATTATGTTCTACTTTGTCTATATGCTCCCCGTAGGCCTTTTTGTTATTATGTTAACTTCTTAAGATGTATCATGTTGTCAACCTTCAATGGTTGGGAAGCTGGTGTTATGTTTAGATGCTCGGTATGGACCATTTTGCATACCTTTATTAGGTGGTTCCATAGCCATGGATTAACTCCCCGTTTCTTTAGTAAGCCTGCATATGTAACTCTCTTTTTTATATGAAATAGAAGAACCGTCTATCTTACTTACAAAAAAAAAGAGGCCTGGAGTTTCAATTCACCTTTGCACATCAAAAGTGTTGGTTTTGTTCGATGTAATTTTGTGTGCTATTAGTTGATACAAGGCTTCACTCCCTATTATTTGCACAGGGAAAAAAGTTCCACTGTTAGAATCAGGTCTGAAACAAAATGCGTTTATGAAAGTATATAACCTAGGGCACAAAAGAGTGAATACCATTCTTACCTATTAATTTGATTTGATCATACACCTGGTTGTTTTCAGGTTCACTGAATTCGTTCATCTAGGATAGATTCAGTAAACATGCAGATCATGAACTTCCCTCTCAACCATAGGTACTCCCTGGGCAGCTTCTCAAATATTTTCTGCGAAATCGGAAAATACAAAAAAATTGGAGGGAGTTTTCCATTATTAACCGCTTTCAAAGATTTTAAAATTTTCAGTTAACCCAACATCGAACCACGTGACAAACTCCACATTGGTTCATGTGCAACCGGGAAAAAAATCAACGAAATAGGCCTTACACTAATTACGTGATTAGCAATGCTAATTAAATATTAATACATTTTTAATCCATTTCTTATTTAGGATACATTTCATGGCTGGTAATTTCTTATGTTTGGATTCATGTTCTATTCTCAGTCCTCATATATACCTACTTCATTCGTTCAAGAATTAATGAAGGGGATTGTGCATAACTCGAATCTTGTGTGTAGTTCCTCAAGGCAATCTACAATGGTGGATGTTTCATTGGTTGTGCAAGGAACACCAACATATCTGTTAGATACTGTGAAGAATCCCAATGGTGAATCTTTCGGCTGCTTCAACACCTTCTGTGAAGATCTCACAAGTGATACATTGCACTATGGGAAATCCAACCACCCCTTCCCTTATGGATTGGCTTGTTACTCTGGCTTCTCCATCATCATAAAAAATGATCATATGATCGATGCAAAGTAATATATTTTGAGGAATATGGAGTGTGGTGAAGTTGAAAATATGTAAATTTGAAGATAATGTAGTTGAAGCTCGAAAAAACGAAAAAAAACTATGAAGACTTACTTTGTAGGGTGATATGATCGATATTTATAGTTAATTATTTATGGAAAGAGAGTATGTTTTGAAAAAATGATAGTCTCTTTTAAAAAGGTAAATATTTGGAATTTTTACAAATATAAATAAAAAAGTAATTACCAAAAATTATAAAAATTAAAAATTAAAAGTTCTTATCTTATATCACTATAATTATTGGAAGCTATATTTTTTTTGTTGGTTTTTTGTATAGATAGTTTTACAAAATATTCGATCAATTCAATTAACTTGTTTTTATGAATGAGATTGGAAAAAAATATTAAAGTGAAAACAATTGAGTTTATAGAAGGTTAAATTAAGATATTTTTCGATGACAACACAGACAAAACAATAGGCGAAGAGCAGATAGATGGATGGCACACGAAGGATTCTGACAAGGGTTTCGGCATGCATCACTGATCACGGGATCCCCCTACATTGGGAAAACACGAAATACCGGACATTGGAACGAGAGGAATGACGATGGGGGAATCCAAAGGGGGGATTTCACACCCCTCCCAAGTGGAGGCAATGGTGGGAAGCCCTATTATGGATTCACAGAACACGCCTGATGCAAATACAGAAGGAAACTGCAAAGGGGAAGGCAAGCAAATGCAAGGCACATCAACCATGAAAAACACTGGCAAATGCATTCTGAAGGAAAAATAAATACCCACCCTGTAAATCTAGGTAGACGACCTCATATCACACATACAACACATGAAAGATCATGCCCTCATTAGAAAATTTGTAGGGATATGGACCACAAAGAAAGCCCTTTTGTGGTGGATAAATGTAACCTGGAATCCTTTGGGACACCATGACCTCCATTTGGAGGCTAAGGGATTCTTCAATGTGGTCTTCTTGAATCTTGAGGACATAAATAGGATATTTGAAGGAGGACCGTATTTCGTCAACTCAGTTGGACTCTTCTTGAAACACTGGAAAGAAAGGTTCAGTCCAGAAAAAGAAGATCTGACCTATGTCCCGATCTGGATCAGATTATACTCCCTTCCTTCAAAGTACTGGCATGAAAGCATTTTGGAGGCCCTGCGGAACACAATAGGAGAATTTGTCAAAATAGCAGAGCAGAAAAAAATAATGTGGTACACAGTGTATGCTCGTATCTGCGTTTACATGGACATAAGGAAGGACTTACCTGAAGGCATTAATCTAAGTTGGGATTATGAGAATTGGTTTCATCTCCTGGACTATGAACATATACCCTTCATATGCAGGAGGTGTCATGAGCATGGGAACTTGTTTAGAGAATGTTCTAAAAACAATCCAACCACCCTGCAGAAAGGCAAAGAGGTTAAAGATGCTGGTGGCTTCACCAAAGTATAAGGAAGAAAAATAGAAACAAACCGACAGTAAGGACCAAAGGTAAAAAAAACCTATTTCCTCTAACGCTTTCGATGCACTACAATATGAGCAAGTGCAAGTTAATATTGACATCGAGGGATCACAAAGAGATGGGAACAAACAAGAAACAAACAAGGAAGGAAAAGAGAAACCTTGTACAAACCCCTAGGAGCAGCAAAAAAACATGGATATGGCGAAGGATGATACCGATGACATGGATCTAGGAGATCTAGATCTGGATGAGCTAGAAAAAACAGTTCAAGATCTGGAAAAAGGGGTTATCCCTTCACAGCAAGTGGTCTTGCTTAAGGAATCCATCATCAAAACAAGGGGGAAAATCACTTGGAATATGGATTGAAAACTCGGGAACCAAAATCCATGAAGTTATCAAAAAATATAGCAACAAAAGACGAGAAAGAAGAAG
Organism: Pseudotsuga menziesii; assembly: GCA_001517045.1. Taxonomy (NCBI): domain Eukaryota; kingdom Viridiplantae; phylum Streptophyta; class Pinopsida; order Pinales; family Pinaceae; genus Pseudotsuga; species Pseudotsuga menziesii. The sequence goes on along the minus strand of LPNX011221201.1, from coordinate 81,357 downwards.
TAATTAGCAGCATATCAAGGAAATATGGGAGAAATTGGTCGCTTCAGGGAAAATCCCTACCATGGAGGAAGCATTATCCATCCCATGCAAACCTTTCCAATGAATCTTATATCCTGGAATATCAGAGGTTGCAGTGTGCCTCACAAAAATTATTATTAAGAAGGAAAATTATGGTAGAAAAACCCATTCTTATGTCCATACATGAAACCAAATGTTTTGAAGACAACTTTAAATGTATGGTGGAAAAAATAGTGAATCGTTATCCATTAATGCTACAGGTGCAGCTGGAGGAATCGACATAATATGGAACCCCCTAGAGATATGTCTTTCTGATTTCATGGCAACAAGATTCACCATCTCGAACGACTTTCACATCCTTGGTACCAATTTTAAGGGTGCTCTCACCAATGTCTATGGATCCTTTTCGATGGCACCAAAACAAGCCTTCCTTAATTATCTGAAGATGATGAATCATTGGGTGGGGCTAAAGCAATAGATACTTGGAGGAGACTATAATCTTATTCGAAACCTCCAGGAAAAGAAGGGAGGGATCCGCACCCTTGGCACCTTAAACACTGACTTTGACACCTTAATTAACAAGTTATCCCTGGTGGACATAAGCACTATCAATAGCATGTACACTTGGAACAACAAGTGCTCCGAATATAGACATATCACCTCCGGATTGGACCGCTTTCTTATCTTGGAATTGATTCCAACAGGAGGAGAAAACATAGTGGCTCTTGTTCTCCATGCGGCAGGCTCAGACCACTAACCCATAAGTCTTAATTGGTGCAGAGTAGGGAAACACCTGAGGATACCCTTTAGATTTGAAAAATTCTGGCTAGGCCATCCTGATTTTCAACCCCTCATTCAACAATGGTGGAATGACTTTCAATCCCCGGCAGGAACTCTAATGTATAAATTTGAACAAAAGCTTAAATATATCAAAGAGCAAGTAAAAACTTGGAACAAAGAGCACTTTGGAAACAAACATCTTGAAAAGCTACAGATTGAAATTCAGTTGGAGGATCTTCAAAGAACCATTATGCAAGAGGGTTATATGGACTCCATCAAAAGAGAAGAAAAGAACCTGCAGGAAGCCCTAGATATCAGAGAAAAAAAAGAATAAATCCTATGGAAAACCAAATCTAGAAACCACTGGCTCAAAGAAGGGGAAAGGAACTCCTCCTTTTTCTTCAAAGCAACAATACAACATCGACAGGATAACATAATTGTTGGACTTAAAGTTGAAAATGGCACTGAAGCGGAAACACATGAAGAAACAAAACACATTCTCACTGCCCACTTCAAGCAATTAATGAAAGAACTCGAGCTAGAAAGAAATACAGCTATGGAAGGAATCTTGGAGAACATCCCCACATTGGTGATGCCGAAGAAAAATAAACTCCTTCTACGACCCATCGAAATGGCAGAGCTATAGGAGGTGGTTAAACAACTGAAAAATGACAAAGCCCCAGGCTCGGATGGATTTACAACCAACTTATTCCATGCTTGCTGGCACACCATCAAAGACGAGGTCTCAGGATATTGTTGAAGACTTTAAGAAAACGGGGAAGATCTTGAAGGCTTTCAACTCGACATTCCTCTCCCTCATCCCGTAGCAGACAGTCCAGGTAAATTTAGACCCAACACTCTCTATAATGTTATTTTCAAAATCATAACCAAATCAATTGCAAATAGGCTCAAGCCCCTTCTACCCGGCCTCATTTCTAAGGAACAATATGGTTATGTGGAAGGCAGACAAATTCTGGATGGTATCATTCTTTCCCATAAAATCATTCATTCACTCAAAACCACCAAAAAACTTGGTATGTTAATCAAGCTTGACCTCTCCAAAGCCTTCGATAGAATCAACTAGACATTTATGAAAAAAATGCTACTGGATTTTGGCTTCTGCAACAACTGGGTAAATTGGATCTACACTTTAACTTCCACCTATTTCTTCTCCATTATGGTTAATGGCACTCCCTCTCATACCTTTCAACCTTCTAAGGGTATCATATAGGGAGACCCCCTCTCTCCTTTCATTTTTGTTCTAATGACAAAAGGTTTAGGACGTCTCCTCAAAGCCAAAGTCCTTAACCGAGATCTTAAAGGCATATCCCCTCATCCTGGAATGGAACCTCAATCCCACCAATAATTCATGGATGACACCATGATTTTTGGAAACTCCTCTATGCAGGAAGAGAAATATTTTAAAACTTGCCTCAACACCTTCCCCACTGCCAGTGGGATGGATATAAATAAGGAAAAATCCCAGATCTACTTCTTCAACACTTGCAAAATCATGAAACGCAACATCCTACGAATTCTTGAATTATTAGAAGGACACTTTCCTATTAAATATCTTGGCGCCCCTCTAACAGAATCCTTGACTAGAAATGTCTCCTGGAAAGTCCTCCTGGATATACTGAACAAAAAACTCAGTTTTTGGACATTTCACTCTCTTAATCTCCCAAGTCACCTAATCCTTGTTAAAGCGGTTTTGCAAGCCATGCATTTATACTTGTTCTCCATCTTAGCTGCCCATAAATCTATTCAAAATAAACTCATAAATTTACAATGCTCATTTCTTTGGGGAGGATCTAAAGATCATAAGAAATGGTTGTTGATTGACTGGAATACTCTTTGCATGCCTAAACTTGAAGGAGGTATGGGACTCAAAGATCCTACAATTAGAAGCCAAATTTGCAATGCCAAGATATGGTGGAGATGGATCACTCATACTTCAGATCCCTGGGCGTTATTGTGGCAAGCAAAATATGATCCTACTTGGTCCAAACAGGATCTTATCAGATTCGACACCAATGTCAAAGGCTTCTGCAATCGACTCATGCCAATCGAAATATAATACATAACTTCATATTTTGGGAAATACAGGATGGAAATACCGTGGACTTCTTTCGAGACTCTTGGGACCAGTAAAGCCCGCTCATTGAAGACCACAATCTACCCATATTAAGAGAACAATTGCAACTTAGACATGTCTCAAAAGCAAGTGACTTATGGAGCGAGGGAAACCCTAAGGATCACTTCAGGAAATGGAGAAGCCTCAATTGGTGGCAGAATATCAGTCAAACAAAAGACATACAAGCTTTTTGGGATGATCTCTAGACTCGCCAAATACGATAAGCCCTGATAATAACAAAATAAGTTGGGGGTTCTCACAATCTGGCACCTTTAACATGAAAGAAGTAGTCGCGACACTTTCCAATTCCAACAATGATGGCCAAGACAACAGATGGAAAAAATATGGCGATCCAACCTATGGCCCAAAATTTCAACCTTCCTTTGGCTCCTTCTCTGCAGGCGCATTTTAACCGGGGAGAATAGACAAAAACAGGGCTGCATTGGACCAGGTTGGTGTTGTATTTGCAAATACAATGGGGAAACCATCGACCATCTATTGGATGAATGCAACTTTGATGACAATATCTGGAAAGAAGGAGAACGAATATTTAGAAAATCTGTCAGAACAAAGGAACGCCTGGATACCTCTATTTCTAATTGTCCTCATCAGTCCTTCAACGGCATGCTTATCAATAGAATATGGCAACTTTTTCCTTGATTTGCAGTCTAGGAAATGTGGATCGAAAGGAACAATACAATCTTCAATAATAGGGTCAGAAATGAAGAAGAAGTATGGGAAACTCTCAAAAAACACATCTTGGAAACCTTGAAACTTTCAGTATGGAAAGATAAGTATCTAACTACCAATAGCAATGAAATGCAAATTTTACAAGATTGGGGCATTAACACCATACCAGAGTATACAGGGCCTTCTATCAAGGAAAATATCATCGCGATCTCCCCAAACCAGTGGACTCATCGCCCATAGGTACCTACAAGCTCAACTTTGATGAAACTTCCAAAGGAAATCTCGGACCTACAGGATTTGGGGGAGCAATCAGAGACAAAAATGGAAAAATCCAGGGAGTTTATTTGGGCTCTATAGGAATATCCACCAATAATGCAGCTAAGTTGGAAGGATAATTAGTTGGCCTCATATGGGTTCTCAACGAGAAATGGATCCCACTTATCCTAGAAGGGGATTCACTCCTCATTATCAACATGGCTAGCAGGCTACAAGCTGGCTCCACTGGAAGCAAGATAGCCAATAATTGGAGGTTGGAAATCAAGCTACGAATTTTAAGCAACATCCTCATGAGGAACCCAACGATCATTTTCCAACATGTCAAGAGAACAACGAGTAAGATGGCAGACTCCATAGCCAACAAAGGAGTTAATATGAACTCCACCATTCACTACCTTCGCTGGACTGACAACATTGATCTTGAAGACATAAACAAATGGAAACAAATTGCTACTCGGGACTATGGCCTCTTGGATACGAGTGTGAGACAAAACAAGAACAGGTGGAATGACAGAGGCAAGGCGCATGCAAGGGCAGATGGAAGCCCCTCCCGCATGCCCCCGCACGTATTAAAGTTGGCAGGACGACCCCTGCGATAGTCTGGAAATACATATCATGCATGTAGATTGGATCTTACTCTGCTAATTGGATACATACAGCTTTGGCTCTAGCTCTGAACATGAATGGTCATGGTACCCACTTGTCATTCAAGACTCCCCGACCATGTTGTTGGGTACCTGGCTTAGCCACCAGGGGATGCTTCAATGATGGGGAATGCCTAATATCAAGCAGATGCAGAGGGAGCGGATGGACATCAACCTCATTTCACTGCAATTTACTCTCTAGCGTTCGCTCTCCTTTGTCTGTGGAAGGGCGAGGTAATCATAAGGCATTTTAGAACTCTGAGTATAGCACTGTAGATTACCATCAGGGAGACATGGACATAATTTCAATGTGACTATAAAATCTCTCCTTACCATTCAGTCAACAATGTATTCCCAGGGGAATGATGTGCATAATGTTGACCGGTAGGCTCTCTTCTACCAAGAAACCCCGGAGCACATCTGCAAATCCATCACAACCATGGAGAAGGAAATATTCAAGGAATTTCGGCTCAGACTTAGTCCAGAGGTTTCCATATCAAATTACTGGCATTTAAAATTCATTCTCTCTATATCCATGAGAGAATGGGAGAGGTTTGACGATCTGGTGAATATTATTGTTAGCACCTTCAAGGAAGATGAAGAGAAAATCCTGGTGCACATGAAAATCTCATGCAACTCACAAAACCACCCTTTCAGCACGCCACCAAGGGCATTAATGAATATGGAACTAGTTATGCCAATGAAGATGAAGTGGAATCTACCAGGAAGGCATAGACTCCTCGTTGTGTTATTGTTTTGTTCTCTCTTGTTTGGTTCGGGATAATGTTATGTTTATGTCTTATTTATGTTTCTTTCTTTCCTTTAAACTCTATAGCTGTGTGAGTTTGTCGTTGTTTAAAGGCTTGGCATCTTTCACTTTGCTTAGACACTCTGTTTGGTCTATTTTGCATACCTTTTTTTTTTGTTCTAAGACCATTGTCTGACTCCCTGTTTCAGAAGTCAGGAACGAATATGCAATCTATTTTGATTATCAATATATTAGAAAAAAAGGGCACTTCTGATTGACAAAAAAAGAAAGGTTAAATTAACAATAAACATATTTGAGATTTATCATTTGAGTTAAACTGATTTGAGTTTATGAGTGCAATGAGGAAATTAAAATTAATAAATAGTGTGAAATATGTAAGTTTTAAAATGCAATTATTAATGATGGAATGAAGCATATGGTTCTTGCAAATTTTGGAACACTAATTACGTGGATAAGTGTTTATATCTTAGTATTTGGACCATGGATAAGTGTTTATATCTTAGTATTTGGGATGGACTGACACTTATGTTTTTTCTAGATTGCACAAGGATGAATAGTTGATCCATAAGATAACCGCTTTAACTTTTGGCTTATAGTTGTACACCCAAGTTAAATGGCATTGCTAATATATATAGTATATAGTAGATAAACATATATTCAAATTTAATTTTATTACATATTTTCTAGAATGTGTTCCTTTTGTATATGATTTCATTTTCTTTATTATTATTATTAACTATGCACATTATTTTACAAATTATATACATTTTATTGTTTATGTTGTATAAAATATCTTTATATAAATATTGGAAAAAAATTAAAAAAACAAAAAATACATATGTTTTAAATTTTATATTTAAATTTGGTTATTGTTTTCCTCATTTTATTTTTGGACTAATCACATATATTTCTTATTTTAAAGGTGGAATTCCATCCCAATAGATTGTAGACGTAAGGAAATATAACCATATCTTTCTTATTTAAAGATGGAATTTCATCCCAAAAGATTGTAGATATAAGGAGATATAGAGTACATCATTGTTATAGTTATCAAACTCAAAATAATTGACCTAAATTTTTAATCCAAATTTGTTTAGGAGTATTAGTAATTTCATGTTTTCCTTTGGAATCAATGCTAAAAGGAGATTTAATTTGAGGTATTGTGAGCTAAATTTCTTGAAACGAAAGACAACCCATTTCAAATTTAGCATGTTATGTAACTCAAACAATTGGTTTTCCATCAATTGGAAATGTCCCCATCATTGTTAGTAGCTTAAGTTACATAAAGAAAACTAGTTTGTTTCATTTATAGATAACTTTGATTAACTTCTAAGTTTAGAAAAAAAACTATTTTTTTACAAAGATCCCACCTAATATTGACTTTCACTTATTGGATTGATAATAAATAAGTTTAAACCAAACTACTAGATAAATAAAATCTAAATACATGATACCAATTAACCTCAATTAAAGCAACTAATTTTAATAAAATAATATGCTTTTGTGCAACGTCAATAAACTTTGACTCCTTATTTTAGTGGAAATTTTGATGCAATATCCCTTTAACATAAAACATTCATTTCAAAATACAGGGTCTACACATCATGAAGGTTTTAAAAGCACATGCTCATTAATAACATGTACCAACAACAAATAATCAAGTCTCACGTAGTGCATAATAATGTGTCTTATTTGAAAAGTGAAACAAATCCCTTTTTGAATTAGTTATGATCTCACCCAGGTCTGGTGGCTCTGCTCTCGCCCAGCTTGGGTTAAGCCCTTTCTTGTGGATTTGAGGCTCGATATGGTCATTGTTAATCGAATCGCTCTACTTGTGAAGAGCCTACGCCCTAGTTCATCTGTTCTGGACCTAGAGGTTTTATCCTTTTTGTTGGCTTCTGCTTTGGCAGCGTGGAGGTTTTGGAGGTCGTTCCTTTTGGAACTGCGTTGGATCGAAGGAATCTTCTGCTTCTTGTTCAGCACGGTGTTTAATACTGCTTGATCTCTGGGTCAGTTCTCTGGTGTCATCAGGTCTCTCTTGGTGGCCAACGCTCTTGTCATAGTCCTTTTATTTCTATTGATTTCTCTTACATGGTGGCTTTGGCATAGGGGCTCTTTTATGTGTCTCTTAGCGGAGTTTCAATCCTGTTTTGGTGGACATACCTCATGGACTATGGAGTGGTCCCTCTGCTGCCTCTTCCTCCTGACCTCGAAGCTTTCAAAAGATTGATTGCTTCCTTTGGCAAGAGGAAAGGGGGCCCTTCTCAGAATTTTGTCAAGAAAGTTGATATCCCGTTGGTTGAGTTACCTGCTGAATGGATTTGTTGTTCAACGCTAAATTTGGCTGAACGTGGGCTCATCGGTCAATTCACTAGCCTCTGGCCTTCTCCAAAGGCTATTGATGGTTAGGTGTAGAGAAACTGGAGGCCTTTAGTCTCTGATGGTATCCGAAGGTATTTTGAAGGAAGAGGTTATTATGTTTTTGTATTTGACTTTGCAGAAGACCGAGACCTTATCTTTCAAAATGGTCCATACTTCATGGGCCCTCAAGGGCTATACTTGAACAAGTGGACCCTTGATTTCGACCCTACTCAAGATGTCCAGTCTATAGTCCCTATTTGGGTAAGACTCCCGCACCTTCCTTTGCATTGTTGGAAGTCTGAATCCTTGGAAACCATTGGGAACAAGCTTGGTAATTACATCGATAGAGATGAAAGGAAAGATCAATTTTCTTGCGCAAGAATATGTGTAGAAGTTGACTTGGAGATTGTCCTGCCCGAAGCAATCAAGTTAACACTTGCAGAGTGGTCTTATATTTAGGATTTGGATTATGAACAAATTCCGTTTAAATGTAGATTTTTCCATGGTTATGGCCACTTTGCCCGAAACTGCAAAAAAAAAAATCATAAGAGGATATTATAAATGAGAAAGAAGATCAATGGACCCAAGTCCAAAAAATAGGAAATTCCAATCATGGCCCTAGAAAGAAAGGCAAAGAAAGTAAATCTGTGATAGGTGACTCTGTTGCTGGGAAAATTCCTCCTACTTCTTAGGTTGTTGACATCCCCAAATCTTCTCCCAACCACTTTGATGTTCTTAGTTCTCTTGAAGCTATCCTTGAAGAAGGTGAAATGCAGCAATTCGATGGGCATGAGTTGGATTCTGAAGAAAATACAGTTTCAAAGGATCAAGCTAGCCCATCATTATCGGTCCCTCCCATACTTCTTATATTGGTGCTATCTCTCCCCCTTCTTATGCAGACATTACTCGGAAGAAGAAAGCTACCAGCTCTGGATCTTCTGATGATGATTCTATTGAGCAGCTCTCCAAAAAGGCTGGCAGGAAGTCTAAGAAGGAGGTTCGAGAAGAATAGGTTGATAGCCTTAAGACGCAAGGAAGTCATCCCACTATCGAAAGGTTGTACGGGATAAATAAGAGAACCAGACCCCCTAAGGGAGTAATTACTCCCTCTCCCATGGGTATGTAATGCAGATCACCTCTTGGAATTGTAGGGGATTGGGGAATCCAATCAAAGTTGAAGCAGTCAAAGATTTAATGAAAATGGATCCTTCTGAAATCCTATTGCTCCAAGAGACCAAGATTGAGGAGGACGCTCTCCTTCTCATTAGAAAAAATAAATGGAAATTGAACGCTGGCAAAGTTGTCAGTGCTAGAGGTTCATGTGGGGGATTAGCAACTCTATGGTGTGAAGAGAACTTTCAGTTAAAAAATTGGTTTTCCACTTAGCATTGGATTTTTTCAGAGCTATATCATCTCTCTAGTAAGACATAGTTTTCCCTCATTAATCTCTATGTACCAATTGATTACAATGAAAAAAAAGAATGTTGGAATTCGTTATCAGACTTCCTAGAGTTCAATTCTCTGGTAAACATCATTTTAGCAAGAGATCTCAACATTACATTAGCTCTGAATGAAAAAAAGCAAGTCTACGTGGCAAGGATCATCTACACGATATGGTGGAAGAAATGATCCAAGTTTGGGACTTGGTCGATTTAAAACCCAAGCTTGGGAATTTTACGTGGTCCAACCATAGAGTAGGCACCACAAGCATCTCTGCCTGGCTCGATCAGTTTCTTGTTCATAGTACTTTGTTGGATGGTAAATCAATCATTTCCTCTAAAATTTTACCTAAGCTCACATTAGACCACCATCCTATCACTCTGTTGTTTGAAAAAGAAGAGGAACTTAGACCAATTCCATTCCGATTTAGCCCACTCTGGATCGAGAGAGAAGGGTTTATGGACATTGTATCTCAGGCTTGGTCCCAATATGTCGTTGGTTCTCCCAATTTTGTCTGGGAACAGAAATTGAAACAAACTAAACTCGCGTTGAAGAAGTGGGTCAAAACTCCTCTCTCTTCTCCAATGATCAGCGGGAAGGAAAGAGTGGCCGAGTTATCTACATTTCAAATTGGAATGGAAAATAGTGAAATTACCACTTCCAAACTAGCTCTAGAATAACTTTCCCAGTTTAAAACATCTCAATCTTTCAGGCAGGAGGAGGAACATCTTAGGCTAAAGTCTTGAAGTCTCTGGCTGAAGGTGGGTGATAAGAATACTACATTCTTCCATCATCAGTGCAGGGCCAGGCTCTCCCGAAATCACATTTCGAAAATCTCCAATGACGAAGGGGTCACCATAAAAGGTCAAGAACTTCTCAAACAGTCAGCTAGTAGGCATTTTTAGCTATTATTTCAAGATGATGGTCTCTTTAATGAGGAAGCGTCCTCTGATTTCGTGGATAATGTTCCTTCTCTTGTCAGCAATGAGGACAATTATGAATTGTGGATAATGTTCCTTCTCTTGTCAGCAATGAAGACAATTATGAATTAATGAAACCTTTCTCAGAAATGGAAATGGTTGATGTCATCTGGGCTATGAAGTTTGATAAAGCTCCTGGGCTAGATGGTTTTTCTATCCATTTTTATAAAGTCCGCTAGCCCATCATCAAATCAAATTTGTTCTGTATGGTGTCTGCCTTTCAGAAAAAAGCAAAAGTGGTTGGGTGTACCAAATCTACATTTCTCACCCTTATCCCAAAGGAAGTCAATCCTTCTTCCTTCGATAGGTTCCATCCAATTTCACTGTGTAATGCATATAAGATTCTAGCCAAACTTCTAGCTAACATATTTAAGCTCTTGCTAGGTAAGCGGATCTCTCCTCTTCAGGGGGGATTCGTAAAAGGCAGGAACCTAGTGGATAATGTAATCCAAGTTTAAGAGGCTCTTCATTCAAGTTTCCAAAGGAAAGAGAAAGGCATAATAATTAAGTTGGATATGAAGAACTCCTTTGACCGAGTAAAACTTCCCTTCCTATATGATGTTCTGCTTTCATTTAGTTTTTGCTCTGAATTTGTAAACTTGATCAAAGCATGCATAGACAAGCCTTGGATTGCACCATTAGTCAATGGTAGACCTACTAATTTTCAAAGCCACCATAGGTCTCTGTCAAGGCTATCCGATGTCTCCCTTCTTATACATCTTGATGGCTGAATCCCTCAGCAGAAAAATCATTGCTGAAAAGGAAGCTGGGTATGTCCCAGGCATAAAGATTGCTATGGGTGTGGACCTAATAAACCATGCATTTTTCGCATATGACTCTCTTCTTCTAGGAGGGGCCTCTATGAAAATTGCTCGGGCTTTCAATGTCATCCTTCAAAAATTCTGCCAAATCTTAGGAGCATTGATTAACAACAAAAAAAGTGTTGCTTATGGATGGAATGTAGAACATTCGGCACTTCTTTGAATATCAGACTTCTTGGGCTTCCCTGGATTTATCAAGTGGGAGAAGATAAAGTATTTGGGCCTTCCCTTAACTCTTGGTTCGTCCCCTCCTTCTCTTGGGGTGCTCAGTGGCTTTCGAAGGCTAGGAAATTGATCTTGATTAAATCAGTCCTTTCAACTTTCCCTGTTTTTCAATCCACTCAATTGCTTGCCCCAAAGTCCATCTTAGCTCAAATTTTTAAACTATTGAGAGACTTTCGTTGGAATGGAGGGAAAGGTGGCCAAAATAAGATGCATTTGGTAAGCTAGTAATTTCTTAAGCGACTTATTTTAGAAGGTGGATTACAAATTCGTGACCCTGGTCTGGCTTGTCTGGCGATGAGTGGTAAGTTAATTTGGCAGCTATTCAAGGACAAAAAACACCCAGTCGTTAGAAATTTTAGGATGAAATGTCTAAAGGGTGGCTCATTGATCAATATTACTTCTTCTAATACACCAACTGGCACTGCTATATGGAACTCTTGCAGAAAAGGGTTTGCTTTTTTTAATCAATAGCTATTTAGAGCCCTTGACAATGGGAAGAGGATCCTTCTCTGGGAGGATAAAATCTCCAGGAAACCTTCCCTCTCCTTTGTCATTCAGTTATCAGAGATTATGAATTGGGGAAAAAATAAAGGTCTACTACGTTTGGCAGATATCTGCATTTGGGATAATGATGGTAATTGGGCAGGCTGGAGTCTTCCGGATCTTCCTGCTCGACTTAATTTCCAAAAATCATTGTTGTTCTCTTACCTATCTGGTCTCGCTCCTGTACACATCTCACAAAAAGATTGTTAGGGTTGGGGATTCGATGGTTTTTATACAGCAACCAAAGGTTACAAGTCTCTTCAATCAGCTCATATCTCATGCTTTAGTCCTGCGATCTAGAAAATTGTCTGGCTTTCTCCTTGCCTTCTGAAGGTAAAAAAAATTTCTTGGTTGTTATTGAATAAACAGATCCTAACAGGTGATATTCTTCTTAAACATGGCTTCAATGGGCCTTTTCGCTGTTGTTTCTGCAAATCAGCCTTGGAGACTACTGATCATCTCCTTGTTGAGTGTGTTTTCTCTAGAAATGTTTGGGCTTTGGTACTTCACGGTGTTCAGTGCAAACTTTCAATTCAAAGTTCTATAAAGGATTTCTACACAGCCTGGCATGAATGACGTCCTCCAAAGTCAAATGTTGCAGTATTGCACAAAAATTGGCATTCGATATTGAAATTCACGTGGTGGTCTCTGTGGTTAGTTAGAAACAACTGCGTATTCAATGAACAGAGGTCGATATCCCAGATTGTTGCTTTCAAATATTTATCATGGTTGGCTGAATCAATTGGACATCCAATGTCCTCCTTGCCAGTTTCTCCGTAGTTGGGTTCTAGTGCTCAGGCTGTGGGAAATTCTTTGTTTTATGACAAGCCTATCAGGCTCCATTCTTGGAGGTTTCATGGGGATAAGGTTGCATTTGATTGTTTTTGGACGAGTTCCCCTTCAGCGGCTATTTTCTTTGATGGTGCTTCAAAAGGGAACCCCAGGGTCTCTGGAGCTTGGGGCTTGATTTTCTCTCTAGACAGATTGTCCACTTTCAGATTTAGCTGGGGGCTTGGAACCGTGTCTAACATTTAGGCCAAAAGTTACAGCCTCCTCTTGGTGAGTCAGTTGGCTAAGGAGAAAGGATTCATGTCTGTTCAAATCTTTGGTGACTCTGAAATATTGATAAAATCTCTAAATTCAACTAAAAGTCTTAATAATTCTTCCTTGAATATAATTCTACAGAGAATTAGGAGAATTTTGAAAGATTTTAATAAGTCTGACTCTTTCCACATTCTCCGGGACTTAAATAATGTTGCAGATGCCTTGGCTAACAAAGCATGTCTTCTTCCACAAGGATTTCTTAGTATTAATGGGGAACCCAGTTATTTCTATCCAATTCCGTAACTTCATGCAGCTGTAATTAGTTTGAATGGGTGATCCCCTTCCTCTCTGTAATGCTATGTTAAGCCCTTGGCTTTTTTTAAATTTGTAAATAAGTTGTTTGGTTATTGCCAAAAAAAAACTCTCCTTTTTTTTTAATAAAATTACTCATTTGTATCAAAAAAAAATAATGTATCTTATTTGAGATTTTTACCATATCTAAAATATCATTTATTATTTTATATTTTTAATTTTTATTTAAAATGATATTATATAATTTTATAAAAATATGTCTTTTTTTTTTAAACTGTACCATACAATGTTCTTCAACTATTTTTGAAATTAAAAATTAATATTTTTTTCTTCAACTATTTTTGAAATTAAAAATTAATATTTTTTTCAAAAACACGAGCCTTATTTTTCACATTAAATTTCAAAAGTGCTAATTCTACCATATGCATGGTTGATAAACTATTTTTGCAATTGGAAATTTATTTTTTTCAAAATACAAGCCCCATTTTTCACATTGAAATTCAAGTGCCAATTCCCATTCTAATCAAAATATGTCACCTAGACACGTGAAGATAGACAACCATTTGTTGTCTCACTATGAATGTGGGATATGTCACTACTAAAGAACTGCTTCCAAGTTCCGTAGAGAAATCGTTGGTTGATGTTGGAGGATAATTCAAACTTGAGAAGCACGAAACGATATTTCTAAAACATAATTAGACCAACCGAGGTGTTTTCGGGGGTGATTTTTTTTTTCATCATTCAGTCTCCTAGGTAGGGCCATCCTTAATAAACATGTACGTTCGGTCCATTCAACGGACCGACAGCGAAGTCAATGATTGATTTCGTTGTTGGTCCATTGGATGGACTAAACGTACATGTTTTTTAAGCTCGGGCCCTAGGTAGAAGGAGAGGCAAACTAATTTCGATGGCTACTAGGCTATCACCGTCACTCACAAGATCGCCCATAGGATCCATTTTGCTTGCATGCACTGCATTTGAAGTATAGGCAATCTGCACCAAGCTCTTTCACTTCTCCTCCGGTCATTGAAATATTTTGCTGTAGTATTTATGTTTTATGATTTTTAAGCTACAATTAATTAAGCCGGGACCTATTTGCCCGACCATTTGCACCGATCGGACGACGCCGGTCGTCGGACGTGACCGCTCACGCGAGCCAGGTCGTCCGATCGGTGCAAATGGTCGGTTCACTAGTTTATTCCATTAATTAATAATGGTAAGAACCTTATATCAATTAGCTATTTTGGGTGGACAATAAATTTTTAAAATGACATTATTCAAGTTAACCAATAAAAACATCAATAATTATTTTAAAAAAATTAAATTAAATAAATAAAAATATAACTACATAAAAACATTATAGAATGGAAAAATTATGTTCAATACAATGAGACTAATACATCTCACGGATTACTGTATGTCATGGACATAAAAATTAATAAAGCTTTCCATATTTCAATTCAAATATAATTTTAATCATATACTCTTCTGCCAAATGAAAAAATTGTTTTCTTTTACTAATTTTAAACCAATTTAAAACCTTAATAATAAAAAATTATAAAAATATGAAATGTTTTAAAGTTTTTTTATTAAGATATAGAAATTTGGTTCATAATTTATAAAATCAAATATAATGAACCCAAAATCTTTTGATGCTTTGAATAAGCTTAATTTAATTTGTTTACTCGATGGGGGAGAAAGACCAAATTCCAAGTCTTAAATGAGTGATTATATATTTGCCCAAAAATCATAAAATTTCATTAAAAAGCAAATTTAATAAAATTCAAATTTAAAACTAAAGGTTCACTTCCATTCCTTAATATGAACTGGGTCAAAATATTTGGAAATAATTAATCTATTTATTTATTTTTTTCCAGGAAGAAAAAACCTGTCCTTGATATTCTTATTAGGAATCAAAGGGCATTGTTAACACCCACCCAAAAAGGGTTACATCACTGAAAATACTGCTGGTCGGGAGAGAATCACATCAAGACGCTGCCAGGGGGAATGGCGTGCAATATTAAGTGAGATTCCCATCAAAAATCTGTCTCATCATCTAAGAGATCTAGAACAATCAGCCATGTCTATCGTGAACTAATGGGATCAGATCTGCGATCCAAAAGAAGCCACTCAAGTGGTGCCATAGCGAGTGTACCAAAGATATTATTTATCTTTCCGAAAAACATTGCTCAAAAGAGCTGGAAAGAGTCACTAGTGACCAAAAGGTCATCTATAAATTCTGAGAAACAGCCAAAACCTGGATCAAGAGTGAGAGCTATTTTTGAAAGACTATCTGCAATCCCATTGTATTCTCGATAGATGTGGTTGAAAGTGAGATCATTGAAGCTTGAAATAAGCTTTTAAGATTCCCTACACCAGTGTATGAGTTCTGGTGGGGTGAGAGCAGTGAGACCCTTAGCCCAATTAATGATGACTTGTGAGTCACCATATATATGGACCAGGGGGATTCCCATCATTTGGGAGGAGTGCAGAAGGGCCCATAAGCCCAATAGCTCTGCCTTAGTATTGGATCCATTTCCGACCCCCAGCGCAAAGTCCAGATGGTGATTCTCATTAAGGAACAGACTATACCCAACACCTGCTGCAGAAGAAATAGAAGCACCATCAAAGTAACCACAAGGATAAATCATGCGAGGTCTCGGACCTATTTGTCTTGCCTTATTTCTTTTTCTGTCCTTGATAACAGGCTGAGAGGAGTTCATATGAACAGCATACAAAATCTGATGATAGATCCCAATGACAGTCACCTTTTTTCCCTCAAAGATAGCCATATTACGTGCCTTCCAAATAACCCAAATAATATGGTGAGGAATATAAAAGAGGACAGAACTGCGGGGATATACCGAAGCCCAATAAACCAAAAACTCTGCAATTGAATCAGCTTCAGGAGGAATATACTGCTGGAGATGATCACTAATGAGCCCCCGAACACTTATCCAAATCGGACAGCGCGAGAAGAGATGAAGGACAGACTCTTCATTTTTAAGACATAAAGAACAAATTCCAGGCCCGTACTTACCCTGTTTCTGTAAATTATCCCAAGTAAGAATCCTGTTTCTCAAAACCAGCCAGGTAAAACAACCAATTTTGCGAAGAAGGAGTCATGTCCAGAGTGATAAAAATACACTACTACCCACTGTTGGACTGGAATAGTTCACAATACAGTCATGTGCTTTTTCTGCAGAGATCGATCCATCTTTTTTGTTGTAATCCCAAAGCAGAGTATCAGAGACATCTGAAAGGCGTATACCATTGAGATCCAAATCTCTAGTATACATATTCCAGATTTCTTTCCATTCCCCATTAAGAAGTAATTCTTCTGCCGTATACCAATAATGGTGAGCATCTAGTAAAATATTGTGAGCCTGAGCAAGAGATTTTATATCCAGATTTTCAAGATAAGTTCTTAAACCTTCAGGAAGGAGGTATGAGTGAGGGATGCCTATCACAGGGTCTACTCCAATCAAAATATCTCGACCATTCCCCACCTACCATGCAAGATGGCACCCTAACCAAGGAATAGTCTGAAGGAACCCCCTCCAAAAAGCTGATACACCACAGGTTCTGAAGTTTTTCCCACGAAGCCAGGAGGTAACAGAAATTCGCTTTAAATATTTGGTAGTAAGGACACGGTGCCAAAGGCTATCACTAAAGAGAACCCCCCATAAATTTTTGAGGCGGAGGGCAATGCTAAACCATTGAAGATTCTTTATCCCCCACCCTTCAAATTTCTTTGGCCAGGAGAGATCAGACCAGCTTGCAAGATGGAATCTGCGACAGGTGCCTGAAGAACCCCATAAAAAGGCAAAAGTGATACTTCTGAGCTTATGCAGAGTGGAGACTGGAATAGGAGCTAGACCCATCCAATACATCGGAATGCTGGAGAGAACAGACTGAACTAGTATCAGCCTACCACCCAAAGAGAGAAACTTATGGGTCCAAAGGCTGATTTTTTTTTCAAACTTTTGTATCAGCCAGTTCCAGTCCCTAGATCTGTATCCAAGTGGTTTGATGTAGAAACCAAGGTAGTTGAAACCAATAGAGATGGGAAGCTTTTGATAGGGGATAGATCTAGAAAGATGTAAGAATTCCGAAGCTGAAATATTGTTATAGAGGAAAACAGATTTTTCCAGACTGATTGACATACCAGAGGCTTTACAGAAAGTTTCCAGGAGGACATCAAAAGCTACCCATTCCCGCAGAGTTCTAGAGCCCATAAGGACAACATCATCCACAAAAAGCAGATGTGATAGAGCAAGAGTAGGAGAAATCTGAATTCCTCGAATAAGGCCATTGTTTCTCGCATCTGCAATTAAAAGACTGAGACCTTCTATTACAAGGATAAAAAGCAGGGGAGAGAGGGGACAGCCTTGACGTAATCCCCGTGAGGCAGGGAAAAAATTGGAGGGTGTACCATTGATCAAAACAGTGAAGGTAGCAGATGAGAGGCAGCCCAGAATCCAATTGACAGTCTGAAGGGGAGCACCGATTTGAATGAGGATGAGTCGAATAAAGGTCCAATTGACCCTATCAAAAGCTTTGATCAAATCAAGTTTGAGAATGAAAGCACAGAGGTTTTTTGATTTGATTGAGTGAAGAGATTCCTGTATAATTTCGATAGGCTCAGTGATCTGGCGGTTTTTTAGAAACCCATATTGTTCCTGGGAAATGCCAGAGTCCAGGTAGGGTTTGATTCTGACCGCAATGACTTTGGAAATAAGCTTGTATAGGAGATTACACAAAGATATGGGCCTGAAGTCAGCAAAGGTCTGAGGCTTGTCTCTTTTGGGGATCAGAGCGATGAATGTAGTGTTGAGTGAGGTGGGGATATATCCCGAGACTCTAGTTGTATCAACAGCAGAAAGGAGCTCCTTTCCAAAAAGATCAAAGAAATGTAAGTAGAACTCGACAGGCCAGCCATCTGGTCCCGGGCTTCTATCTTTTTTGAAGGATTTAGGAGCAAGTTCTAATTCCCCCAAAGCAACCAGACAAGTAAGATTAGAGGCATTCTCTGGTATCATCCTAGGAAAGAGTTGGATCACCTTGAGTTGTTGGGATAAGCTGGTGCCCCCATCATCTTTGAAGATATTTGAAAAGTGGGTTTGTCCCAAAGCTTTAAGTGCAGGCTCTTCTTCATATGTAATACCAGCCTCATCTGATAAAGCCCAGATCGAATTCTGATTTCTCCGACCAGAATCCAACATGTGAAAGTATTTTGTGTTAGCATCCCCCTCTAGGGCCCATTTTGTTCTGCTCTTCAATTGCCAAGTGAGAAGAGTATGATTCAAGATCTTTTTCTTTTCCGTTCTGAGGTGGTTCAATAGAGCCAAATCCTCTGAAGAAAGTATGCCATGGGAGGAGCTAGAGAGGAGAGAGGTAATGGAATGATAAAAAAAAGATAAGTCTTTGTCAAGCTGATCCTGTTTGTCTTTGATCCAAACTTTGGTTTCTTTCTTGAGAGAGTGAAGCTTCCAAAGAAGAGAGTTAAGGTCAGAAACAGAGTCATCCGAAAGGAGGAGGGCCCAACGAGTCGAGAACCACTCCGTAAAAGCAGGGTCATTGAGCCAGGATCGATTAAACTTGAAAGGGTAATTGTGGGAGGTCCTCTGCTTGTTCCATTCCATGACTATAGGATAGTGGTCAGAGATGTCCGAGCAATGAGTCCAGACCCTGTAGGTCCCCAAAGAGGGTAAAAGAGAGCCTGAGATCATGAATCCATCTAATCTTTTACTTATACCCTCTGATCCCGCACGACCATTACGCCACGTGGGGCCAACACACTGTGGAGCAAGGTCTAACAGGTCTAGGGAGTCAAACAGTGAGGTAAAGTAGCTGGAAAGGGGGTCTGGGGAAGAAAAAGGACCCCATATCTCAGAAGAGTGCAGGGTAAGGTTAAGATCACCTCCAAGAATCAAGTTTTGTGAGCCCAAGAACCCACTTCTAAGGGCTTTTTCCCATAAGAATTCACGATTTTTATAGGGCCCATATATATTCAAAATTGTGATGGGGTAAGAGAGACCCCTGAAGGAGGCCTGAATCAAGAGACCAGCACAGGTTTGATAAGCTCGACATCTGACTTTGAGGGGATTCCATGCCGTTAAAAGACCACCAGAGAGGCCGTTGGCATCTATAGCACAAAACTCCCAGGAGGGGAAAAGCTTGGAGAAAGCCAGCATGGCAGGAAAGGAGCTACACATAGTTTCCTAGAGAAGTATCACATCCGGCTTCAGTGTGCTGAAAAGTGTTCGAAGACAGAGTGTTTTGGCTTTACCTCCAAGGCCTCTAACATTAAGGGAGACAATCTTCATGGATCACCATGTAGGGGAGACGGTGCTCTAAGTCCCCGAGGAGGTAAGGTGCGAGTTGCTTCTTTTAGGCGAGCAGAGAGGGGAATATAAGGAGGGGACACAGATGAGAGATCTACCTGTGTCTTGCCCTTTTTTTCCCTTTTCTTCCTAACAGTGACGTTTGCAAACTGGATAGAGTTCAGGGGAAGTGTGGAGGGAGAGGTCGGCGTGGTAGCGGTGAAAATGGAGAGGGAATGTTTGAGGGAAGGGTCGAAAAAGGAGGGGGAGGTGGTCGGGATGAGTGGGGGAGAGGGAGGGGGAAGAGAAGGGAAAGACCCTCGGTTACTCAAAGGCGGAAAGTCAACCAGTGAGGACAGCGTGGGAACAGGGGGGGCCTGAGTGGGAGAGGCCAGCATCAAAGGAGAGGGCAAAGTGAAGGCTGGTGAGGGAGAAGAACAGCCCACAACCAAAGCAGGTGTGCTTGAGATAGGGGGAGAAGAAACCGGTGAAGCTGAAAAGTCAGGGGAGACATCGTCCCGAATGGAGTGTGATTGAGAGTTCAGATTAAAGCCAGGATCCCAATGGGAGTCCGGAGGTGGACCTTTTGTATGCGAGAGAATCAATCCGTCTACAGCATCCAAATAATCATCCGAGACTAAATCAGTAGGAAAAGAAGATGCGTTGTGAGTACCTGGATTGGGGATATCCAAACAGGGAGTTTTTTCCAAAGTATCAGCATCCAGGAGTGTATCCGAGCCGGAAGCAACATCAATCATGCGCAGAGGGTGGCATTGGCGTCGAAGGTGACCAGTCTCGTGACATATGCTGCATCTAAATGGCACTCTGAGATAGTCCAGCTTCTGGACAAACAGTGGTTCTCCGCACAGAATTTCCACCTCCGCTGGTAGACCCTTTGGATACGCTAAAATGACTAAGAAACACTAGAAGCCCACAATTTACAAAACTGTTAAAGCATTATTTAATCCAATTTTTGAAAACCAAAACATAAAATCATCTCAAAGAATATTGAATAAGAGCGTGAAAGCATTGTTGGTCATAAAAAAAAGTTAAAAGAAGCCAACAATAAAAATCAACTGAAACCCCAAATCCTTATGTAATGGAAGCCAAATGACAGAATTAATAAGCACGAGATGATCAAGTATTTGAAAAAGAAAAGCAACGACCTATCCTTCCAAATGAAGCAAGCCAATAAAAAATAATCAAAAGCATTATTTACAAAATTCAAAATGGGGGCCCTAAAACTTCGTGAAATTTCTAAGAGGATCCGTTGGTGAGTCAAGAAAGTGACATAAATATTTGAAATTGATAAAGGGATCTAAGGTAGATGCCTTGTACTATTTGGATTTTGTAAACAAAGGAGTTATAAGGGCATTTTTTTCTTAAGTTGTTTTGGCTTTGTTTTTCTCAATTTTAATAAAATTTCAAGGATATTTATGACTTGCTTTTTTTATATGGAAATATGCACGGGAAACTCAGCAATACTTCCCCGCATTAGTGGATGGTAGAGGTGGGAAACCGTCGGCCATCCTCGCAGAAGGATTAACCCTAAAGAACTCAAGGCTCGAACCCGTGACCTCTCCCCAAACCGAGAGAGTGTGCGCAAGTCTTACCAATTGAGCTAACCCTTGGGGCTATATTTATGACTTGTTTATGACTTTGATCGTCCTTGTTCATCAAAAGGAGTTATAAAGCATTTTGGCCTTTGCAATGGAATTATGAAATGGTTAGGAGCTGCAAAGTATTTTGCCTTATCTTGTCAATAGGTACATTTTTTTGTTGTATCCAACATTCTCTATTTTTGAGATTGAGTCTTAGGGTGAAGTTGAAAGAGGCCCTTTCTTTGTTGAAAAAATTGTATGAAGCCTTTTTTAAACGACTCGAATTTGAGGATTAATAGAGTTATTGAACACTCCATTGCTCTCTATTAACAACAACTTTATCATGGTTGAGAAGATAACTCTAAGTGGTATGCTCAAGTGTTTAAAAGACTTAGAAAACATAATTGAACTTCTGTGAAACAATGACATATATAGAAGATGGATACTATCATGAACATGTTCAACGTCATCTTTTCAAGCATGTCATTCAACCTTGGTAAGAGGTACAATCCAAAAGAAATTGATGTGGCTCAATATATGAAAAGGATTATGATAACCTTTTCCATATTCTTGATTATAGCAAACCACTCAAGTTTGTGAGTGGAGGCTTTATGAATCATGTTGATCAAAAGGTAGAACTTGAGAATAATGTCAGAAACATGAATAGTTAGATGATGCAATTAAAAATGTTACAAATGATAATGCAAATGCCATTGATGATAATAAACCATCAATTTTGAACCCGTATAGTGTCGACGCTGTCACCAAGTTGGTTGTCATGAGTCAAATTGTTTTGATCTTCGCGCATGCAACTTATGTGGGAAGACCAATCCCCTCTCTGAAATGTGTCATAAGAACAAGAAGGTTCACACGAAACAACTATATTTTGAATGGTTAGGGACTTGGAATTGGAGTTTGGAAGCCAATATATTAACTGAATCTTATCGACAAGTTCATTCACATGTTCAACCATGTTTATGAGGATCAACTTCAACAGTGGATGGTACACGATGTTTTGGATTTGCTGATTTCAGGGCATGGTTGGGGTACATGTGATGTGTCTTCTAAGTTAAAGATGAAGTCTTTGGACTCCACTCAAAGTCAATGTATTTCCCCATTTCTACTTTTAGGGGGGCTATATTTGATGATTTGAAGATCAATTTATTGATACCAGAATTATGTCCTTTCATTTGTTAGGGGGAAACATAGTGATGATTGTCATGCTTCAAGTTTCGAAGTTGACCTTGATGGATTGCGTTTTATTTAGGATGATTCAAAAAGCATTTGGTTTGTGGTCATCCTAAAAACCTCCTTTTTGGTTTATGGTCTATAAAAAACTATCCATTTTGTAGAATATTTTTAGCTTTTGCTAGACATTGGTTAGTGGTCATCCAAAACCACTCATTTAGTAGAAGAATTATGCCATTATGTTAGTCTTCAGAATGTTCCAAGAATCTCTAAGCCTTAGACCCAAGTTCCATATTAGTTTTTGGTCAACCCAAAACCACCTTTTTTAGAGAGCGCCCTTTTAGCAGAAGGCATCAACTTCTAGCTAAATTACTTGGTGAATGATCAAATTGTCATGTAAATAATGTTGAACATTTGTCAACTATTCACTTCCTGATTTTAGCTCTTTGCACTTTGCTTGACATTGTTTGTCATGCATTTTTAGTGGTGTTTTTTCAAGTAAATCTCCATCGAAACTCATGAGGTTTCAAACCATGAGTCTTTGATTAAAGACTTGCATATATTATCAACTTTTTTTACTGGTTATTCTTGCCATATTATATGCATTTATTATGATTTATGATTAAGGGGGGGATTGTTAAATAAGGCCTAATCAAAGTCCTAATACACCTTAAATACTATCTAGTTATGATATAGTTATAAGTGGTTATGGGAATTGTATTATAAATGTACTTGGTATACATAGCAATAAAGAGGTATTGTGCTAGCCTTTTCTACCATAGTATCATTCTGAATATTTTTGGGTAGCCATGTTAAGAGTTTGATTACTTTCCCCGGATGCAGGTGAAAAGCAAGGGGAGGAGGCTGCCAGATGTAGGGTTGGTGTGCACTTGAGGGAGGAGGTCCTGCCACAAGGATAATTCTCTGACACGGGGCCACGGATGAGGTGCCATGGGGCAAGTGCTCGAGCGATACGTTTGGTAATGGATCATGATATTCATGAGGACAAAGAAGAGAGGATAAAGATACGACGTGAAGCAATTGATAAGGATGCTGACAAAAGCTTACACGGGAGGATTGAACTCTTCGCAGTGCCAAGGGCCAGAGATCAGTGATAATGAACATGGCAGGGCATGGGGTCAAACTGGGTGAGGGGATCTCATCGCAGGTTTTGGATATGAGGTTGATCGGCAAAGCGAGTCACAGCCTATGCAAATCCCCTCGCAATCCTTCAACGAAGATTTCTTGTACCTGGGCATGCATTGCAAATTGTTCCTATTGGGTGTCGAATCAGTATTTAACCAAGGTATAGAGAGACTCCATTGCAAAATGGATTGTGAATAAGGTTTGGAAAAATCATTCTCAGGTTGGCAGGGATATCGCTAGACTCATATTGCTTAGAAGAGTGAAATTACCTAGCAGACGAGGACGGTGAAGAGGTCACTGAAAATTAGAGCGCAAATTTTATAACAGACTGAGTAGGGTGACGTCCTAGCTGGAGATGGAAGCTCCTGTAAGGGGGATGGAGGCAACGAAGAAGATCAATGGGAAAGGCTTTTTAATGATGAAGTGTTGGATCACATTCATCGTTCCATAGCAACCATGGAAGAGGAGATCTTCAGAGAATTCCGTGTGGAGTTGGGAGATGGGGTGGTAATGTCACCTTACTTGCACCTTAAATTTATACTCTCTCGTTCCATGAACGAGAGAGAGAGCTACGCAAAACTCATCTGCATCACCGTGGGTAAGTTTAAGGATGAAGCTAAAAACAATCTCGGTCACATGTGCAGTCTGCTACGACTCTCAACTCCTCCCTTTTAGCGCATTCCATGGGAAGAAAATGTGAGCATGGAGGAATCAAGCCATGTGGAAGCAAATCAGGGGAATGGGAAAGGCACCAGTAATGCCCAAGATGAGGTCGAGTCTTCCCACAAACGTTAGTCCTCTTCCCATTGCGGGACTGTTAGATGCTCTTCATGGGTTATTTCGGGTTTCTTTGTTGTTTGACCTTTCATGCACAGTCGACTATTACTATGTTCTATTTGTCTTCATGATAGAGCGCCCAAGCAGAAAGGCTGGGCCGCTCTCATGCTCCTTCGTCTTTCTCTCTGGGATATACTTTTTACTTTTCTGTTTTGGATACCAGATCGATGCCTGACTCCATGTTTCAGGGAGCAAAGTCTATAAATATCTTTTAGTTTGTTGCAGTAATAGAAGGGCCCTTTCTTACTTAAAAAAAAGAGTTTGATTTCTTTAATGCAAAATTACAAATTAAAAATGAAAATTTTAAAACATTTAGCCATATATATATATATATATATCCTTTTTGAAACTTTATATGCATTTAAATATACACACATACATAAAGTAGACCTTTATTTCACTAGGTTAAACTATTGCAATATTGGCAGAAATGCAACTTTGCAAAATATCAACAACATAAAAAATATTATTATATCTAAGTTTAAAGAGTAAATGTGGCACTAGAAGGATTTAGAGGTTAAAATGAAATTAAGGTACTATAAGGAGGTCATTAACCATAATCTTAATGATCAAAAGTATTTCTCCATTTAACTATATTGAAGAAGAAAACTAATATAACCAAAATAAGAGGGAACCCTCATGAGCTTTGTAGTGAAATGGAGCCTTGGACAATTCCTAAAATGTTGTAGGAGAAAATGATGGAGTGAGCCAAAGTCTAGGTGATTTGCACCTTCTTTGACGAGTTGGCCAGAGTCCGATGACACAATTTGTTGCTGGAATTGCAATTTTGATTGCATAAATGGATTCGACGCCCTCGATTACCCCTTGGGCACCCCAACTATTTTATTACAACAACTGAAAAACTGTCAATTCAACAATTTTCGTCGGATCTTGACCATAAAATTCGTCGAATCTTGACCATAAAATTCATCGAAAACTGGGTGCAAATCATCTAGACTTTAGCTTACATTGAAAAGCATTTGCCATTTTTGTGAGACTAAGAGCATTGATAATGAAAGCCATTTTCTCTTAGAGTGCTTTAATACACCAACATTAAATGCTAGTTTCATAGTTTTTATTATAATATTAACCTTCCTAACCTTCTAACTTCTCAAAACTATGGTGACCTTGGTAAACCAAATAATTTCTTTCTTTCTTAAGATTTGATATTTGATAGACCAAAAAAATTAATATCAATAATTATTAACATGGTAATCAAATAACTTTAAAAACTAAATCATTCAATTTAAATTTATCTTAAATAAAAGAATATAAAAAATCAATCAATATCGATATTTATTTTTAATTAATTTTATTTATTTATTTTTAATTAAAATTTCTTTTAAACCTTTTGCCCTTAAGCCCACCGTTTCTAATGCTAAGAACTGGGCGCCCATGGTTTTTTACCTATATAAATATATGGAACATAGACAACATATATACATTTCTCTTGAGAGGCGAAACAAATCGTTATCGATTCTTCTAGGGTTTCATTGCAGCAGCGCCCCTGGCGGACTAGGCGATTGTCGCGATCGATTCGGGAGTCGTGGTTGGGTAAAACGGGACCTGCCATCCGTCCATGCAGCTCTCCGAGAAACAATAAAGAGCATGCAGTTGATGACCCCCCCTTCCAAGGTAAGATCAATACCAGGAAAGATCAAGAACTCTCTACGATACAGTTCATCGATTCCTCCTGTCCACAACAAGGGTGTTTCCGGCTTTGGTAGAGAGCTTCATCCTCTGAGCAGATTTAATGCCTGAACCCTAAATCACAGGAGTCGTCGGAATACTACCTTTTTGATAGGGTCAGGGATTAAATTGCTCAGAAGTTGAAGTTGGATTTTACCTGGAGGTTAGGTCCTGTTTCCACCGAAATTTCTTCATATATTGGGCTGAATGTGCACTCCACCAGAAGGGCTGTGTCGTGACAAGGAAACAGAGGATATTGCCAGTTGCCATTGTAACAGTCGGTGTAAGAGCAAACCCCCCTTCTATTTTTTTAAAATATATTTACTTTAATGTAAACATATCTGACTGTTATTTATTTACTTTATTTGCTATTTGTTTTATACTTTTTTGAATGGAATTCTTTTTTCTCTAAAGCTGGATTGAAATTATGGAACCATTCGGTGTAAGAGCAAACCCTTACTGTTATTAAACCCTTCTTCTATTTTTTTAAATATTATTGATTTTATTTACTTGAATTTAAATATACCTTACTGTTATTTATTTACTTTCCTTTTAACAAGAATTATCTATTAGCTATTTATTTTATATTTTTTTTTTATGAAAAACATTTTTGGCAAATGTTTTTGCCAAAGCTGGATTGAAATTCTGGAACCTGGGTTGTGGAACGTTCAATATATTTACTACTACTACTTCATTCGCAAGCATAACTGAGTCTTTCTATCTTCAATTTGGTTCGCAAGCATAACAGAGTCTTGCTATCTTCATTATGGCCAAATTGTGATTCCTCCAGACTTGTGAGAGAACGGATTCAGTGCAGGCAGATCTCACAAATTTTATAAAGCTTGCTTAGTCTGATTAGAGTGGGCGGGGTGGGAATCTAGGTAGACTTAAATATAGTACTAATTCAATTTTAAGGATTTGAGTTTGGTAGGTAGGCCAAGTTTCACAAATTTGCTGAGGTTGATTACAGCTGGCGGAATGGGAATTTATCTACTTTAAGAAAATATAAATGAATTCTGTGGATTTGAGTTTAATAAATACCGAAGGGAAGTCTGCACAATCATGTTTATGCATTTCAATACTTTACAATTTTAATCTTAAATGTTAAATTGTATAAATGGAAACTTTGCGTAGTTGCTCAACAATGTTTACCATGTTAGTTTCGAGTGTTAAATTATATAAATGGAAACACTAAGCATTTTTATTTATTTTAATAATGAAATGTTTTTTTTTTTAATAATGAAATAAAATGGATTTTTAAAGCCAAATCCTATTACTTCCCGCTCATGATTTTTTAAGCCAAATCCTATTACTTCTCGCTCATGAATTTTTAAGCTAAATTCTATTACTGCTCGCTCAAACTCATCAAGAAATAAAGCAGTGTTCCACGGGGACGGGGGCTAGCCCCCTACGCTTCCCGAGCCCCTGGGGGCTCGGGGGCTCCATGGGAAACGTTTCCCAGCGCCCTCCTTTCTGCAAAACTTGGGGAAACGCAGGTATAGGAGTTTCCTGGATTGGGGGGCTCCCACACGCCCCCTCCTGAAAATGGGGGGCTCCGACAGACCCTGACTGCCCTCAAATTTTTAAATTTTTTTACTTAAAAAAGAAATGGTTCATCTTAAATTTTAGGCTTTTACACTGAATGGTCATTTTAAAACGAAATAGAAACAAATAAAAAGAAACAAACATCTATATGATATGCTTGGCTATAACGATTACATTAAATTACACTAAACTCTTCGGAAACATAAGCATGCTAGTATGCAAATGGTGATGGGATGAAGAATTGATATGTTTATATGTTGGGGTTCATATTTTTATTATTTGTTCTTTTTTTTTTAATAATTTTAGAGACCGACCCCCCTATGTTAGGGACCCTGAAGCCTCCCTGCCCCCCAAAATATCCCAAAATTTTGGGGTGTCTCTACACGTCCCCAATGTGCGTTTCCCCGCTCCCACGCCCCTGCGGTCCGGAAACTTGGTGGAACACTGAAATAAAGTGATGAAATAAAATAGATTTGTAGTCAAAATGGTGAAGACTTTGTCAAAATTATATAGAATAGTATTATAGTTAAAATGATCAATTTTGGATTAAATTTTATTATTTTTGACGTTCAAGTCTAAGTCCAATGTATATAGAGAGAATAATAAAAAAAATTATCTATTTTTTTAAAGTAGAAGTAAGATTTTATATATAAGTTGCAATTTTAAGGCACAAGAAAGATTTTATATACTGTAAAAGTTGCAGAAGAAGAGTTACAATTGTTTGTTGAACCCACAGAATTCTTCTGCTCCTAAAGTATTGAATATAACATCCATCTTATAGCTGACTGGCCTATATTTACACCTTGACCAAAAACGTCCAAAATACTTTCAACATAAACTCTACAAATTCTACATTAGGTTCCACAAATTAGAATACAAAAACATTTTGTCATGAAAAACTTCAAGAGATGGACTTTCCCGCAATTCTCCTTTGTCTTGTTCGTTTTCAATTGTTGACTTCAGGAGCTGCTTCATCTTTAAGTTACCCCCTGAAAAACTCGGGGGACAACTCTTCCATGGATACTTCTGGGGAAGGACGAGGAGCTTTTACATCCCACCATTTCAGACCTAAGAGCATCAACTTCGTCGTCCAGTCTTTGCAACTTCCCCTTCTGGTCTGCAAGGAGCTCTAATGTGGCTAGATTCTGAGATTGAAGGCCTCTGATTTGAATCTAGAGAGACTGCACAGTTGGTTCCTCATCTTCGCGCAGGGTGCAATTCCTTGCCTTTCAACTTTCTTCTTCCTCGACACATTTTTCTGCTTCTTGCCAAACTTCGACCAAATTCACCTTCTCGAATTTGAATTTGAGAGTGATGCTATCAGAATTGGCCATTTGAATTTTGTTCCATTTTAAACAATCTTGAAGTAGCTTGAATTATGCCTTCCATCATTTGTTGTGATGGCGAATCAACTCCGTCGATCTTCTTCGTGCGATTTGATGTATCTACCTCATCATTAATTCGTGCGATTTGATGTATCTATCTCGTCATTAATTCGACTGCTTATTGATCTGAACCATGCGAACTTCAATTTCATTCTCTGGATGATGTGGAGATGACGACCTTGCACGAGAGAAGTACAGAAAGGAGGACGGTCAATAATGAGGCTTTATGAAACGAGTTGTCTAGAGAGGGGACTTTTTCACCCCTGTTTTCGGCTGGTTTTTACCAGTTTTTTTGCCATGGAATTTTCAAAAACATTAAAAAACAACACTGTTAGATTTAGATTTTATTTAGATTTTACATAGTGTGGGTATTATATTAGGGATTTTCCTGTCACCTGATTTCATTTCTGAGGTTAAAATCACCCAACAATCAACCGAATTTACAGATTTTGTAAATTAAATTCACCTGATTCCGACAAAAAAAAATCAACCTTGAAAGTCAAAAAGTCCCCGCATTACACAGCTCCTTTATAAAACGCATGCATTGAAAATGAAGATGAAAATTTTGTAAGTCCCCGCATTACACAGCTCCTTTATAAAACGCATGCATTGAAAATGAAGATGAAAATTTTGTAAATTAAATTCACCGGATTGTTAAAAAAAAATTCAAACCTTGAAAGTCAAAAAGTCCTCGCATTACACAGCTCCTTTATAAAACGCATGCATTGAACATGAAGATGAAGGAAAATCTCACACATGTCAATAGCATTCGCCCCGTTCCATCATAGTTCAACGTGGCTTGCTTTTATCCACCTTTTTTTTCTAGGATGCCATAGAACCAGGCTATCACCACCATTGGGATCTTTAGAATTTGAAATTGTCTAAGGAGTTGGCTTAAAGGGTACTCCCCATTGATTCTTAAATTTCTTATCCTCTTCCTTAGAGCTAAGTTGGCTTGCAAGTCAGCCCCTGGTTATTTTGTCTTAGAATATGGAACACACTGACTTTGATGAGATTCTGAATTTCTTGGAAAATTTTCTTGAAAATAGATTTGAGTATCATATCGGTTCCAGTTTTTAAGTGATTAATCATCAACATGAATTACGAAGGATTGTTAAGGATCTCCAACCTTTCTTTTTGACTATGCAGGTGCTGAGGAGAAATGCTAAGGCCTCAGCTTGCTTGTTCGTTGCTTGCCCTATGTTCTAAGCATATTTGATGCTAGTATTTCCTTCTTTGGGAAATGATCTCCCACTTAGTCCTGCTGCCCGGAAGTTTTATTTATTTCTTCGTCTATCTTTAAGTTTTATCTCTTCCTTCTCTATATATTTAGGAGATATGATAGAAATTATATAAAGTAAAAGTAATGTGTAATATATTAGGAAGTACATTAAAAAATTGTATATATTTTTTCTTTATAAAGTATTTAAGAGATTGGATAGAAATTATATAAAGAAGTAAAAGCAATGTAATGTCATGTTTTTTGAAGTATTATATAATATTTGTAATGAGCATGGCTTATGGAGTTGTTGCTTCTAAAAGGAATATTTAATGTTGTTATTCTACTTTAAAAATTTTATCTGCATTTTTATGTCAGAGGCCATTGATTGCAGGAACCATTTGGTACACATTAAGGCGGAGACTCTACTACAGAAGAGCAGGGTAAGGTGGCTGGCTGAAGGGGACAAGAATACTCGGTACTTCCATAAAATGGCAAATCAAAGAAGGATTCAGAACTCTATTTGGGAATTACAAAATGATACAGGAGGTAATATCTATAAACAATCTGATTTGTGTAATGCTGCGAAAGATAAATTTGCTAGATTTTATGAGGAGGCTGGAGAGCGGAACATATTGGAACAGTTGGAGGTGACTAGACATTTCCCCAGATTCTTTGAGCTGGATGAAGGTTTGGAGATTTTTAAGAGTATTGAAGCTTCTGAGATCAGAGATGTACTCAACCATTTTGAAAAAGACAAGAGCCCGGGGCCTGATGGGTGGACGGTTGAATTTATACTGGGTTTTTTTGAACTATTTGAGAAGGACTTGGTGGCCTTGGTGGAAGATATCAGGGTTAGTGGGCAGGTACCTGGCATACTGAATGCCACTTTCATAGTATTGATTCCGAAGATTGACAAGCCACTCACTTTTGATGATTTTAGACCGATATCACTCTGTAATCTGGTATATAAAATCATCACTAAGATCTTATCCATCAGACTGAAGCCTTTACTTTCTCGGAGGATCACTCAGGAACAATTTGGTTTTTTACATGGTAGACATATCTCGGAGGCTGTGGGTATCACCCAGGAGACATTACACTCTATTAAGACTCAGGATTTGGATGCTGTCATACTGAAGTTGGATCTTTCGCGGGCATATGATAGGGTTGACTGGGGGCTCCTGAGACTTATTTTGATACAGATTGGCCTTCCTTTTGAGGTGGTTCATTGGATTATGGGTTGTATTACCTCTGCTAATTTCTCTGTGCTGGTAAATGGTGCACCTACTTCGTTTTTCGGATGTGGTAGAGGACCCAGGCAGGGATGCCCACTGTCCCCTTTATTATTTCTGCTGATTATTGAAGGACTTAGTCGACTACTTTCTGAGGCTAGGGCCTGTGGCAGGATTAAGGGTGTTCTTTTCAATTCGGCCCTTGCTCTGACTCATATACTATTTGTTGATGATGTGATTATTTTTGGGACAAGGGATGTTGCGGAATGGACTGAGATCAACAGGATCTTGGAACTCTGCTGTCGAGCATCTGGTATGTTATTAAACTTGGAAAAATCTTGTTTTATTTTCCATAAACAGGCATGTGTTGTGGTGGATGCTATTATGGGAATAATTCCGGTTAAGTCTTCGGCTATTGGAGATGGATTTAAGTACCTGGGCTGCTTTCTGAAACCTAATGGTTATTCTATGAAAGACTGGATTTGGCTGCTTATCAGAGTGGAGAAAAAGATTAGAAACTGGAACAATCGGTGGTTGTCCTTGGGTGGGAGATTGACAATGATTAAAGCCGTACTCTTGAGCATTCCGGTATACTGGATGGCCATGGGGTTGATCCCGTCGTCCATTATATCTCGGTTGAACAGTATGATTGCTAAGTTCCTGTGGTCGGGCAGTTTACAGAGGAACAAGATCCATTTGGTTAGTTGGCAGCGACTTTGTTCTCCTTGGAAGGCTGGGGGATGGGATATTAAGGACATTGCACTCTTCAATGTGGCTATTCTACTGAAGACGGGTTGGAGAGTTATATCTCAGCCGGGACTCTGGCATTCCATATTACGGGCCAAATATTGGAAGGAAGAATCGGTGGAGGGGTGGATCAGGTATGAACAAAAGGATAAGGTGTCTGGATCTTTATTCTGGAGGAGTTTTAACAAGCAATTTTTCAGGATCAAAAACTGGTTAGCCTGGCAATTGGGGTTTGGGAACAAAGCTCTGATTGGAATTGACCCGGTGGTTGGATGTAAATCTGACTATTACCTGCCATTACATATCATTAGATGGATTCACTCTCAGGACATATGGTATTTCCATCAGATTCGATCTGGGAGAGTGGAGGATTATGACTGCGGGTATTGGTTGGATAGTAACCTGGTTGGCATCACCGGGAGTAATGCGATCATCTGGGATCATTATGTGACAGAACTCGAGAGAAATGGAATCCGACTCAGGGATATTGAGGACACCCTGGTTTGGGACAGGGGCATATCTGGTTTGATTACTGCGAAGGAGATTTACTGTTCAGTGATCGATGAGATCCGTCCGACTACTGGTATTTGGTGGCATCTGAATATTTGGCGGTGGAATGCACCATTGAAGATTATCTGTTTTCTATGGCTGGCCCTCAGTGGTAGTATTCTCACTTGGGAGGTACTTTGTAAAAGGGGTTACACTGGACCAAACATTTGTATGTTGTGCATGGACGCGGCTGAAACAGTTGATCATCTATTTTGTCAGTGTACCTTTTCTCTGCAGGTTTGGAGATTACTGAAGTTTCATTATGGGTTTCGTGATGACTGGGGAGGTGGTACACTGGATTACTGTCTCATTGAATGGCAGAAGTCACATGATACTTTCAAAACATTACCGATTTTCTTCGTTTGGGTTTTGTGGAAGTATAGAAACTCTATTATTTTTGAGAACTGTAAACTGCCATTGAACGCCATTATGTGCTGGATCATTAGATTATACAGTCATTATCCAAATGATCCGATTAGAAGGAAGAAAGTTGGCATACATCATCCCCCATTGATTCCTAGGGGTATTTTGGGCACCTTCGATGGGGCTGAACAAGGTGGCTTTTGTGGTGGAGGGGGGACGTTGACTGTGGCAAACAATCATCACTTTCATTTCTGGCTGGGATTGGGATCTGGTACAAATACGAAGGCTGAACTGGTGGCACTATGGGCATTACTCAGATTGGCGAGAGAACTGAACATTGATCACATTAGCATACTGGGTGATTCGATGGCTATTATTGGCTGGGCCAGCAAGGTACATCCCATTCGGAACAACAAACTTCATGGATGGCTCAACAGGACTGCTGACATCATTGATACTTTTCAGCATTTATATTTTCAGCATCATCATAGGGAGCATAACACTACTGCTGATCGGCTATCCAAAAGAGGCCTTAGGATAAATGAAGGTCACATTATCATTGAAGAATTTTTGGAGGGTTGTAGGGTCTCTTATAGAAGTACCAGATACTATTAGTATGGTTAAAGATAGACTATCCTGGTACTTTATTGTTGAGACACAATCTGTGTTTAGAACATCTGAACTTTTAAATTTTGTTTTGATTGCATAATTTAGTATTGACAAGTATATTGTGGGATGTACTAGTATATTCGGTATTTGGGGCATCTCTGGATAGCGAGGGTGATATTTTGTAAGTTGATGTGTTGATCAAGATGGTTACAAACCTTATGTATGTAAAAGTCTC
Source organism: Pseudotsuga menziesii (assembly GCA_001517045.1). Classification (NCBI taxonomy): domain Eukaryota; kingdom Viridiplantae; phylum Streptophyta; class Pinopsida; order Pinales; family Pinaceae; genus Pseudotsuga; species Pseudotsuga menziesii. The sequence continues at coordinate 47,646 of LPNX011221201.1, read as the reverse complement.
CTTTGATTTCTAATAGAAATAGCAAGGGACTGTTATTTCCCTTTACGTGAAAAATGTCATTATCTTGTTATTTATTGTGTTAATTTATATCTTTTATATTATCTTGCTATTTATTTATTGTGTTAATTTCTATCTTCTACAACAAATAGGAAAAAAGATATTCTCACTTTTTTTTTTCCAACAAAGAGCTTTATTCCAAATATGGTGTACCTTAATAGATTTGAAAATGGAAATTAACTTATAAATAATACAATAAATCTACACAATAATCAATAATAAGAAGAAAATAACTCTCAAGACAGTAACACAATTAATTAGTAGAAAATAAGTCTAAAGGTAGTAACACCATTAATTACTTTTCAAAGGAGTCACTGCACGAACCATAAGTATTACAAATATTACATCAATACTTTTTAAAGAAGAAACTTTTTAATAGACAAAATTTTTCATTTAATTATAATTAAACTTCCCACTTAGGAAAGAAACCATAAAAACACATCAAAACTATAATTAGACTTTTTTACGTTTGATTTTACCTCCATCATTTTACATTTGTATTTTCTTCAAAAGGTAGCCCACTGTATTTCTTTGGTACGGATTGTTTTATTTTGATTCAAGTCCAACATAGTTTTTTTTTTCAGGAGGAAAAAATCAGTCCTTGATATTCTTTATTAGAATCAAAGGGCCTTTTAACAGTCACCCAAAAACCCAAAAAAGGGGGATACATCAGCAATTTTACATCATAATAGTGAGAATCATATCGAATTGCAACCGGAGGGAAAGGAGAGCAATGACAAGTGTACCCATCAGTAATCTGCCTCATCATAAAAATGATCAAACATCGTCATTCCCATCTATCAGGAAAAATGAGACCTGAGCAGCTGACCAAAGAAGCACTCAGACAAACATACAGTGTATATCTAATAAGAATGAGAAATTTCCATTATACACTCTGAAAAGCTGATATGAGTCACTATAGACCAACTGGTCATCCAAAATATTGTAGAAATACTCAGATCCAGGGGAGTACTTGAGTGCTTGTTTGGACAGACGGTCTGCAATCCCATTGAATTCCCTATAAATGTGAATGATGGAGAGATCAATGAAGCTTTTAAGAAGCTTATGGGATTCCCTACACCAGTGAAAGAGCTCTGGTGGGGAGAGTGCAGAAATACCATTTGCCCAATTTATAATGACCTGTGAGTCACCGAAGATGCAGGTCAAAGGTATACCCATCATTTGGGATGAGTGCAGAACTGCCCAGAGACCAAGCAGTTCTGCTTTGGTATTGGTCCCCTGTCCAACCCCAGCGCAAATTCAAGGCGATGATTCTCATTGAGAAATATACAATATCCAATGCCAGCTGTAGAAGAGTTTGCTGCACCATCAAAAAAACCACATGGAAAGATCATGTGTGGTCTAGGCCCCATCCTTCTGACCGATTTCTTTTTCCCACTTTTAGTAGCAGTCCGTGAGGGATAAAAATGAAGTGCATTAAGAATCTGATGCATAACTACCGAAATATTTACCCTAATACCATCAAATACATAGTTATGTTGCCCCTCGCATCATTTGATACATCTGGCTCATTTGATGCTTAGTGTTTGACGGAATTTTTAAAACGCAAAAAAACACTTATCAAATCAAACTACCAAATCATACAGAGTGTATAGGTTTTTGGGGTTTTGTGTTATATGATTCTATTTCATTTCTGCCAACAAATAACAAAAATTACAGATTTATGAATTTAATTACAGATTTCTGTATTAAATTCAATAGATTTTGGAGGAAAAAAAATTAAAATAGTCCCCTGATTAGACAGCTAGCTCCAAGAGCCATTGTTCTTGTGGGTTTTAGGATTCAATGCCCGCCTCGGGTAGTGGCTTGTGCTGACAGATACCAAAGCCGCTTCAAAACATTGACGTCTACAGAAACCCAGTTGTGGAGGCTGTTTATAGATGTATTTTTAAAATCTCAAATGCCATTTTGATCTTTGTTGGTTTGTGCATTGGAAAGCATTTGATTTGTTGCAAAAAGTTTTGCTTTTTGTTCTTGTGGGTTGAGGATTCAGTACCCTCTTCTAAGCCAGCGGCATCTGGTTATAGATATCAATCCTTTCCCCATTATTGGCATTCATCTCAAGAATTCATGCTTTTTAGAATGACTGGATAATGGTGACTGGATATGCCTTTCTTGTGCCATATTTGTACCGAGGAAGAATATTGTTCTGGTATGTAACTATCTTCAAAAGGAATTAATGGATGATATATGTTACTATCAAGGGATACAGGAGATAATCTGTACCAATTATTTTTTTTTATAATTTTTTTAAAATTATTAGCTCGTGTCCACGTCAATTGTGCTCTACATGGAATAGTTCTTATTTTAATCAAGTTTTGAGGAATCTCATCTGAAGACAATAACATTATTTTAGTAAATTGGTGAGGCTTGGTCGCCGATGGAAATGCGGCTTCGATTAGAGTTTATCAAAGACAAAAGAGACGGTGCTCTTGGTGATTCTCAATTAGGTCTACTTGTACAACAATTCCTGAAAGTTTAATGCCCTCGCTCGCTGTTTTATAAAGAAAAGATTATGTTTCTTCTCCATGTTATTTTGATTATATATGTAATTGGGTTGCACGTTTATCTACAGACATAAAAGGCAGGCCTGTATTCATGAAATTTGAACTACTTTCCTTCCACAAATGACCTGGTACTCGCCGTCTCAAATATTTTGACCTCTCGAAAAACAAAACATGATATTTAATTTATGTCAAAAAGAATCTTGAAGGTCCACTTCCTTGATTAGAACCTCTGAATAGCCTTCATAGATTTAAATCAATGATTGGTTCCTTATAGGGATCACAACACATCTCTGTGATTGTTAAAAAATTAAAGCCAAAGGGGTGCAATCTCAAGAGGTGTAAATACACACTGAACGCCCTCCTCCGCTTCAATCTATTCTTCTTATTAATGATTTTGTGCCAATTGCACGGCGCTTCAATCTATTCTTCTTATTAATGATTTTGTGCCAATTGCACTAGTAACAATTGCAAACAAATGAATGTCATGGTAATTTTACAATAATTTTTTCGTTGAAAAAACCATAATTTTCTATGAAGGAGAGCTGTTACAGAGCTGTGTAACCCTCAAGCATATATTTCCAGTGCTTTAAATCTAGATTAAAATGTGATAAAACAAACTTACTAAACAATTAAAAATGTTCATGACATCGGGAGCCCTGCTCTTACATACATTGTCTATTTTTCACATTAATATCAGAAATGGTCTATTTTTCACTTTAATATCAGAAAGGTCTTGGGCTTGGCCCATTGGTTAATATTTATTATTGAGAAACCTTTTTTCACATTAACATAAAAAAAGGTCCTGCGCTTTGCAGAGGCAAGTACATCATTTTATACAATATTTATTACAGAGAAACCTGTAAAAGTTATTAGCAAGTCATGAAACAGAGCTGAAAAGATGCATGTCCATCATTTTAAACAGTATATATATAAGGATCATAAGAAACCTCTGCTTCATTAATGTGCCGTGTACCCTCTTCTAGCTGCTAAAGCCTTTTTGGATTGCAAATCGGATTCCATGTTTAGCTCTATGAATAATAGATACATCAACGGAGCCTCTTACCCAATCTATGATTAGTTTTGAAACTCCAAACACGTGGGCGTGAGAGATGCGCCGTTCATTTGCCATTCTCATAAGAATGCTCAACTCTAACATATTATAAGTGCCTTCACAAAACTTGCTTTAAAGTAGATTTCTTTGGGCATCTGTAAAATAGATGGCATCTCTTGCTTTACACAAACAAGGCTTTCCTGGATAAGCTCTATCGAAAAAAGCTAAGGTGCTGACTTATCTACTTCAAATGGTCCTCCGCTTCTTCTTTTCAATGTTTGGCACCCTCTTGATTCCACCAAAGAATTTTCACTTGTGGTTGGACTTGGAATGCATGAAAAACCCTACCTTCAAATATACTTGCATTCCTTCTTAATCAAATTCCTTGCCAATCAAATTGCTTATGATACTATTTAGAGAATAACTAACTTTGAATTGCTCATGTGTTTCTTCATCGAACCACCTATTCATGTTTTCTAACTCTTTCTTTCTATCAATAGCAAGTTGGACCCCTAAGCCTGTGTTGTTACAATTTTCCAGCAAATGAGCGGTCTTCTCCCTCTCTTTTGCACAAACTGCACGTGCTTGGCCCTTGCTTTTCTCTTTTCTGAAAGTTTCCTTTGCTAACAAAAGCCACATATAGCTGAATTCAAAGTTGTCCTTACTTCCCATCTTTTGTTATACTCCACACCTCCACTCTTTGTTATTATCTTCGTCAAATATAGCCTTGTTTATCCTAATTTTGTAATGAATTTTCCATTAAATAGATTCTTGAACCATACCAAAGAGTCGTCTTCTACTATTCTTTGAATATTGTGCGATTTGGATAATCTTTGGTGAAACCTTCCCATCATTGCTCTGTCAATATGCCTTCCAGACTTAATACATTTGCACTCGTCCATCCCTATTGCATTAAATTTATTCTCAATGGATTAGCCACGATTAGCCACATTCGTTGAAACTGAAAATCTTTTGGTAAAACCTTTCCATTGCTCTGTCAATATGCCTTCTAGACTTAATGTCTTCGCACACTACCATCCCCATTGCCATAAATTTATTCTTAATGGATTAGCCACAAGCCACATTACCATAAATTTATTCTCAATGGATTAGCTGCCTTCTAGATTTAATGTCTTTGCACACTTCCATCCCCATTGCCATAAATTTCTTCTTAATGGATTAGCCACAAGCCACATTACCATAAATTTATTCTCAATGGATTAGCCACCAGCAACATTAGTTGAAACTGAAAAGCCTTGACTGTTTAATCTATTAACAAGATCCTAAAGTATGTCATCCATCATGTTCCAATCCAAGGATCTATATCTAGTCTTACTCTCTTACCCTCTACAAGTCTGGTTTTACTCTTATACCATCTCCAGCTTTATAGGATAGCCAATACCCTCTACAAGTCTGGTTTTACTCTTATACCATCTCCAGCTTTATAGGATAGCCAATTCTCTATGTGTGGGAAAGGATCGTAGTAGTGTTCCATGAAATCTAGTCATTTGCATATGATTTTACTAGTCCTTATTATCCATTCTCCAAAGTCTAAGTTCAAGTATTTAAAAAAAAAAAAACATTGCCCCATAATCCTGACAAAAGGTATATAGGTTTTTATTTTATTTTAAAGAAAACATTGCCCCATAATTTCAACAAAGGTATATAGTTTTTTTTTTAACCATTGAAGCCTTCCCAAAGTAGTGTATATTTTTGAGTTCCTAGCCACCTATTACCTTTGGGTTTGTTATTCTCTTCCACTTGTTTAATGTATATAGGTTTTATTTTCATTGAAGCCTTCCCAAAGAAGTGTATATTTTTAAGTCCCTAGCCACCTATTACCTTAGGCTTTGCGATTCTCTTCCACTTGAGCAGTGCCAATCAACCATTTCCATTTCCTTTCAGCTCATCCGTGAAAGAATGGAAAACATTTTTTGTAATATATTTCCATTTCCTTTCAGCTCATCCGTAAAAGAATGGAAACATTTTTTGTAATATATTTCCATTTCCTTTCAGCTCATCTATAAAAGAATGGAAACATTTTGTGTAATATGTTTTTAACATGTCTATTAAGATTTAAGCCATAGATAATAGTTAAACTAGAATAACTTCGAGGATAGATTTGACCAAGGTTAAGCTTCCACAAATGGACTCATCTTATGTTTCGTTGCGTGATTTTTTTCTCCAATATTTGGTATAGCCAAATCCAATCTTTAAAGCCGTAATCATTTGGCTTGAGCATAACACTAGATATTTGAATCCTTAACTGATGATGATGACGATGTTGATGGTTAACGTTCATTGAGACCAAACTTTGGTCTATCGAACCTAAAGAAACAAATTAATTAGTTTGTTTCAAAATTGTATTCCTATGCTCAAAGAGATTGGTGAGAAGCACCTCGAGCTCACTGTAATTTTGACAAGTTAAAAGGCTAGGAAGGTCGGTATTGCAACAAAGATTATGAAACTGAGATCTAATGTGGGTGTATGTAGGACACTCTAAGAGGAAGTGATTTTCATCTTCAATGTTCATATTCTCACAGAGACGACAGATCCTTTCTACCCTTGGTGTTTTAGGAATTGTCCAATGACTTGTTTCACTATGGAGCTCATGAGAGTTTGTTCTTATCTTGGCTATATTAATTTTTTTCTTTAAACTAGTTAATACAGAGAGATACTTTTGATCTTCTAGAGTAGGGTTGATGACCTCTTTATAATATCTTAATTTTCATTTAGCCTCTAAATCTTTTTCACACCACAATTTCTCTTTTAACTTAGAAGTAGCAATATTTTTAATGTTACTAATATTTTGCAATGCAACACTTTTGTCGATCTTCCAGTGGTTTAACCAGGCCTTGGTATCTTTATACCAACCTCACTTGAGCCTTAGGTGGTCTTGGCTGGAATTAAAAGCTATCTTAGGAAGCTTACGGTCTCCCATGTTATTGATTTTGTGTTTGTACAACAAGAGCCTAGTCTTAGCTAGGCTCTTGATGGGGGAAAGACCCACTTCTATAAGGAGAATAAGATATGGTGTATTGTTTTTAATTTTGAGGTTATATGTTATTAAATGCTTTTGGATTTGCTCAATCTTCCTTCAAGATTCTCTAAAGACGCTGCAACCCCAAACCTCACAACCATACAAGATAACAGGAGTGACTAAATTTTCAAAGATGAGCTTTTTTTTATCCCACATCACCAGATTTGCCGCTTTGCAATTATTTTTAAGACCAAAATAAGCTTTCCACCCTCCATTAATCATTTTCTCAATGCTATAGTTCCAGTTGAGTTTGTGATGAATATCAATTCTTAGGTATTTGTAAGAAGACACTTCCTCCAAGTTTTTATTGTCATACACAAAATTAGCGTAATTGTCTTTGGATTTGATAATCATAATTTTTGTTTTGTCACTGTTGATAGTCGTACCCATGGTAAAGCATAAATCCTTAAGAAGTTGAAGTTGCTTATCAAGATCATACGGATCCCTTGCCATAAGAACAATATCGTCAACATAGAGAAGAAGGATGATGACTATCCCAGCTAAGAATGTGCCAACACAACCCGCTTCTTCTAAACAACCTTTTAGCTTATCGATGTAGATTCCAAATAGAGTAGGGGAAAGGGGGAAACCTTGTTTAACTCTAATATTGCACTTAATATCTCTCGAGCACCTCTCGTTGCTCTTAATTCTTTGAAAGGTGAATATTTTATCTAAAATTTATTTTTGTCTTTACGATACTCTATTGAAAACAATTGTTGATTTTTCGGCATTTATTTATCGTCCTAGTGGCCTTTACACAATGTTCTAGAATCTCCTTCGATGGCTTCCCTTAGTGTGTCGTTCAAAACAACAACACATCAACAAAAAAAATAAATGTGATAGAACCATATTTATGCCAAAGTTTATTTATTTTTACATCTCCATTATTGAAAACCTCATTTATCATTTGGCTTAGACTTTTGCAACTATTAGAAACAAAAGAGATTATAGTGGGAATCCTTGTTGCAATTCTCTAGTCGGTTTAAAAAAGCTAGAGGTTGACCCATATATTAATACAGAAAGATATTGAATTGTCAAGACAACCCAATATCTAGTGTACAAAATGTTAATTGCATCCTAAATGGATGAGAATTAACTTGATGTATTAGCCAACTTATATTGTTGTCTATTTTTGAGAGATCTAATTTCATCACTTTTGTTTGTATTTTTTTGGGTTGATCAAAATGTTGACATTAGGAAAATTTCGAAGTTTAAAATAAGCTTTAAAACAAAAAGAAAATATTATTAAAATTAACTTTAAAAGAACCAATCACATTCTAAAAAATGACAAAGCTAAAGGTTGACCCATAGATTAATACAGAAAGATATTGAATTGTCAAGACAACCCAATATCTAGTGTACAAAATGTCAATTGCATCCTAAATGGATGAGAATTAACTTGATGTATAGCCAACTTATATTGTTGTCTGCTTTTGAGAGATCTAATTTCATCACTTTTGTTTGTATGTTTTTGGGTTGATCAAAATGTTGACATTAGGAGAATTGAGGTTTAAAATAAGCCTTAAAACAAAAATAAAATTATTATCAAAATTAACTTTAAAACAACCAATCACATTCTAAAAATTGACTTAAATGACTTAAATATAGTTGCAAACCCATTGCAAACCTATGCTTAAACTTATTTCTTTTGGCATATCCCCTCCATGACCTATCAATGTTACTGATCAACTGATTGAATAGTATTTGACAGATCTTCCAAGCGTGTATCTAGTTGACTGGGCTACTAACCTCTCATGCATTTACCCATTTGATAAACTTTCATAAGCAAATCTATTGGTAGTAGATGCAGATCTAGATACAGATTTGGATATTATAGTTACAGATCTAGATACAGATTTGGATATTATAGTTACAGAGCCTGCTCGATAACCAACATAATGTTTGAATACAAAATATATTATTAAAACTAAAATAAAAAAAATTTAAATCATAAATACATATGTGATAGAATGAATATGTGATATATTGATATTTGATGGTTATAATTTATAAGTAAGAAAACATGTTATTCCTTCCTCACTAATCAATTTCGATACATGTTTAAACTTCTTTCTTTTGGCATATCCCCTAAGTGAAGCATGGCCTATTGGTGTTATCGGTCAACTGATTGAATATTACTGACATATCTTCCAAGCATGTATTCAGTTGACTGGGTTACTAACCTCATGCATTTACCCAATTGATTGTTAGATATTAATGTAGAAATGAATAAAATAGAAACATAATAAAATAGAAACAGTTGCAAGAATAAAATAGAATCAGCTGCAACCAAATCTACGCTTTCCTTATTTATTGTTATTAGATCCATTTTTGTAGGAATTTGTTGCTTGTATGACAAGCTATAAATGTAATGCTTTTCCTCCTTGTTTAATAAGAAAGCAAGCCTGAGAGCTTCATCTTTGTTTTACTCTGTTATGGTATCAGAGCTAGAAGGCTGAGTGAAATCCATTCGTGGCCGTGGGAGCAGTGAAGTCTGCTGTGAGAAACCTTGAGTGGGAGCAGTGAAGTGTGCGTGGAGGTCATCTTTGCTGAGCATGTTTTGCTGCAGTAGTGCAGTTTGTGGAACCAACGCTAGTCAGCTGGCAATTGTGGCAAGGAGATTAATAAACTTGCTATTATATGTAGTGGGGGATTTGATCCGCCATCACTAGCAGAAGAAGGTATTTTCTGAGTTGTTTAATTTTATTGTGTAGAGATGTCAAATTCAGTTGCAGATAATTATATGAACGAAGCATCCAAGATTGATGGAGATAATTACATTGACTAGAAATTCAAGATATTGACTATTTTGAAGCGTGGAGGGTTTGGACTATTGTAAATGGAGATGAAACCAAACCCACAGGTGCTGCTAGTGCAGACTGAGAGAAACGTGAAACAAAGAAAAAAGTGTTGTTGTGGATGTTTGTCAAGGACAACATAATTCTGCACATCAGAGATTGTAAAACTTCGAAGGAGACATGGGAGATTTTGAAAGGTTTGTATAAAACTACAAACTCAAATAGAATTCTGTTTTTGAAGACTAAATTATTGTCCATGAAAATGGAAGCTCATGAGAATATCACCAGCTATGTTTCCAGAATTAAAGATTTATGTGATTCGTTAAGTGCAATTGGTGATAAGGTTTCAAATTATGACATGGTAACTATTACATTAAAAGGTTTAATTAGAAATTATCATGTCTTTATTTCAAGTCTAGGAGGTAGAGCAAAGCCACCTACATTTAATGAGCTAACATGGATTCTTCTACAAGAAGAAGAAATAATGAAGGTGTTTGAGATGGACTCTCATACTTCAGAATTAGCGTTAGTAGCCAAAGGAAAACAACCATACAAGGGCAAGCCATGGGATAGAAACAGAGCATGCAAGTTTCAGCCAAGGAACAAAGGTATGACTCAATCAAAATTTGATACACATGATAAGAAAATTGATGGTTGTTTTTATTTTGGGAAACCTGGTCATTATGCTAAAGATTGTTATAAAAGGAAAGCTAATGAATCCAAACAGAATTTCATAAAACATAATGGAAATTATGTGAAAATTGACACCTCTATCAATGATGGTTTTAAGAATTTGAAGTTGTTTATTTCTAAAGCTACATTGTTTACAGAAACTGATGATGAAAATGCATGGTTCATAAATTCAGGTGCCTCAGCACATATGTCTTGTGTCAAAGAGTAGTTTGATGAATATCATGATAGGACAAATGCAACACACATATATTTAGGAGATAATAGATCTCATAAGATTTAGGGTTATGGAGTAATATGTGTCAATTTACCTAATGGCCAAAAGAAACAGATTCATAATGTGTTGTATGTTCTCGGCATAAAAAAGAATCTGATTTCTGTTTCCACAATAACTGATCAAAATCTAAATGTAGAATTTATGCAGTCTCACTGTCTTGTGAAGGATATTCAGAATCATCATAATGTCATAGCCACAGGGACAAGAATTGGAGGACTATATAAGCTTGATGTAAAAAAGTTCGATCATTAAGCATTGGAATCTACAACAATAACAACTGAAGAGTTATGGCATCGCATGTATGTACATCTTAATCAAAATGACTTAGTGCTACTTCATAAGAAATTGATGGTTGAAAGTCTTTCTGTTTTGAAAAATGAGCATATAGAATGCAAAGCTTGTGCACTGGCTAAGTAGCATAGGGAATAATTTCCAGTGCATAAAGAGAAAAAAACAAAGAGAGATAATTGAATGAATACATACTGATGTCTGTGGACCCATGCAAACCACATCACTTGGTGGTACAAAGTATTTTCTTATATTTGCTGATGACAAATCATGATTTACTTGGGTTTATTTTATAAGGAAAAAGAGTGATGTATTTGAATATTTTAAAGAATTTAAAACCATGGTGGAAAAGCAGACAGGAAAATGCATCGAGATACTCAGATCTGATCAAGGTGGGGAATATACCTTGGGAGCTTTTGATAGCTACTGCAAGAACAATGGGATCGTTCAACATTCACAGTGTCTTCTACACCACAGCAAAATGGTGTAGTTGAAAGGAAGAACAGGACATTAGTGGAATGTGCTTGCATCATGTTGAAAGGTAAAAATATCTCTAATGGTTTTTGGGCAGAAGCCATTAACACTGCTGTTTATTTGAAAAATAGAAGTTCAACTAAGATTCTACATCTAAAAAATCCTTTTGAAGTCCTTTATGGCTATAAACCCGAAGTTGGTCATTTAAGGGTATTTGGTTCCAAGGCATTTGCTCATATTCCCAAAGATGATCGAAGAAAACTTGATGCAAAATCTGTTGAGTGTACATTCCTTGGCTATTGTGATGATCATAAGGCATACACACTGTTTGATCTTAGTACACATCAGCTCATAGCAAGCAGAGATGTGATTTTTCATGAGAATACAGATGATGAAATAAGTAAATATGATGTCTGGCATACTCCTTATGACAATGATGTTCATGTTACAATTGATATAGATGGTGAATAGGAACAGGTAGAAGAATAGGTACAAGAACAAAGTGAAAGCAACGTGGATACTACAAACAATCCACTTAGAGGGGATCCTACACCTTAGAAAAGAAGAAGTGAAAGTGAACATAGTGGTGGACCGTAGAGGAAGTCATCACGAACAATTTAGGTACCCTCTAGGTATAAAGATTATGCATTGATGACACAAGCAATGAATGTTGTAGAACCTATTTCTTATGAACAAGCCAAAAATCATAAGGAATGGAATACTGCAATGAATGAAGAATATGAATCAATAATGAAGAATGAGACTTGAGAATTAACAGAATTGCCTGAAAACAAATTTCCAATAGGATGTAAATGGCTGTATAAAACCAAATTTAATGCAGATGGAATTGTTGACAAATATAAGGCTAGATTAGTTGCAAAAGAGTATTCACAAAAGGAAGGAATTGATTATGAAGACACTTTTGCACTTGTAGCTAAGTTAAATACAATTAGAATCATGATTGCATTAGCTATAAAATACAATTGGAAAGTACATCAATTAGATGTTAAATCTGCATTTCTAAATAGTGATTTAAAAAAAGAAGTTTATTTGGTTCAGACTGAAGGATTTATAAAGAAAGGACAAGAGGATCTTGTCTGTAAGCTTAAGAAAGATTTATATGGTTTGAAACAAGCACTTAGATCTTGGTATATTAAAATTGATTCATTCTTTGCTCATAAAGGTTTTGTGAAAAGCAAAAATGATCATAATCTGTATGTCAAAAAAGATGAAAATGAGAATGTTGCTATGGTATCCTTATATGTTGATGATTTGATTTTAATAGGTAGTGCTTCTCACTTGATTGAAGATATTAAAATTCAGTTAGCACAGACATTTGAAATGAAGTATCTTGGTGAAATACATTATTGTTTAGGTCTGGAAATATGGAGAGAAGGTAGTAAAACAATGATTACTCAAAGTAAATACACAAGGGAGATTCTGGAAAGATTCAATATGAGTAAAAGCAATTCAGTGTCAACACCTTTAGAAAAGAATGTTAAGTTATCTAATGTTGATGAAACTAAAGAGGTAAATGGTATTTTGTATCGCCAGTTGGTGGGAAGTTTAAACTATCTTACCACTACCAGACCAGACATAGCATATTCTGTCAGCATCCTTAGTCAGTTCATGGCTAAACCACTTGAAAGCCATTGGATGGCTGCAAAGAAAGTCCTTCGATATTTGAAAGGAACTATTAATTTTGGTATTATGTATACTGATGATTGTGATGTTGAGTTGACAGGTTACTCTAATTCAGATTGGGCTGGAAATCCTGATGACAGGAAATCAACCTCAGGATATGCATTCAACATAGATACATGGGTCGTGTCTTGGAGCAGTAAGAAACAACCAACGGTTTTTTTATCATCAATAGAAGCTGAATACAAAGTTCTATGCAATGCTACTTGTGAAGCTGTTTGGTTAAGAAGAATTGTTGAAGATATTGGCCACAAGCAAATGAAGCCCACTGTTCTCAAATGTGACAATCAGAGCTCTATTAAATTAGCACATAACTCAATTTATCATGCCAGAACCAAGCATATTGAAATTCAACATCATTTTGTAAGAGAAAAGATATAATCAAATGAAATTGACGTGATCTATTGTAATACCACTGATAATGTGGCTGACATCTTTACCAAGCCTCTTGGAAAGAACAACTTTGAAGAAAGCAAGAAACAATTAGGTGTGGTAGAAAATCCATATCTCCATTAAGGGGAAGTGTTAGATATTAATGTAGAAATGAATAAAATAGAAACAACTGCCAGAATAAAATAGAAACAGCTACAACTGAATCTACGCTTTCCTTATATATTGTTATCGGATCCATTTTTGTAGGAATTTGTTGCTTGTATGACAAGCTATAAATGTAATGCTTTTCCTCCTTGTTTAATAAGAGAGCAAGCCTGAGAGCTTCATCTCTGTTTTACTCTGTTATTGATAAAATTTCATAAGCAAAGCTACTGGTAGTAGATGCGGATCTAGATACATATTTGGATATTACAGTTATAGAGTCAGCTCGATAGCTAGCATAATGTTTGAATATAAAATATAAAAAAATTCTAAATCATAAATACATATTTGATAGAATGAATATGTGATATATTTGATATTTGATGGTTATAATTTATAAGAAAGAAAACCTATTATGACTTCCTCAGTAATCAATTCCGATACATGTTTAAACTTCTTTCTTTTGGCATATGCCCCTAGTGAAACATGGCCTATCGTTGTTACTGGTCAACTGATTGAATAGTACTGATAGATCTTCCAAGCGTGTATCCAGTTGATTGGGTTACTAACCTCATGCATTTACCCAATTGATAAACTTTCATAAGCAATGTTACTAGTAGTAGATGCGGATCTAGATACATATTTGGATTTTTTTTTAAAGTTTGTTAGCCGGTTAAACATTGGTTAGAGGACTAATCCACTTGTCATATCAGCACGAGAATCAAGATTACAATCATTCATAACTCATACATTACATAGATGCTCAACAAGAGCACACATATCATTTATAAGAATTGAACCTGAGTGGAGAGGGTAATATTCATTCCTCCCAACCACCCAAGCTACAACCAATTAACATACAAATTTAGATATTACAATTATAGAGGCCGCTCGATAACCAACATAATGTTTGAATATAAAATATATCATTAAAACTAAAAATTAAAAAATTTATAAATCATTATAAATACATATTTGATAGAATGCCTATGTAATATATTTAATATTTGATGCTTATAATTTATAAGAAAGAAAACCTCTTATGACTTCCTCACTAATATATTTTGATACATGTTTAAACTTCTTTTATATATATCGTACTTATATTATATTAAATTTGTCATATATTTTAGATATATTATATTAAACACTAATATATATATATATATATATATATATATATACTTTTGTTATAATGTTATAGGTATTATATCTATATCTAGAAGTTTTATATGTATTTTAATTTATTTTATATATCTTACAAGTTGGTTGGCCACGAATCAATCCATAGCTAAGGATTAGACCAACTTCACTAGGGGTTAGGACTAGACCGACTTAGAGCCCAATCCCAACTAACCCAATAAACATAATGTTTCACCTTCAGGAAGACTCGCCAGCAGTTTACTCAATGGATTCTGTCAATTAAGCAGCAGTAATTTCGGTTGGCTCAAAGGAGCTTAAACAACCAAAACAACTGTCTCTTCTGTAGGATCTGCTGCTGGTACTACTGCTTCTCTCTATGTATAGGTGAATCATGCCCTTGCCCCTGTTTTTCCGTTGAACCAAACAAAAAAGGTATGCATAGTGAGGTGTTGGCGTCATTGGTCGCTGGTAGCAACTATATTATATTAAACTTGTTGTACCAAGAGAAACGAGATGTTTTACAACGTAATATGGAAGAGATGTTGTCACACCTTCCTAGATCCAAATCCTAGGCTCTATAAAGCGTCGAGAGGGATCAAATCGTCCTAGGTGCAAACCTCTCCTTGAATAGCTCTTTGCCTGCAATACCTGAGAAGAGGTTTGCACCTTGGGAGTTTTGATCTCTCTCGGCGCTTGATAGAGCCTAGGATTTGCATCTAGGTTGGTTCCAGTTGTGGGCAATGACACAAAACTGGAGTTTGATCAACATTGAAAGGAACAGGTTAAGATGAAAACATAGATACAATCATGATGATTATCATAATGTAAGTAATAAGAATTAAGGATTGAGTAAATTGCTAAACTGAAAAATAGAGACAATAATACTTTAAGGATCAAATAAATGAAAATATGGTTAATTGTGATCATTCTCAAGCAAAGCTAGCCATATTCCCAGAAACTCAAATGTCAGCACAATTGGAACATGCATACCAATGAAATAGAATGCACCATTCCAAGCATACAGATGTGCAACTTGGAATTGTCAGATTCAGAAGAGATCTCCACCCTTCGAGGGATTATTTTGATGGCTTTTGTCAAGATTTCTTATACACTCCTAAAAAATAAAGGTGATATGGGATAAAACACTACACACGGAAATCCATGAAAGTATAAAACACCATACACTGAAATCCATGCAAGTATGTATATTTTCTAAAAAATAAGGTGATCTAGGAGGATTAAACCTTGGACCTCATGCCCATTATCCCAACACCCTTACCACTATATCATAAATAGTTCTTTTATAAATAGTAAATAACTTATATCTGAACTTGAATAATATGTTTATTTATACAAATATAACACTTAAATTATATTTTAATTTTAATTTAAATATGTTAAAATTAAAAGATTAAAAAATTTAATTATAGTTTAAATTTAAATTATATTGTAATGCAGATATTATTTTCTGATTTTGAAGCTATTTTATTATAAAATATTCATATTTAGATACGCTTAATTCTTATAATAATGATTTACCATGAATTGTAAATAATGAGATAAGCTTAATTCTTATAATAATGATTTACAATGAACTGTAAATAATGAAAAAGGCATTTACTATAGTTTTGTGCAAATATTCATTTGCAAAAACCATTTTTCACTAACAAACTGCTTGTGATTTATACTTTTGAAAATTTAAAATCAATATCAGATGTTATATTTTTTTATATCTTTTGGTTGAAAATATACGTAATTTAAAATTAATATTTTAATTTCGATGACCTCCACCTTACTAATTTTAATCACCTCCACCTCAGTAATTTCGAGTTCCCTGCCAAAAACAAATTACTATATCTTCCTTTTTAACATTCTAACGTTAAAAATGATAAAAAAAAAAACCAAAATATATTTTGATTAGTAAAATTGAAATTTTAACAGGTTGAAGTTATGAGGAAAGAAGCAAAGTACGAAGAAAGAAGCCCAGCAAGAAACACATGAAAGAAAATGAGAAAAAAGTGATGAAGATTTTCTACATCACTTTTTCTCATTTTCTTTCATGTGTTTCTTGCTGGGCTTCTTTCTACGTACTTTGCTTCTTTCCTGGTAACTTCACCTTGTAAAAAATTTCAATTTTACGAATCAATATATATATATAATTTTTTTTTCTTTCAAGTTTAATGTTAGAATGTTAAAAAGAAGATGTAGTAACTTGCTTTTTTACAGAGAACTCGAAATTATTCAAGTAAAAAGTAACGTTACAACATCTACATCATAATCAACAAGTAAAAAGTAACGTTACAACATCTCCCTCATACTCGACAATATTATTTATAGCCAACATTTACAAGAGGAATGTTACAAGATCTCCCCCATATTGGGTTGTAGAGTGCCTCTCGGCGCAATAACATAATGTTATGTATAAATGTTTTTTAACTTCATATATATTAGATATATTATATTAAACTTGTTGCACCGAGAGTAGCGACTATATTATATTAA
>LPNX011221201.1:20563-23063 GCA_001517045.1 Pseudotsuga menziesii | reverse complement strand
GAGGCTTTCTTTGGAAACTAATCCAAATCCAATTATAGAGGATACGGCAGTTCATTCTATTAATCCAGCACAAGAAAAAATGAAGCATTCACTAGAGGGACCTTCAATTTCCACAATAGTTGTTGAACAAGCACCCCATGGAAGTATTCAAGAAGCAAAACGTAGGTGCTCATTAGGGGATGTTTCAAATCCCACATCAAGTCAAAGTGATAAGTTACCATCTCAATAAGAAGCTTATGAAGAGGCAGTGTACATGGAGCCTACTGTTGAAGAAGAAAATATTAACCGGACCATCGATGAAGATGTTGGACTTCCACCATCCAACTACCAGGAAGACAGTGAAGGACAACAAGTTGCTACTGAAACGCCATAGCGTATTGTTGATGCATTGGATGATAGAAATCCAACCCCCTTACCTCCATTAGAAAGCACACGTCGAAGAACTCCGAAGCGAATACAAGTCGATGAAGGACTCCTCAATTCCATTAAAGGTACGCTATCTAAACGTAGTATTGCTCATCAAACTCAACATATACTAAATAAATATTTTGAGGAGAAATGTGATGGAGATAAATGTAGATTATTTTTATCATTGTTAAAATCTAGGGGCATGAATATTGTTAGGAAATCATTAGGGATAAAGATGATAAAGCCTTCTGGACCAAGTTCTCATATAGTTAAAAGCTTATTAGATGCCTTTGGTAAAATTGGTAAGAACACACGGTCAAAGAACCGCAATGCGGCTCATCGTGTGTTGTCACAAGCAATTGTAAATAAGAACACTAGGGTCCTTCGTTTTCTCAAGCCTACATCTAAACTAGTTAATTTGAATGTAAAAACCCTCCATAGGTATTCTATTAGAAGAGAACATCTCGACACAACTGCCCAGACAGATTTTTGGGCCTTTGTTGATCGGTTGCCACGTCGTGATATGAAGCTAGTTGATGCAGTAAAGGGACTAGTGCAGAGTTTTTGGCATGATCACACAAGGCCTTCTTCAAACTGGAAGGATGTACTAAAACTGAGAAGGGGTTCAAAGGACCGTGAACCACATATTAAGCATCTTCTTGATATAACACAGACAGAACTATACGAGAAATTTAGGAATGAACATAGACAATTGAATTTGGGGCAAAGATCTTTTGAGAAATGTAAGCCTTGCTTTGTTAGAATAAATACTCTTCGTAACACTTGTTGTTGTAGATACCATGTAGAATATGAATATTACTATGAAACATTTTTGTACATTTGTCGTGTGTTGCATACTAACCATGTGTAGGATTGCTCATTGACAATACCACCGACCTCATCAAGAGAATTCATTCATGGTATCATGTGCAATAGGCTTGAGGGGCAAACTTACTATACAAAATCCCATTTGGATGGAATTTGCTCCAACTGTGCTGGAATGGCATTATTGAGTCAATGTATGCACGAGACTAGAGACAATGAATTTGGGAATATGGTTACAGACATAAAAAGTTTCAAATATATCAGCTATGAAATAGTCCCAGGGAAAGAAAGCAAAAAAATACAATTGGTGACATCTCAGGTACATGCATTTATCTATAAATTTATGTTCAAGAATAGTTGCATTTCATTCCTTACTTACAAAAAAACCTGATATTGAGATCATTTTGTGTCAACAAGTACAAGTTAGTGTCTTCGTCAAGGAATTTATTGAAAAGACACGTCAATATGTTCAGCATGTCCACTTGGCACAATGGCAGGATGAGAAGTTTATAATATGCCGAGATACATTTCCTCGTGGTACTATACTTTCAGTTGTTTATTTTGCTGAGAACTACACTCTGCAACCTCAAAATGAGATCCAAAGTCAGTATTATCACTCTGAGCAGGTTTCCTTGATGGTGCATATCACATATAGGCATGTCCCAAACAGTAGTGAATAGCAAAGAGAAATTCTAAAGGAATATCACTTCTACATAAGTGATGATAGGTGCCATGACTTCCACTATGTACGTTATTGCTTCATCATGTTCTATGATCATTTGAAGGGTAGGAACATACAGATGGATTGACACTGGATTTGGTTTGATGGATGTGCTGGTCAGTTAAAAAATGCACGCATATTTCAATGGTTGTGTTCATTGCATAAAAACTACAAAGTTCCACATAGGTGAAACTATTTTGAGACTAGGCATGGTAAAGGAGAGCATGATGGAGCCGGAGCATGTGTTAAAACAGCCCTATGAAGAGAGGAATTGAAATTATCTACAATATCTACTATTCTAAATGCTCAATTTATAGTCAGGTGGTGCACGTCAGTAATGGGAGAGGAATAAGCTATGCGAGTAGAATCCACAAGAAAGAGACATGTGGAGAGATTTTTTTGGGAGGTGGTAGACATAGATCGTTCACATGCATGGGAATGCAAGACTGTTCCTGGCACTCATGGTTTTCATTTGGTTTGAAGTTCTGATAACCCAGTATTTGAAATTTGGACCAGAAAACTCGCTTGTTTTTGTCTGCCTTGTTG
>LPNX011221201.1:0-16583 GCA_001517045.1 Pseudotsuga menziesii | reverse complement strand
ATACCATGAAAGTTATAATACAAAAATATAAGGCCTAGATCTATGGCCTGTCAATGTACATGTATCAAAAACATATTTGATGTACATGTGCAAACAAAAGTTCATTTGTCTTGGACCGCACCCCTATACTCTAACTCTGAACTGTACATAAAAATACATATTTGTCCTGAACTAACACATCAAAATTCTAACTTTCTCTTGTTTTTCCCGGACCGTGATGCTCTTTGGCTCTGTCTATGACCACTGTGCATCTCTGGCGACTGCAAATCAATGACAATATTTCTTGATCAGGTAATTGAGCTAGTACTGTCCATCAATAACAAAGTTTGAAAATTTAAAATATGAATCAATTGTAAATAAAACAAAGACTCACTGCATCCGTCGGGGGTATAGGTGCCTGTGGTGTCGAGGGTTTAGGTGCCTCTGCTGTACTCGACCTTGCAGCGAGCCTCATTGCCATGCTTCTCTGCGAATAAAAAAAATATGTCAATTATCTCAAGAATTATCAACATGTACATGAATGAGAAAGTATTAATCAATTATGTAAAAAATGAACATCTCACTGGAAAAACCATTTTTAGGAGACGAGACTGGTGCTCTTCAGTAGTAAGAGGAGCCGTAGGTTGAACATCAACCTCAGTTGCGTGCACTAATGGACCAGGGTGTGGCTACATTCACCAAATGATTAAATAGTTAGACATCGTGCATGTCCGGAAACAATACAAATGAAATGTACAATTACAAATATTCAAGTAGATTTACCTCACTGTGACTTATCCCTATTGTAGATGCGGCATTGACACCGGCATCAACAATCCCACTAAGGTCTGGCATGGATGACTCTACATCCTGATGATGTAAACATGCGAAAATAACATTAAGAAAAACCACTTGTGAAGTGAATACATAGCTAACCAACAACTGCCATTGGAAGTGTGTACATTAACGTGGGATGAGTAGGTTGATCCTCATGCACAGCCGCTCTGTTCAAGGAAGAGGGACCTCATCTGGTGTAAACAAACCCCTTATCTATGTTTGGACTACGGGGAGATCCATACCAAAGAGGTGGTGCAGGGATCTGTGATGACGTCTGCATTCATAAAGTGTTACCATAGTTAGACATGGATTTGAATGGATGGAATAATATGTACTGAAAAAATAACATGTTGTAATATACTTAGCCCTTCCTGGGACATATCTCCACCATGGGAGTGACCGCTTCCATCAATTTCGTGCCCCTCTTTAGATGCCTCTAGCATCTGCAAGTTTAAAAATTATATTTACATTAGTGATCTCTATAAAGGAGTGTACAGTAAGAAATTTAAATAATTCGAACAAGATTCAATCATAACCCATGTACTTACATTCTTCAAGTATTCGTAAATTCCACCTTGGACTATGTTGTTGATATCAATGTCTTCAGCATCTTGTTCCAAGTGGGGTTCCTGCAACTTCAAAAATTGTAAATATTAGACATTTTAATAAATCAATCAAGACTAACACATGCATTAACAAAATTATACATGTAATAACAAAATGACAAGTGTTTAAATATTACCTCAACTGTGGTTCTCTGGGTCTAGGGTACAACCACACCGGGTGCAGTACCACCCCCGTGAGAGGCATCAAACTCCTGCAAGAGTAAATATTGCATATATATTACGAATCTTTTAATATGTTAGATATAATATGGAACAATTAAAAATTGAGTTCAATAGTAGAGTTTTAAAACAAAGTCCTTACCTGACCACCAGTCATCTTACTGGTACCATGTCTTGGTCCAGGACCATAACAGGGTCCCCCACACGATGTGCAGACATGCAGCTCGCTCTGAGGCACATGGGATGTCGGTCTATCCCCACCAACTGATGTCCCTCCACCACCAGAAGCTGGTGGTTGTACACCAGCAGAGGAAGAGGGCGCTCTCTGGTCAATAGTGGCCGTGTGTCGAGAGACCATCTCAGCTAGAGTAAAAAATGCATCCTGTGTCTGGGAAACCATGTCATGTGCAGGAGGGATGTCTACCCTTGGTAGCTAGTCACGGGATGCAGGTATCTGTGGATTGGAATCTCTATGCCTAGCATCGGGTTGGTGTTGGGACATTCCCCTACCAACTCCCTGGAAGCCCAACATGTCAAAATAGTTGACATGTTTCCCCATCACAAAATCTGCATACAATTTTCGGAGGAAGTACACCAGTACTTCCTTATTGTTGTGAGGGGGAATGTCAAAAACCATGTACCACCTATCCATCCAGTTGTCTCTGATGGGTGGAAAAGTGCACCACTCAATAGATATATGTGGCCTGCTGATCTCCGGGATGTTATCTGTCCCAGGCAGTCTAAACAATGAATAGATGGCTTGTTTTGTTATTTTTAGCTTTTTTACCTCATTGTAACTCAAGCCATCAGCATATTGTTGCCTTTTTCTCTCCCTGTAAGATGCGATGCTATACAACGCATCATTCGATCTTGCGATCGTATCAACAATAGATAATAATGAATTTGACAGGGAGCGGCGGAGCTCATCTCCACCCCTCCAAGCCGACCCAATCTCTCTCAAATGGCCAATGAACCTCAGTATCTCCGCATTGTTACGATCCATAGTAGCCACTGCAATCATAAATACAAATAAAATATCATTA
Source organism: Pseudotsuga menziesii (assembly GCA_001517045.1). Lineage (NCBI taxonomy): Eukaryota > Viridiplantae > Streptophyta > Pinopsida > Pinales > Pinaceae > Pseudotsuga > Pseudotsuga menziesii. Next base: position 13,939 of record LPNX011221201.1, on the reverse strand, counting down.
GAAATATAAACACATGATATAATGACATATCTAAGAACCGAAAACTGTATAACTATTGACATATAAACTAAATCTATCATGTAAATTTAAAGATTGATCTTGAATTTTACAGTAAAGAATAGGCGGCATAATGTGTTGTTGATGAATAAAATACCAGTATAGGCAACGATTTTGTTAGATATGTAATTATTTGTTGTAGTGTGATGTTTTTTGGACTCCAAAGGCTATTTAGCAGAACTTTATGGATTCTATGGTTGCAAGGGTTCCACTAGATTAAATATCATGTATGATCTAGTATGTGATTGGCATGTTTAATCAAATCCATCAACCTACCTATGTATCTTCACGTTCATAGAGTCTATTGTTGAACTTTGTTGTCTTGACCTTAACCAAAAAGCACCCTTCGTTCAAGACGGAATATTTGTTAAAAGCATGCGAAGCTGAACTATACCTTATTTTGACACTTGGATTGGGAAGTTTCATCAAAACTATAAGGTGTTTATTGATGTTCTTGGAAGAGAAACTTCGAGAAGTTTCATCGAAATTATAAGGTGTTTATTTGTGGATTTTGGTATGGATTCACAAGGATCCTTGTGAGGATCCTTATTTCATGTTTTAATTATTGTTAATGACGGGAATTGTAATATGGATGAGACTAGTAGTTAGTCTCTATTCTAGTTATGGATCATGTTGTTAGAGTGTTAGTCTATTCATAAACTATTTATTGTTAATGAGAGTGGCTATTGTTGAATGAAGTTGGTAATCAATTTCTAAGCCATTTATTAATAATGAATATTATTATCATTTTGATGAGGGTGATATTCAATGGTTATGGTAGCTATTATTAATGAGGGTGACTATATTTCTATGAGGAAGGCGGGATAATTCCTTTAGATGAGGCCACTTGTCAATTCCTACATCAATAATTGTTATCATAGATACAATGGGATGGTTTGGATCATATCACAACTAACTATATAAAATACACAACTTAAAGACTCAACATTAGAGTGTACAAAGTGTCAAAAAAAAAAACATGACAAAGAAAAAATCCCAATATATTCATTTGTTCTTTGATTTAATTGGGGTTTTAGTTTCCATTGGGCATGGGAATTTTGTTAAATAATCAAAATTATTTCATTTTTATCATTAAATTGAGGAATTGGTTTCAATTGGCCAATTACATTGGGGTTCTTGTTTCCATTGGCCAATTACATCGGGTTTTTGTTTCAATTGGGCAATTCCATTGGGTTTTTGTTTCAATTGGCCATAATTTAATTTAATATGGTTTAATTTTTCAATCTAAGGCAACTAAATTGATGAAGAAAATGAAAAAAACATGAAAAAAATGAAGAAAATACCTCACAAAGGGGAGGTTTATCCAAAGGTGGAGATGGAGGGATCAATCACACCCAAAATCGCGTATGCACAGTCGAGAGTTCGTCCTCGTTCGTCCAATAGTCACGCAGTTATGAGAAAAAGACGGCCTCAACCGATTTAAAAAAAAAGGCTTTAGAAATCACGCCTCCGTTTTAGTGAAGGAAATCGCGCACGTGATTCTATTGACTAAAATGGAGGCGCGATTTTTATTACTATCCTAGTTGGCATGACTATTACCAGCCTTGGAACTAGGCTTGGCAGGTTCGGTGTTGCTTGGGATGATTTATTTATTTTGGATCAAGAGTGATTGACTTCACTCCACCATTGCATCTTAAAGGTCCCTCAACTTCTTGCACACACCCTAGAATATAACATTGTTATAACATGGTAATATAAATTTGTTATAACATATTAGGATACAAGTGTAAAATTTTAAATAACATATTTAATGCACATAAATATTTATATAGGTTTACATTTTAAATTTTAAACATATCTAGTTTATTTAATATTTATTTGTGTGTGTGGGGTTCATAACCCCAAAAGATAGAGGGCTCACTACGTCTAGGTTAATAATTTTCAGAGGGTTTACTTGAAGGGGACTCACCTTGTCGTCTCCAGGTTTGGAAGCCTAACTTTGAAGGACCCAGAGAATTTAACCTTTGACCTCGATTACTTTGGTCTTGGACTCGGAAGTACCAACCTATTGAGCTACCCCCGAGGTTTATATATATAACCCAGTTTAACTTATATTCATTAAATAAATTTCAAACTTATATATCATTGATTAAACTTATTAGCCCAATGGGTTAGCTCAAGTGGTTGAGAGTTGAGAGTTATAAGCAAAAGGTCTTGTGGTCAAATCCTTGGGTGGCTATACATAAATATATAAGGGCCTCACTTGATGACCCCACCAGGTTGGGCTCCGTAATCAGAGCTAATAGCAGTGAGGCCCCTTTGGAGGCCCTTGAAAATTCTTCCCGTAGACATAACAACCTCTCATTGGGATTGTGAACCACATTGAAAAGAAAAGAAAAGAAAAAACTTATTAAACATATATAACCCAATTTAACTTATATTTATAATTATAAGTTAACATTTAAACAAATAAATACTAAATAAATTAGGTATCATAAATATTAGTTTAATTTAGTTTAACTAGAAGTTAAAACTACACAATTAATTAAATAAATAAGTGGACACACACACGCACACACACACACATATATATAAACAAGATTAACTTAAGGTTATAATTCAAAACTAAACTATTTTACTTTATTTTTAATTTTTAAGACAAAAACAGATATATTATATAAAACAGTGGTGTAGTCACTGAAACAGTACCGCAAAATGCATAGTTTCCTTTTAAGAGAGGCAGTCAAAGTTAAAAAAAACTACAACTCTTATAGTGTTTGGATTGCTACCTCTACTACCCAAATAGTTCAGTATAGAAAGACAAAAAAACTCCTAGATACACGTTATTAACAACCAAACTTATATAGAAAAATCAAAACAAACTTCCTAAGAGACTGAGAGTCATTTTGTTTTTTCGCCATGGTGTGAAGAAGAACTCGTGAACGCAATAGTTTCCAACTTCACCTCCATCAATTTCATATTTTCAAATTTTAATTCCAAGTTTTCCAGCATCCCTGCCAGAGCGTTTTCGATTAGGGAGATAGACCGGGAAAATTCCTTTCTCAGCTGAACCATGTCCATATCAATTGTTTTTAGCCAGCATCCTCCCTCTGTATCAATCTTGCTCAAATAAAGACTCATCCTTTTTATCTTCTTTTTTATGTTCATGATATCAGTTTTGATGAACTAGGTTGGAGTAGAGGACACCGTGGAATCTGAGGACGTATCCATTTTGGAGAGGACATCATGAATGCCAACAATCCCAACGAAATCCTTGCTAGTGCAGATGAACCAGAGTTGTAAGTCGTGGCCATTGCAATCCCTTATTTATAATCTTACCACCCTTCACGTTCAAGGTTTCCATATTTACTGGATGATCCACCATAGGCTTCACACAGTGGAGATGGGACATGGTACCTACAACAAAATGATATCTACCTTGGACAAGATCCAGAGATGTACTCCCGTTAATAATTGGCGCAGCTGTGCATGTGTGAGCCCACACGCCCACCACATCTTGGAAAGCTTGCCATGAGTTGAGGATCTCGACACCAATCACCACGTGGGAGGCATGACATGAGCCCCTAAGGCCATAAGCATTGGTCCTATGGGACTTGGAAAAAAGTGCTAGCCCCATTCTTCACCAAGACTCCTATGCCAAGGGTGGTGGCTATATTTGTAGCAAGATTTGCTTTACCATTGAGTTTCCTTAGGACATGGAAGAACTCGATTTTACGGAAAGATTTGGCTAGTTTTTGAATTTTTTTGATCAAATGTTGAATGTGCATCTGAGACGGTAACGAGTTGTCAGAGAGAACTTGGATTATTAATCTAGAGTCTCCAAGCACTATCAATTCATTAATTCCCTGATTCCTGGCTAGATGGAGACCTTTCTAGAGGGCAAGCACTTCCGCTACATTGTTTGTTTCATGTCTTAGACCCCACGAGAAAGTCGATTCCAATTTTTCATCCAAGGTGATGAGAATCCCTCCCCCCCTTACCACCCCATATTTTACTTTATTTTATTAGTACCTTACTTTAATACATTTATGTATTAGAAGTACTCTTATTTCTAGTCATATTAAAGAGAGTTTTTATTTAGTTATTTTATTTTTATATATCTTTTCAATTTAACTCAATCACAGTTACATAGATAATAGTGCATGATGTGAGTTGTAAATATACCTGGTCCCACAAAAAAAACTAACTCATAATATTTTATTATATTTCCTAGGAGACTCATTTTAGACCTCAAAATTTCTTAATGCATTCTTGAACTACTCTAAAGCATAATGTATTTGTCTATTCCTTAAAAGAATCAAATTGTTCTTTTGAGACTCTATTTGAGAAAACTCATTCCAATATTGAAGTAATGATTTAAAATACGACTTTATATAAAGTGTTACAAAAAGAAATGGGTCTAAATTCCTCAAAAGGATTTAAAATCATCATTTGGGTATCAAAACTATGAAGGTGGAATTGATGGTTCCAAAAATTTGCCAATACTGCTTAGATTCTTCAAAAACTTCAACAAGGCCTTCTCATCTAAATCATAGAAGCCCATACAGAAATCCATTGTCTATCCATTCACACCCAAGCTCTTGTCTTTTTGCATTGACTCAAACATTGATTTTATCTCTTCCTTAGAAGTTTAGCGAGTAGTGCTTCATTTGCCTCTTCATAAATGAATCTAGGAAAAATAGAGTCTAGCTTACTTATCTTTACTATTTTTGTACTTTATGGCTCATTGTATAGCCTTTGAAAGTGCGAGACCCCCAAATCCACAATTTCCTTAAATGTCCTTAGTTTCTTCCATCCTCTGTCTCCATTTCCTACCTAGTGAGTGTTTTCTCTATGTTTTGCATGACATTGGAATAATTTAGCATTTGCGTGTCCCCTTGTGCCAAACACAAGGCTTTGTATTTCATCCTCCATTTGTAGTCTTCTCTCTTGTACCTTCCTTTCCCTCAGTTTGAGTTGTTTCTTTTCTTTTGAAGGAAAAAAATTGTCATTATGCTTAAACATTAGATTATTTTCTCTTGGCTTGTGATAGGGTTGTGTTTTTTATTCTCCTTAGCTTCTTTACAAACTAATACATAATTGTTTCTAAAACATAATTAATAATATATATTTAAGCCTTCTCTATAATTTTAAGAAAATATCCATTTTTTTCGAAATTGGATTAAGCTTAAAGGTATCAAATGATTTATTTTCATCTTTCTCCACATGAAGGAAGATGTCCAACTTTTGATTGTGTTTGAGTTTTCAAATTACTTAATGAAACCAAAAAACTATCTAGTTTCTTAAATATTCCATCTATTATTGTCCTTTGATTTCTCCATGTAGGCATAAGCTCTATAGTCTCAACATCACACAACTCTACCTCCCCAATAGTCTCAACATCACACAACCCTACCTCAACATTTTGTAGAAGTATGGTCTATTCTAGTAGCTTTTCCTTGTACTTTTGTTTTTTTAGTAGCAAAGTTTAGATCTCCCTTGGAATAACATATTGTTCTTTGAAATAATCTTTGGAGAAAAAATTATCCCAAAAATGTCTCATTTCACTATTAGGTTCATCTATGTCTTTTGATTTAAATATTCCATCTATTATTGTCCTTCGATTTCTCCACGTAGGCATAAGCTCTATAGTCTCAACATCACACAACCCTACCTCCTCAACATTGTGAAGAAGTATGGTCTATTCTAGTAGCTTTTCCTCGTACTTTTGTTCTTTTAGTATCAAGGTTTAGATCTCCCTTAGAATAACATACTGTTCTTTGAAATAATATTTGGAGAAAAAATTATCCCAAAAATGTCTTATTTCACTATTAGGTTCATCTATGTCTTTCTTTTTGTTTTGTTTTTTTGTTTTTTTCCGATTCCATAGAGTTTAGCACTATCCAAGAGTGTGGTTAAACACATGAAGAGATTAGTTTATCCATAAATAACCCCTCTTGTAAAAATAACCAATCTCTTCTTAAAAAGGAAGCATGAATACATTTAGAACAAGCAAAATCCCACAGGGTCTCTTGAATCACAAGAAAGTTCAATTTGTGAAGCTTTCACAAATTCTTTAGGGATATTTATTTTTCAGGGATCGTAACCCTCTTATATTAATGGATAAGACTATCATACTTAACCCCTTACTAGGGCCTTCCTTGCTTTAATGGCATGTTACCACTCTTATTTTTCTTAATCATCTTCTTTTTTACCAATTTCAATGGGAACTTTCTACCAAGGGTTATGACTATCAGAAAAATCATCATCTAGATTCAACTGACCTTCCATCTCCTTTGAGCAGATTTCAACCTTAGGTTTTGTAGATCTTAGAAAGTACTTAGAGGGTTTGAGATACTTGCAAGAGGTCTTAGAGGCATTAGAGGAAATTTGGATGAAAAATGAGCCTTTTAAGGAAAATGATAAAATAATGTCATATAGACATATTTATACTATTTCGCTTTTATCAAATCTGCCTAGGGTTATTTCACTTTTATTAAAGCTATCTTAGATATATATTTTATGAATAGTTTATTTGTTATACATTTTGGACTTTTTGGTGGTTTTTGGTTGGAATCTAGTAAATTTTTTGTAAAATCTAAATTTGAAAGCGTTTAAATTGTGTTTTCGAATGCATAAATGAATTTAGCACCTTCAAATACCCTTATGGAATCCAGATTATGCAATTTCCATAACTAAAATATGTGATTTAAATATAATTTTTACAGAATTCCAACCAACTTTCTAATAAAACAAGACGAAAAATATAATCTATTTATGAATACAAAGTTTGATGTAGTGCCTTCACAAAAATAAAAAAAAACATAGTACCATCCTAAAAGTTATTAAACCCAACTTTTCATAGTATATTGTATCATTATAATATAATTTTAACAATTATTAATTTTAAGATTAATCACTATTATATATTATATATTAATATTAATTATGATATTAGTTAAAAGTTATTGGAACATTATAATATAATATTACTATATATTAATTACTATTACTATTATATAGGGTCGTATATTTTAGTATTTTAGTTATTATTATATATTAGTTATATATTAATTACTTTTACTATTATATATTAATTATATATTATTATTATATTATTAATAATATTAATTAAAAGTTATTCGACCCATCTTTTTATGTTGTATAGTAATATATATATATATATTTTTCAATGTGGTTCACCCGCTGGCTTAACCGACGGGCTACATCCACGGAATAATTTCAAGAGGGCCCACCCGAAGGGGCCTCACTCTCGGCACACTTCATGCCTAACCCCAAGAGCGTCGAGGAGAATGGATCCCGCGACCTCACTTGCCGGGAGGCCTAACTACGGTTGCTCGACTACTTGAGCTAACTCTTGGGGCTGATTGTATAGTAATATTATAATATATTAATTATAATATAATATTATTATATATTAATTACTATTACTATTATATTATACAGTGGCCACTTATTACATAAAATATGAATGTGTATCTTTAATTATAATACTAGTTATTATTATATATTAACTATGATATTAGTAAAAGTTATTGGAACCAATTCTTCACACTATATAATATTATTATAGGTTAATTATAATATTAATTATTATTACTATTATATATTATAAATGAGTCACGTATTACTTAAAATTGATTAACATATTAATTTCATTATTAATATCAGAGATAATTTTGGGCAACAGATAGACAAATTATATTATTAAAAGATTCCACCTATCCCCAAACTATATAATAAAAAATTGCCTTAAACATCCACCTCTTTTGAATTTTAAAGCAATTTGATTAGCTAATACATGATGACATAGAATTTGAATTAAGGTTGGAAGGCCCATTTTTCATCCAATTTCCTCTAATGGTTGAGGGGATATAGTAGTATGAGAGTTTGCCTTTTTGGGTGATGTTTTTTCATGTTGGAGTAGGTCATTTGAGGAGAAAAGAGGATGTAAGGGTTTTAATCCTTGATTGCACACAATCTCTTCTTCTGAAACACGATCTAAACTTAATCCTTCCACCCTATCCTCCAAATTTAAAGGGAGCCTATGAGACCTCCAAGGATCCTTCTTTGTATTGGAGGAAGTGAGAACTTTAAAATTGTTGTGTAGGGTTATGTAAGGGTTTGAATCTATTAACGATCTAGGGCCATAGACTATGGTGGTTGTTTCACCTGGACCAACTATAGACAAGGACATGACATAGTTGTTCTATGGTCCTTTGGAGGAGATATTTTTCTTGGGAAAACTTCACCCTAAGGATGTTTTGATTGATGTCCTCATGTTCAACTAACAAAAGATATTTCCATAAGATTTAAAACCTTCAAAAACCACTAACAAAATAGATCACAGATCAACACACTCATGTTTTTAAGTGGTTAGAATCCTCGAAGAGGGAAACAATCAACGACCCTATCCAAATAGCTACTTGAAGCAATATATTATGGAAAAGAAAATTAATGTCACATTGAATTTCTCACAATATTTCATCAAACAAATGACTCTCCATGCTCTTTAATTAGAGATGATGGAACAATCAGGTGCTAAGCCACACTTCAATGACCATTAAGATCAAGGTGATGATGAACCATCAAATCACTCTATGTCTAGAACATATCATGATCGTTAGATTACATATGTACAAATGCATACTACTTCATACTAAATAAACACACTTTACCTAAAGATACATTTTACCAAATTGAGCTTAACTAGCTCCTAAATGTCTTAATATTTTAACATCCCCCCCTTAAGAAGAACTTGGGATATGATAAAATAATTTTCAAAAGTGACGCTATAGGGAGGGAAGGAGGCATTGAGCCTATCCCCCCAAATGATAGAATTTTGAACTCTTAACATAGATCAAAGCTTATAAAAATATACTATGGTAAGAGTCTTTGTGAATATGTGTGCAACTTGATCATCTGTAGGACAAAAGAGCACTTCAAGAATACGACATTGAACAAGTTCTCTGATGAAGTGCATATGTAGCTCAATGTGTTTGTTGTGCTGATGTTGAATTGGATCTTTGGCAATCTTGATGGCACTTTGGTTGTCACACCAAAGGGTATTCAGACGATGCTGCTCAAATCCAAACTCTAAAAGGATTTGTTGAAGCAAGAAGGAATCTTGACTTGCATTAACTATGGCTCGATACTCTGCTCCTGCTGAAGAAAGAACAATAAATTGTTGTTTCTTACAATCACATGTGACATGTCCATAACCAAGACTAAAAATATAATCCACAATAGAGTTTTGATCATTATGGTCACCAATCCATTCTAAATCAGTGAAAACAACCAACAAAGGAGTCCCCCTTGAATTGTAATGAATCCCAAACTGAATTATTCCTCGGATATACTAAAGTATAATTTTTCTAGACTTCCAATGACTTTCATGGGAGTTTTCATGTTTCAGGCAACAAGATCAACAACAAAGGAAATACCAAGACATGTATGAGTCAGGTATAAGAGACTACCAACTAGCTAATGATATAAGGTGGCATCTACTTCTGGTGAAGTGCAAGTGGAAAAAAATTGACTCTAGATCGAAAGGGAGATGGATCTGGTTTACAATCTTCCAAGTGAAAGTGACAGAGAAGGTCACAAAAATACTTAGAATGTGAAAGAAAGATTCATTTTTTTGGTTTGCATGACTTAGAGGCCAAGAAAATAGTGCAAATATCCTAAGTCTGTCATTTCAAATTTCTTTTTAAAGTTGGATTTCACATGGGTTAAAAGGTTATGGTCACTATTAGTAAGAATAAGGTCATCAACATAAAGAGCAAGGATGATGAGATTGTTTCCTACTTTCTTGGTATAAACATTGAGGTCATAATGATATATAGAAAAACTAATGTCAAGGAGAACCCTATCCATTTTTCCATACCAGGCTTGCTTAAGGCCATACAAATATTTATTAAGTCGACAGATAAGGCTAGAGTCATTTTGAATATAGCCAAGATGTTGTTCCATGTAAATTCCTTCCTACAAATCCCCATGCAAGAAGATGAACTTGACATTCATTTGATGGATACCCCATTTATGTGAAGCAACAAGGGTAAAAACAAGGAATATGGAGTTCATTTTGGTGATAGGGGAAAATGTTTCATTGTCGTCAATTCATTTAACTTTGGAAAATCCTTTAGTAACTAACCTTTCCTAAAGTATTTCAACACTTCCATTGGATGCATACTTAGTTTGATACACCCATTTACATCTGACTAGTTTTCTTCGTTTTGGAAGAGGTACAAGGTCCCAAATATCGTTCACCAGTAAGGAATAATATTCTTCATCCATAGTTGCATCCCAATCTAGACGGTCTCAAGCTTCTGAAATTGTATCTGGATCATTATTCTCTGAAACTTGAGTCAAATGAGAATACACTCTAGAATTGTGAATGTGTTTGATGAAGATATTTGGGATCATTGATAAGATCATTAGTTGCTTCACATGTTGTATGGACCCATTAAGGAAGCGGTTGTGCTGGTGCAACTGGAGGAAAATGAGTAGGTAGAGGTAGATTTTCATACTCACTATCATAATTAGAAGAAGAATATGGAGTAGGGACACTATCAAGGAAGTTGGGAGTAGAAGGTGGCAAGACGTTGAATTAGGATTGCAAGCAAAAAATGGCACATATGTTGAATTATGCTTGCAAGGAGAGATATTTTCATCAAATTTAACATGGGTGATTCCATGAAGGTGGGTAACACTTTTTGGCCAAATTTGGCGATGAAAACCTATTTCTTTACTCATGTACTAGATAGAAGCCCTCGAAATGCATATATGCCATGTGAATTTTGACTTGCAATAAAAAAACAAATTATAGAATATTATGTTGCCTTCCCAACGATATTTAAAAAAAATTATTTCGATGTCATTTAATGTGTGAAATTTTGCATTTAATGAACTACATGACCTTTAAAATTTGAAGAAGTTAATAAGTGGCTCGTTTCCATCCCCAATAATTAAATATTAAATTAATAATTTAAAAAAATTATATATACGAGCATGATCTACACAAAATGTATTGTGGTCTGCATAGTTTTTTGTTAATTTATTTCGCAATATACAATTATTATTTTTTTTCTTCGAAAGTGACCACATCTGATTTCATCATCATTTTATACACATGTGCGTCCATCCTAGATTTTTTTTCACTGTTTTAAAAAATTGAATAACCAAAAATACCCTTTTGAAGACGACGCGTCGACGTGTGGGCTGTGTATTTTTCCAAAATTTTTGGATGTGTATTTTTTACCCTGCGGATTTTTCTTTGAGTTGCTTCAAAGTTGTTGTCGGGTTTTCTAAGTGTAAGTTTTGGAACTAATTTAAAAAAAACCATATGAATCTCAAAACGCATGCATGATACCTCAATGGATAGAGGATTCGGTGATGAATCTATTAGTATGAACTCTGCTCAGTTGTGTTCCATGAATGGCAACGTTTACATCCCTAGAAGACACAGAGAAACATTGATTTTCTTGTAAGAGGGCTGAATTTCTGTTTTTCAGGCCCTCAATCAAGGTTTTAAAATACCTCGATCGAGGGCTTGTTAAACCCTCGATCGAGAAAATTATAAATAGCTCGATCGAGCTAATACCTCGATCGAGGTCTAGTTTTTGTTAAAAAATCTTACAAAAGTGGTTGGGAATGAAGTTAAGCATTGATGGCATTAATGTCATTTCAACTACCTTCCTAACACCATTTCCCACCCTATTTCCTAAATAAATTATATATAAACATAAGACATAAACATCTTACTAATTTTATCATTCACAATTGGCTAACCAATTTGAAACAATGCTTGTGTTCTAATGCAAATTTAGCATTGTGTATTGTGTATTGTGTTTACATATTGTTGTAGGTGTGAATTTGGATTGTTGATCTTGATCACAATGGGAAGCAAAAAGCGTCGAAGTAAAATATCTAGTAGGAATCAAATCAACACCGAAGAAATAAGAGAGAAAGATAGAGAAAGAAAGAGGAAAAAAAGAGCCATCTTGAGAGGAGAAGAAGTTGAAAATCAAGATATGATGGGAGAATCAAATGCCATTGCTAACAATATTGGTATAATTTAAAAGTTAAACAATTTCGTATTCATAACTATAATTTTTTTTTCCTAGTGATATAGTTCATATAATTTCATTCATATTTTCATATAATTTCATATTGCATAATATATTTAATTTCATAGTGTTATAGTTCATAATTTATATATATGTGTGTGTTAAATTGTTTAGAATGTAAATATAATTTTGTAAATAATTCATAAACTTATATAAATTGTATGTGCATGTTTGAATTCATATATATGTATTCATAATTGTATAGTTTCATATTCATATAGTTTTATAAATTGCATATTCATATATTTAATTTCATAGTGAACTCTAGTTCATAATTTTTTTTATATACATGTACATGTGTTAAATCAAGTTTAGAATTTATTATAATTTTGTAATTAATTCATAAAGTTATATGTACATTGTATGGGCATGTATGAATATATATGTATTTATAATTGTAATTAAATTGTATAATTTAGTATATACATATTCATATAATTTCATAATTTCATATTGCATAATATAGACTCACATATATATAATTTTTATGTAAAAAATTACAAAGATTGTTTTCAATGGGAGTTGATTGCACTGGTCATCATCGATTTTAATGATCAATTTTAATTTCATATTCATGTATATGAACATTTTCATAGTGTTCAAATTACAATTTTACATTACACTGTGATAATGATGATAATTACATTACAATTACAATTACAATTTTACAATTACATTAAATTACAATCATTACATTACATTTACAATTACATTACATTACAATAATTACATCATTACATTACATTACAATTTTACAATTACATTACAATTTTAATATTCATGTATATGAAAATTTATTTGCTTTATCCATAATTATTTGCTTTATGCATAATTACATATGCATATTATAATTCCAGCTAAGTTATACAACAAATAATTAGAGATATAAGTTAATTAAAGTTAGTATAAAGTTTTGTTCTCAATAACTTATTTAATTTCATATTCATGTATATGAACATTTTCATAGTGTTCAAATTATTTGCATGTTACATTAAATAATAATGACGATCTCTAATTACATTAAACAATTACAATTTTAATTTTAAACGTGTACAATTTTAATTTCATATTCACATGTATATGAACATTTTCATAGTGTTCAAATTACAATTTTACATTACATTACATAACATATTCAACCAAAGAGGTAGATATAATATTAGATATATATAAGAGTATTTTTGTACTCAAGTGCAGAAGGATGTGAATCTAAGTATCCTTCATCATAAGGAAGAGAAGGAGATGACACAACTCTTCCATATCAACATCCATATCATGAAGACCAAGGTTGACGCTCTAGTGGATTCTACTTCACAAGACAATCTCATAGAAGCATATTAATATTGCGTAGTTAATCTAAACAAAAATCAATTTCCTTATGTAACATATTAACTCTAGTAGAAGAAGATTGAAACACTTGTCAATATGTTGATCATTAGTCCAAAAATGTAATTTTCCTCCATATTGAGTCTAATAACAATCAATTTATCCTTCCACGTGTTAGTTTTTCAACATTTAAGCTAGCATTATGTTAGGATCTTTTCACTGAGAGAATAACAAGCACAACAATAACATAAGCACATCACAAGAGACAAGAGACACAAAGAGTTTTGATTAGGGAAACCATAAATGGAGAAAACCATGCAACTTCCTCTAAGATAGTATCGCCACAAGATGTAAAACCCCAAAACAGAAAGATGCACTCCAACATCAGTAGTCTTCTTGTCCCAGTATATTTCCTTCTCCACTAGTGCGCCACACTTGAGAGAGCA
>LPNX011221176.1:6967-26964 GCA_001517045.1 Pseudotsuga menziesii | reverse complement strand
TCCAAGATCAAGTCAACCATATATGTATAAATTTGAACCTTTCTTTATATTATATATGTACATAGAAATAATGTTACAAAAATTGGCATGCCACATGGCCATAATAAAAAATAGTGGATCAAAAAGTACATCTATGTGTATATGAACAAAACATTACATCTATGTATCCCCCCTATACATTTATTCTAGTTATCCCCCCTTTCGTTGCCACTTCCAATGTCTTCAGAGAAGTCTAGCTTTCTTTTTCCGACTGCTCACTAGTGATCTCCATTGCTGAACAATAGGGATAGGTCGCATCAGTGGAGACTGCAGAAAAACCAAATTTTGTAATTTAGTTTACCAACCTATAAAAATTCTATGTATATTTGTTCAAATTCCAAAACCAAAATAACATTTTTACTTACAGTACATGAGTAAGTAATGGTGGGTCATGGTGCCTCACTAATAGCGACCCTGATTGGGTGCTTTTCAAGCACCACTTGGTCACTATCAAAATTCATAAAAAAACATATATGCCAATTTCAACAAATATACATGTACATTGGGGGAGAAGAGGTGGGTCTCTGATTTGGGTCCCTTCAAGCCCCAAATAAGAGAAAGTGATACACAAATGTACAAAGAAAGCGATACATAAATGTACCTGCTAGCTCGTCATAGATGGGTCACCAATTTGGTGCTCTTCAAGCACCAGTGCCTCATTAGAAGCCTGCATAAATTAACATATATGTCAATTTCATATAATAAAAAGAATAAGAGACATATATACTACATGGATAGAAAATGATGTTTCCAAAGAAAGTGAAACATACATGTACTTGGGTCGGGGGAAGAGGTGGGTCAACAAAAGCCTCGATTTGGTGCTCCTCAAGCACCACTATCTCAATAGATTCCTGCATAAAGTAACATATCTCAAAGCGATACATAAACCTACAAAAAGTATAAAGAGAAAGCACTAAATGAAGGAAAGCCATACATAAACATACAAAGAAAGTGATACATAAACTTACCTGTTAGATCGTCTGAGGTGGGTTGACAACAACCTCCCTTTGGTGCTCTTCAAGCACCACTATCTCAATATATTGCTGCATAAACTAACATATGTCAAAGCGATACATAAATATGCAAAAACGTACAAAGAGAAAGCACCAAATCAGGGAAATCGATACATAAACGTACAAAGAAAGAGATACATAAACTTACATGTTGGCTCGTCAGAGGTGGGTCGAAAACAACCTCCCTTTAGTGCTCTTCAAGCACCACTATCTCAGTAGATTCTTTCACAAAGTAACAGACATGTCAATGTCAGATAATACAAAGAAAAAGAGACATATCAATGGGGGAAACAAGTAAAAAGATACTTGTATGTAGAAAAAGCAATATAAGAAATGATTGTAATGTATAAATATACCTGGGGGATGTGGGGAGGTGTGTAACCAATGGATCGATTAACTATAAGTGAGAGAAAAGGAATTCTACTTTTACTAGTGAATAAGCTCACTTTTTTGACATATTCATCAAACTCAAGTTCCTGTGTACAAAAGGATAAAGATACAATTAGACAATTTCAAAAAATAAAAAACATACATGCTGAATCATTAAAATCATAATTAAAAGAAAGTGATAGATAAACGTAGCTGCTCCCGAATCATAGGTGGGTCATCAGTTTGGTGCTCTTCAAGCACCGGTGCCTCAATAGAATCCTCCATAAAATAACATTTGTCAAATTCAGATAATAAAAAGAATCATAGACATATATACTACATGGACAAAAAATGATGTTTTCAAAGTAAGAGAAACATATATGAACTTGGCGGGGGGGAAGAGGTGGGTCGGAAACAACCTCTCTTTGGTGCTATTCAAGCACCAATGGCTCATGGATGCCTACATAATGTAACATATGTCAATGTCATATTAATACAAAGAAAATGAGACACATACACGATGGACGAAAAATGTTTTTTCCAAAGAAATCGAAACATAATTAAAAGCATATTTAAAATAATACCTAAGTCTCAGAATCTACCTCTACATGAGAGGGACTAGGATGACATTCAATGTACTGATCCTGGTCACCCTACATAAAACATGTTGTATCAAAATTACGATGTAATGAATGTTACAATCTCTACTATAAATATGTAAATAAAGTTGACAAATTAACAAGTATAGTTCTTACCGCTAATGGTGAAGAACCAAACCCATATGCAATATTGACAGCCGCATCTATGTTCTCATCATTGATCAGCAGACTATGTGACTCTTGTGTGCCATGGGACATGATTTGTATAGTTGGTCACATAATTTGTTAGATAATTAAATAGAAATAAATTGCGAAACAATTGAAAATTGTGATATGAAGCAAAATATAATATGAAAATAATGAGTTTTACTTACAATTCGAAGTAATCCATCGTCCCGGATGTCTAAAGCAAGGCCATAACATATTCCTCCACACGATGTGAAAGGGTGTGGAGTAACATGATGCTCTACTTTGCATCTCTTGAGCGATCTATAGATGGGCAGGACTTAGAAGTGCCAACCCCTTGGCCTACATTTCCTTGGATATTAGTCCCATGTTGAGGCAATGTATCTACCAAGTCAAATAAGGTGTCCTGTGTATCCTCAATCATAGGCCCCGCACGAGGATATAGCCGATGGGATTTTGGTGTGCATGGAGGGCATGGCACAAAGTTAGGATCCGTCATGACCCTTTCCCTATCTTGAGGCATCCCATGACCAACACTATGGAAGCCTAAGATATTGAAATAGTTAATATGTTTCCCTACGACGAATTCTGCATACAAATTCCTAAGGAAATAAAATGGGATGTCCTTATTCCCATAAGGGTCTTCGTCGAAGACCATATACCAACGATCCATCCAATTGGCCTTTATATTTGGTTCCACACACCAGTCTATGGAAATGTGTGCTTGACTAGTGGGTGGAACTAATCCGGTGCTAAGGTCCGGGAATAATGAAAATAATTGGCCTTTTGTAATATTTAGGTCTTTGATGTCTTTATAACTCAATCCATTGGAGTAGTATTGCCTCCTGGATTCTTTGTATGAGCTAATGTTATTCAAATATCCTTAGGCATTAGGAATTGTGTTTTTTTATTATGTCCAATGCATTGGATAAAGACTGTGTCAAATGATCCCCTTATCTAATAAATGATGTAAGGTGCCTCAATGACGCCAAACGCGTCAGAATCTGTGAGTTTCGATCTTATTTCCCGTATGGGTTTGGGTTTGGGTTCATGTTTGGGTTAGGTTCTGGGTTATTAGTGGGTTTGTTTTCCACATTATCTTGCTCATTTTTGTTATCTGTTAAGATTTAAACAAAAAATACAAATAGTTTTAATTTATCATTTATTGATTTAATTCAATTTTTTTATTAAATTTGTTTTAAACAATTATAAAAAATATGAAATTAAGAAAAACAATAAAGAATTGAAAACAAATTGTAATGGATATGAGAAGTTGCCTTCCATTGGAGCCAAGCCACCTCCAAATCGACCTCCAACTCGAGCTCCAAATGGTCAAACACAAAACACCTGTGTAGTTTATTGCCAACATGGTTTATCGTTCTCTCGATACTTAACTGTGCAAATGAGAAATGAGGCCCATAGCCTCTATTTTGTTTTTTTTTACTTTTCAATATCGCACTTGCAATATATATCGCATATGCGATATTTAACTTTTACAAAACGCATATGTGATATATCGCACATGCAATACTTCCTTACGAACCTTAGCCTTGTGTTTGGGCTTGGGTTATTTCGAACGTACCATCAATAATGCATATGCGTTCCTGATTTCCACTTCAGAAGTGCGTTTTCAATTTATTAAGTGGCACTAAAAAGTAGAACCAACTTCATGCAAGCACCCATATACGAATTAAGGGACTAGTGTTCATCAAATTTGGCTAGGGTGGCACTTTCAATGTTACTTAGGAAGAAAGGAAACCATGCTTAGGGCTTGGCCCAAGCATTAGTTTGGCCTAGTTGAGTGAGTCATTGCGCAACATTTGTTGCTTTCTCTCTACTCTGATTCAGTATGAAAGAGATGGTTTTGATGGCTTAGAATATAGCTAAGAGTCATGGCTTTTTTTCGCAACATCAATTGCTTGTTTACCTCGTTTACAAATCACACTTATCATTGTGGTTTCGTTATGTTGCAGGGTTCCAAAGGGATGAGTAAAGGGTTGGGTCATAGCTCATGGCTAGAGCGATGAAAATTCCATACTCTTTCGGTAAGCCTACTGTGTGAGTTTTTACTTGTTTCATATTATGGTATAGTGGCTGCGTCTAAGTTTCCATTCATTGTGGGTTGGATTGCTTGATTCTTGTAATACCCTTGTTTTGACCCCATTTGCATTTAAAGATACATGATTTATATTTTCTAATTAATCGTGGTGTGGAGCTAAAGGAAAAAGCCCCACCATCGATTTGGTTGTGTATGTTTCGGCAATTGGGATCATTGCCAATGGTATATCATGTTATATGGCACATTAGAGTTTGGAATCATGTAAATATGCACATCAATTAAAATAAACCTACATCCAGCTACGATGGTACAACGTTAAATGAAAAGGGAATGATTTCCTAAGGATAAGGAGAGGCTTGGCTAACCCATGGGATCCATTGGGGAAAATCCATGTGTCAAACCTCAAACCCCTGTTCAATTGAGGCAATTAATGCTGGGTAGGGGTGGGTGGCAGTATTTTCCCCATGCGCCTCCACAGTTGGCTCATTCACACACGAGATGGGAATGGTTCCCTCATGCACCATTTGGAATACTGACGATCTGTCCACTCTCTCGGATCATGGGATGTTTGTTTCCTCATGCATAGTGGAGATAAAATGCTTTATGATCCTTGTGTTGGGGTTCACTTTCCCACTCTCACGTCGATTGTCAGTCTATGGTTGCGTTCCTTCCCTTCACGCAGGGGTATTGTTTACCTCACGCACAGGTCGAGATTGTATCTCCTGCGACAAGCTTGAGGAGCAACCTGAGAGGCATGAAACCGGCTATAGTGTGGAGGTTCCTATTGTATTGTCAGAGGGTGTATTGTCTTGTCTATGATCGTGAATCATGGCCGCGATTTTCCTTGTGAGATGTATTCCTCCTATTCACACACAGAGTCTTTGTTTTCCCTCTCCATTGTCGATTATGTAAATGTGTCGTGGCCCCATAGTGAGGGGACCGTTGCTTTCCCATGTTTGCTAGTTTTTTTTTTACCCTATCCAGGAATGGGAATCAAACTGTGAAATTTCCCAGATGTTTGATTGTTTATAGCATTGAACCATGGTTTTTGTTCTCCACGGATCGATTGAGTTGCTATGGGTACCTATGTGGTGTTGGATATGTTTTCCCTCATGCTTGGGAGTTGCTTTAGGTTACCATTGTGTTGTTTTGGCCATGACAAGGCCAAGAATAACTCAAGGACTATTTTCCCCTGTAAAAGTTGTAATTGTTGGTTTTTCTACATGCATGCAGTGGTTGGTCTTCGGACTATTTGGAGTGGGATTGAAGGCTGGGTATGCTTGAGAAACCTAGGTTTTGGGAGCCACACAGATAGATTTATATGGTTGGATTTCTTCTCCACAACCTCGGAAGAGAATTCACTGGCAAGGGAAGTCAGGGCCTGAGGGACTGTGAAGCAGAGAACGGACTGATTCCTGGTGTCGGGTGTGTGTGTGGGTGTCTTAGATGTCATGCTAGATCTGGTGTAGGTGTCCTTAGCTCTTCCATGAGCTCACTAGCTTAGAATTTAGCTTCTCCTAGCTCCTTGATAGCCTGATAAGCCCTACTATGTGGGCTTGGCTGATTTGTGTACCTTGGCTATGTGTAAGCCTGCTTAGTCCCTTAGTCCTTGGGGCATCATGCCCAGCTTGGGGGTGGAAGCGTTGCTAAGAGATTGATGAGCACGCTGGCCTATGGTTGGGTGGAATGTTGCAATGATGTAGCTAGTTGTGGGACGAATTCTCTATAAGATGAGTATTCTAGACCATTTTGTCTCTGCAATTATATTACTGTTAATAAATTTTAATGAACATGTTGAATGCAAAATGAATGTATGTTTGTTTCCGCTGTGTATGTGAATTATTATGTTTTAGGCATTTTATGTTCAAGCGTTCTGGTTTGATGTATGTTCATGTTCATGGGGCTAGTTTCTTCGATTTTTATGTTTGGTGTTTAGTAGCGTCCTCTTTGACGGTCAGAGGGTCAGGGACGTTACAATTCTGGTTTTGTTATCGATGCATTTGGGTTTTGGGGGTTCAATTGTAACTTAGAGGAACTCTGCGTTTGGAATGCTATAAGAATTGGGGTTTCTAAATGTTGGAGTTTCAATTTTCATTGAAGAGTAAATCATTTAGATGTACAGGGGTTTATTGATGGCACTTGGTGTAAACAAAAGACATTAGAGGAAATTTCAACTCAAAATGGGCCTTTTAACTTTTATTCAAATTCCATGTCATCATGTGTTAGCCAATGAAATTTCTTTAAATTTGAAATACCGTATAGGTCTTAAACACTTTTTTAATGTAAATTTGGGGATAGGTATCGTAAAAAAAACTACTTTTTTTGTTTGTATTTTTGACATATATCCTTGCGTTTTTACTCAAATTTCGATCGAGAGAGCTCGTTGGATGCGGAATTTAATTCTACATCCAATGAGTATCAACTCGACATACTTTTGATGGACCCCGCTACCCGAAAAACAAGAAATACCTGAAAAATGGAATGATGACATCATCATTCCATTTTTTCAGGTATTTCTTGTTTTTGGGGTAGAAGGGTCCGTCAAAAGTATGCCGAATGGGTACTCCTTGGATACGGAATTTAATTCCACATCCAACAAGCTCTCCCGATCGAAATTTAAGTAAAAACACAAGGAGATATGTCAAAAATACAATAAAAAAGGTAGCTTTTTTCTTTTCTTCCTCCAAAAATAATAAATAATATTTTATTATTTTAACTATTATTTTATTAGCTCATTTTAGGAGGCCTATTTTGAGTTGAAATTTCCTCTAATGGACTTGGGAAAATACCTCGAGATTCTATGTGAATTTTGGTATTTAATGTTTTGGTTATTAACTAGCCATGGGGAGCACCATTGCTTGCAATGGTGCAAGGCCGTAAGAAACCTACTATGTAAACTATTAATGGATTGAAACGAATGAGTTTGAGAATATATGTTGTGTTTGATTTTAATGGTTATTATTTGTGGGCTATGTGTATTTAGCATTCGTTTTAAGCGTCGATTTTATAGAGACTGTGTTTATGATTTTATGCTGCGTCAATTATAATATACAATTACTACATTTATTTCCATGGTTATTATGCTTGAATTTTATGTGGAATTCACCTTCGTAGGTTGTATTGGTTGAAAACAATGTCTAACAGTCAGCGTGGATGGCATGGGGGCCATGCCGTGAATGGAATTGGCACTCACAATTGTAGTTGTGATAGGAGACTTTAAAGTTTGTTTTTATAATGCGTAAATGAAATGTATTATGGACTGTGGGTATAAACCCTGCTTTTGCAGTCGTTACTATAGTTTGTGTCGTTGACAGGGATTTAAACATTGAATAGATATTTTAGTTCACTATTGTTTATTTATGTTTCCATGGCCATGGATTACAATGTATAAGAAATACAATGGGTCTCACGACCTTTGTATAAAGAATTATTTATTATTTACAGCTTGTGTATAAACTATGTATACCATGGCTTTGTGTAAATGTTTAAGGACCCTATAGGATTTGATCCTTAGTCGATTTTTGTAAAGAGGGTTTATATTTATATGGGTTGCGATTTGGGGCTTAAATTCTCACAGGATTTGATCCTGCGATCTCTTGTATAATTATATAGTTTTTAAATTAGTTCTGTAAAAAAAATTTGGTTGTTATAAGTAATATTATGTTGAACCTTTTATTTTGTGGCATAAGATTTCTATTATGTCGATTATAATATTTGATGGTTTGAATTGTTATTTATGCCATGGCTTTGTAATGTTGATAATAATATTATTATTTATATTTTGTAGATATAGATGGTATAGATGTTATAATCATGGACAATTTATATGGTCTCGATAGTTGGACTTTTAAATGGTTATTCTTAGATATAATTTATAGTGTTAATAGATTAGAATTAGATTTCAGTTTTATGCCTAATACTATATATATATATATATAATATACTCGCTAGGTTCTTTTTATTAGAAATAGTTAAGTGTGTTGTAATATTATTCTAGGTCCAAAACTTAATTCTCAACTTATCTTTTTATTTATAACATGGATCTACTCACAATATGAAATATGTTAGTAGAGTATATAGGTAAATAAAAAACTATGTATTTAATTTGAAGTAACTCCTAGTTTGTAGAAAAAATAAGATGTAAACAGTAAAAGACAATACAAAAGTAAAAGAAAAGTACAAAACCCTTGATAAATATTTAAAGAGGAATTTAATTACATAAGAAAGCTGAACGAACAAAACCTTGGATAAATATAGTACGGGAATTAAATGTCGGCCTAGGGTTATAATTTAAAATATAAACCCTTTAAATAATTTGACACATAAAACAAAAGTTTTGAGGGTTAGAACATATAACATAAACCCTTGCATAATGAAGGAAGTAGTTATTATAGAAAATGAAATAGGAAGTCCAGGACCTCATTCCAGAATATTGAAGCTCCTTTAATGGCTGAGACCTACACACTCAATTAACCAACATTAAATATTCATAGGCAGATCTAACCTCTTTATTATATGACTGAACCACTTACGAACTACCACGTTCCACCCAACCATGACCTAGAATTGGTCATGGTTTCAATCCGTATTCCCCCGATTTGGTTCCAACATGCAAGTAGCTTAGAGGTCCTAAGGTAAGGTTTCCTAACTGGTATATTAGGTCGGGATCAGTTGTCCTTTTTCCTTCTAGGAAAAATGTTCTCCAAGAACTCTCTTGAGAAGAAACGGGAAGAATAATGACTCCAAAAAGATAGATGAGATCCCCAAGCCTCTCTTTGTCTTCGGACTTTATAGACATACATTTCACTCAAAGGGGTTGTTAAACCAAGAATCCTTTATTTCTTGATTTAACCCCTTTTATTTAATTTAGGTATTTTTAATACACTAACTTAGGAAATTTTAACTAGTTCCTATTTAGACCTTTGCAGGTATTATAATATTTAGTATCTTTTGGTAATAAATAATAATAGATGAAGCTTTTCTTTATTTATCATATTATTAATATTATCACTATATTTATTCTTTATACATACCATATATAAAATACATAAAAATTTAACATTTATTAACATTTATCTTTGCACATCATGTATTATGATCCCTAGACTTACGACACTTTCTTCATTAAGGTCATCAGGTAGATGGTTAGGTGTACTAGGATAGGAAACTAAAAAAATCCTTTTCTTGTTAGATTCCTTGGTATAACATGGTAGTTTTTTAGTATTTGATGAGTATATAGAAATTCAAAATTTCATTTAATCACTTATAAATAAGTTAGATGAGATCAATATATTTTCGAGTCATTTTTCACTTGGGAATCATTAATTCTTTTGAGTAAATCCTAGCTCTTACCAGAGCCCATACTCAACGCTAGATACAAGGAGTTACAAACTTAGTGCAATTCTAGAGCTCTTCACTCAACACTAATTCTAGGATGTACTTGTATCATACACCTAGGGATACAATGGCCAAGGGTCTGATTTTCAAGTGATTATGCTCAACATCAATATGGAAGGCTTGGGGGCTTATGCCAAACACTTCCAAATTATCTTTTCATGTGTTCCAGAGCTTCATGCTCAACACAAATATAATACTCATGTGCTCCATAGATTCTCTCTCAACACAAACATCAATCACTCATGTGCTCCAAAGCTCCTCACTCAACACAAAACATTAATTAGTCATGTTCTGCATAGCTACTCTCTCAACACAAAACATCTCATCAGTCATGTGCTTTAGGGTCCATTCGAAAGACCAAACAAGCATATATATATATATATATCATCAACAATTGCAGTGGGGTCTTCAACATAGTATGTCAAAATAGAACATCAAGATAACATGATAATCAATATGCTCATGCCTATAAGTTTTAGGTCCAAAATTTAGGATATTACAGAGAACTAGTCCCTCCACTCCACCCCTTTATCCATTAACAAAAGTAAGTCAGAATCATGTTTACGACACTAAAAACATGTGAAAATCATTAAAGCACATAATCAAAGTATCGAGGACACATAGCATTGCGTAACCACAATAAAGGCATATTAATCAACATTATGAGATCATAATTAAACATAGTAATAATCATATCAGAAAGTAAGGAAGCATCACATAAGTATATCTTACAATGAAATAAGCAGTATAAATAGAGTACGACATATTCCACAAGTCAAATAATTTCCAGCACATGTAATTTTGACTAGCTTACTATTTGTTTTATTTTCTCAATTATAAGTTGGAAATATACTCTCGCACTCCTCTCCTGGTAATGAAGAAGGCACTATTATTTATACATCAATCTATTTTGAACCTAGAATAACAAATAATAAATGTATATCCACAAATATTTCATGTGATTCAACAACTTGCTAAAACCTAGTTAATAGAAATCAACTCATAATATCTCCAAGATCTTTGCGAACTAATATTTCCCAAATTTCTATGATTCTTCTTAGTCTAGATATTTTTAATGATTATCCCAAATTTAAATCAAATATTCCATAGTTGAATGAGGAAATTTTAATTTGTCCCACAAATTTTATAGTTATATGTATTTCATGTTCACTTAATAACCAGTTCAATTTCTATAATCACCCCAAACTAATGGAACTTTCAAATATAAGTGAAAACATAATATTTTGCTAATATTTAATCTTAAATTCACTAAAAATACTAAAATAATTGAATTGAAAAATATTGAGTCTAATCCCACATATAAATAATAAAATTGAGTAAATCCATGAAGATTAAGGATAAAGGATATTAAATAATAATAGACGGATGTGAAAATATGGAACGCTTTTATATGTCTTATCCCAAAAGAAAATTATATGCTCTTAGAGATTATGCATAACCATAGACACTTCTTCCAACCATCCCACCAAACAAAAGGAATACCTTTCCCTTCACTGATCCACAATTCCCTTAAGCAATCGAATCCTTACAATGCTTTCCAAATGTGTGTAGTAAGATTCAAACATGGTGGATGTTGTTGCAGAATTTTTGGTATTATTCATTCATGGATAACAAGGTGTATGAGTAGAAAAACGTAATGGTTAAAATTTTATTTCTTTACCAACCTCTATGCTCACTTACAAACATCACATTTCTATCAAATGCACAATTCTCTTTCCAAATTTAAATTTTTTGGTAATGCACACTATGATAATGGTAATTAACAACAAGGAAACAATTCTCTATGTAGTGTGAACCCCATGAGAATAATAAAGTTGAGTGGTTGATCCCAAAGAATATGAGAGAATCATGAAGGTACAACTAACATAAATTATTACCATAGAAGAAATAACTTCTGGAAATTAACATCATTATCATAGAATTACATTCACCACATGCTCCCTTCATATTAAATTTCATCAAAGGTGCAAGCCACCAATAATTAAAAGTGAAAATTAATGAAAACAAATATATGTAAATAAAGCATGAAAGAGCCATTATATAATAGTATAGTATAATAATCATGAAACAAAGTTACGTAAGTACATCACATAAATAAAATTCTACATCAATGAACAAAATACCATCACCCGGTTATCTCAATTCCACAAAATCCAAATATTGTATTTCCTACTAATCCAAGAATCATATCTCATGCTACCACCCTACACTAATATCCCTATCATTTTGAAAATCATCAATGGTTTTCATGTCTAACATTCTCCTCCTCTTCATTAATAAAATCATTCTTAATGTTGAAAGTTTTCCTTATTTCTTCGGGTGTCTTCTTGTTCAACATTTTGACACAGTCTCGCATGTCATATCTAAAATATTTTTTATGTAGAGAAAATTTTCATCCTTCACAAACAAAAAATATTAATAAGCTAAATTTCTTATAAATATACAAAAAATCTATAAATTGGATATGAAAACACATATGCATAAAATTACTAGAAACAAAACCATAAAAGTATTATAGAACACAAAATCACCAATAAATAATTAATCCTATTACTCTCTCACTTGAAATAAGAGAAGTCAATTTATTATTCATATAAGTAGAATAATTCAAGAATATTCAAATTGAAGGAAATTAATCCTCCAAAAAAGACTTCAAATGTTGAAATAACAAAATAAATTTTACAAATAATTTACATTATATATCCTCCATACTATGCGGTAGGGGACCTGGCACATCTCCATGCAATTAGAAAGGAATGTACCGAAGGGTTCCATTTTTTTATGACACACTTCATAAAGAAAAAACACATCAAAGAGATGGAGGCCAGGGATAATTTTAGGGGCGAATTTTAGCCCAGTGAGCTATTTTTCCATGTTTTTCTCCCAAAAAAGATTCGCCATTTTGCATTTTGTGAAGCCCTGTTTCGCCCAATTTTGATGGGGTAAAATGTTTTCACCCTAAAAGTCACCAAATTATTATATAAATCATATAAAATCCTTGGAAATTAAAATATTTTTTGAAAAATATCACCAATCATTTGATAGTTGGCGTTTTAAGAATTGGTAATATTCGCCAACATTTATAAACTTTTAAATAAGTATAGTTCCTTAAAATCATCCCTGATGGAGGCTAGGAGTATCTAGGTAAATACTAGTAACCCAATAACCCGTCAAACTAGAAAATTAGAAAAAGAAAATGGTTTTCTTACTTCTAGTTTTTTAATCGTAGGTTTCTCAAATACACAAATAAAAGAAAGTGTTGGTTCACTATTCAAGTATAAATATTTTACAAACCATGACTGAAGCTCTAAGATACTTTCTTATAATAGTCAAAACTTATGCAAAGTTTATACAACCAAAAGACTATGATATTCTAAATGTACACTACTTAATATTTTTGTTTCCATATTGCACATCAAGTACACATTGAAAAATTCATATCAATTTTCAAAAACTCATGATTACATCAAAACAATAATATTAAAATTATTTTGGAAATTAAACTAACATATAAACAAGAAAACATAACAAGTTCTTCAAAAAAAAAAAACTAAAAACAAGAAAAACCATTTAATTCATGCTTCATAAAAGAATTCCATAAAAGAATCCCCCTATTTTTATACAATATGCAAATTAAAAAAAATTGAAAGCTAGATCTCAAATATATAAAAATGATAAATACCAAAAATTCATTCTAAATACACCTATATTTAAATGGACCTTAAGTCACTATAATGTCCCCATTTTAAATAATTGCATAGCAGGAAAATTCCATCAATCATGTTCCCTAGGTTGGGTGGAAACAGTGCAAAGTTAATAAGGGAGCCAATAAATGGTGTTTAGAAATTATAGGGAATAAATATTTATTTTATGGAGTTAATTAAATGAATTCAAGTAAAAAATGAAATGGCTATGGAGAATGGAGACACATCGAGGATATGGGTCCCACTCAAGCTAGAATTCCTATGTTAAATGGCATCCTCCTCTTGCAATCATGAATCTATGGGAAGCGGAATGATTTTGGATGGAATAAAAGGTTAATATAGTTGTCCATATACTTCATAGGTATAATTTGGGATTAATTGTAACTTACATGGGGAGAGGAAGAGCGAAATGGGAGTTTCATGGAAACTTGGCTAGATTCCCCTTACATTTATGACATCTATGACACTAATGATGGAGATTCTATGACAATTATGAGACAAATCATATAACAAGGCTGAAATATGACATATATGACATGTCAGGTTTAAATATACCATCCAATATATCTCTCATGTGATTTTTGGAAGATCAATGGGATCCTACTCAAATTTGGGGAAGGTGGAAGGCTAGGAAAGAGGGAACACATGTCAATTCATGAGCACACACCCTAATTTGACTTGGATTGAGTTTGGGGATGGATTGGGAACCGTAGAATGATAATAAATTTTATAAAATACAGGAATAAACCAAGATAATTACCTTTTGATCACTTGTGAAATTTATTGTTTTGAAGAGAGAGAGCTAGTGGATGACTAGTTCACGCCTTAGCCAATTTTGAGGGTGAAAGATTCCCATCATAGTTGGTGTTGGGAGAGGCAACTCAGGTATTTCAGTGATATTAAATGGATACGTAGTTATATGTGAAAGATACATCATCTCATGGACACATCGAATTTCATCTTGTTCTTCCTTTCATGTCAAGTTTTCTCAACATATTTCAGCTCCATGGAGTGAGGCGCACTTGGTGAGCTATTCATCTATTTGAGGGAGATTATCTTACTCTAGTATTTTTTATTATGATGTAAATATTATATTATTTAATTTCATAAGTATTTTATGTTTAAATGTAAATAAATATCATCTATTATTGCTCAATAATGAAGAAACAATGCCATTTTCCAACTACCTTGTTGTAAACTCTTGTAATATTGATGAATTCAAATCGATGTGTAAAATATTGATGATTTATAAAGGAATGGAATGTAATTAAAGAATATTATTGGTTTAATTTTTATTCAATTATAATTTGTTTCCATTGGGTTGAACTGCATAACTATTGGAGAAAACTACACCTCATTTCCCTAAGGGTCCAAAACTAGTTTTTTATATCTGACTGAAAGAAGTGATAACAGCCAGGGGAGGTCGATTGGTTATGCATATGAGTATATGATAATTATTATACAAATACCCTGATTCAATTTCATAATTATAGTGTATTACTACACATTTGGGAATCCATTTCTACCACTTAACCGGGGGGGATTTGAGCCCAAAATTGCCAATAAAATCCTCTATCTTGTCCAGAATTTAGTACAGACTTGCAGAAGTCTTTGGAGGGAAATAATAAATACTTGAACATAAAAATTAATTTATTATATCATTCATATACATTATGTGAATATTTGGGAGCAATTGGTCTCATTGGGAGACCAAGACACTAAAACTAGTAAGGAGCAAAAATTGTGAAAAAATTGGAAATTTGGGAATTTTGGTAAACATAAAAAAAAAATGTCATTAAAGTGGTATCAAAGCATGATATTTGCACCTGATGTGGTATTATATCTGTGAGGACAATAATTCAGGGACCACCATTATATATTGAAACCGAAGGGTGCTTTTATTGAAGAGGAAACAATGACTAGGGATGAAAGGGGAACCTCATATGATGGTGAAGAGCATATAAAAATCATTGAACCTATAATTCAAGACATGAAAAAGAATATTATGAAAGGATTTGAATTTTTGGATATCCAAATTTTGGAAAAATATATTTATTTTAAAAAAACCAAGGGGGCAAATGCATCGGTTTGCTTGAAGGAGAAAAAGGGGGAGACCCATGGACCACCTAGTTCTGAAATAGGTGAAGTAGAAGAAGTAGTACATGAAGAGGATAGAAATTCAATCCCAAGTGACTTTGAAATGAATATACATCACATGAGTATGAATAAATTTCTATTTAAAATATTGAATATCATTTCGAGACACCTTCTACCTTGGAAATGAAACAAAGAGCATCTACTGATGGATACTTGAACAATGAATTAGTTCCTACTGATGGGTGCTCACAACTCTATGTTGGTGACATAGAGATAATATTTAAAAATGTTGTTACAAGAAAAATTTCAATTAAACATGAAAATGAATACCTTGTATCATTTGAAGAATAAACAAGACCAATTTCCCCATCACCACTTGAGATTCATGAAGTTGGTCCAAGCAAGAAGGAAGAAAATGAGGAGGTTCATTTCCAAGAGCTTAATTTTATTGAAGGGTCATTAAATATGAATTAAAATAAGATCCAAGAGTCCCTTATAATAGTCCATGACACTCAAGCATTGGTATCAAATTCTTAGTGGAGAGCTACTTCCTTCGAGGAGCCATCCTTCCTTGAAGACATAGAGAAGATTCAAAGAGCAATGTGAAACATCAAAGGTGATTTCATGTCTTTGTTTTTTTATAGAAAAAATTTCATTGAGCTTAGTGAATTCTTACATTAATCCTACTTGAAGAATAATGAATTTACTCATAATGTTACAATTCAAATGAGCAACTTCTTGAAAAGTTGCAAGACACTTGTTTTTCCTCTTATGTTTCAGATTGTCAAATGGTAGATTGTTTGGAGGATTCTCATGACATAGTGGATCATGAGAAATGTGGAAATTTGAATTTGCTTTATTTTTTTGAATATGAACTTGAAGAGATCCAAACATTCGATGTTTGATGTGGTGGAATAGGAACTTTAATTGTCTCTTGATGAAGGTTATGCTATTTTTATTGAAGTGCATGATTCCTCTACATTGGAACCAATCTATTACAGATGTTTCACAATTTTGAAGGATCTTAATGATACTACCAATATGGATCACTCCCATGATGTAACTTCTGCACTTTTTTATCATTTCCGTGAGTTAGTTCATTCTCCTACATCCTACCATTCCATGTTCTGCAGCATTAGTCTCAATGAAGTATGGGTGAAAGGGTTTTTTTTGTGGTGCCACCTGAGGAGTATGGAACTCCTAGATTTATTTTTTATGATGACATGGTTGGAGCACACTCTTATTCACATTTGCAGAAGCATCCTTTGTTACTTTATGATGATGCACATATACATGGATGCGCCTATGATATGCATTTCAGTCACTTGAAGAATCATGGTTTTTCTAGATCAACACTTGGTTCATTTGATGTTGGAGGAACTTCATCCAACACTAGCATGAATAGATTTATGATTGGAGAACATTTCTATTTCCAGCCACATACTTTGTTATATCTTTATGATTCTCTCATTCATGGATGTATGGGTGAGACCTCTTTGAGTCATTTGAAGTCTCCTTGTTTCTTTTGCTCATTATTTGGTTCAAATTTTGGTAGAGGTTATTCATTCACTTTTGGATGAAAGAACACATGGATGATTATATTGATGCACATTATAATTTTTTGGAGCAGCATTATAGGACATGGGATCCTCACCTATGTCAATGTATAAGATTTGATTGGTCGCTTGAAGCTTGTATGAACTTGGAAAATGATGGTCTACATACTTGAAAGATTCCCATCCTATTTGGTGTTGGGAGAGGCCACTTAGGTATTTAAAGGAGATTAAATGGAGTCTTAGTTACAGGTGCAAGCTACAGAAGCTCCTAGACACATCAAATTTCAGCTTGGTATTCCTTTCATCTAAAGTTTTCTCACCATATTTAAGCTCGATAGAGTGAGGTGTACTTGGTGAGCTATTCATCTATTTGAGGGAGCTTATTTTTCTCTAGTATTTTGTATTATGATGTAAATTCTCTGTTATTTAAGTTTATAAATATGTCAGGTTGAAAGGCCAAGAAATATAATGTATTATTGCTCAATAATGAAGAAATAGTGTCATTTCCCCACTACCTTGTTGTAAATTCTTGTAATCTTGATGAATTTAAATGGATGTGTAAAATATTGATGATTTATGAATGAATGGATCGTATTTAAATCATTTTATGGGTTTCATGTTCAGTAATTGAGAATTTGTGGCCATTGGGTCGAATTGCATAACCATTCGAGAAAACTACACCTCATTTCCAAGAAGTGATAAAAACAATGAGAGGTCGATTGGTTATGCATAAAAGTCTATGATAATGTATTATAAACATCCCATTATTCAAATTTGTAATTCAAGTGGGTTTTTACACATTTGGGAAGCCATTTCTACCACTCCCCCACAGGGGATTTGAGCCCAAGATTGCCAATAAAATCCTCTACCTTGTTCACAATTTAGTATAGACTTGAAGAAGTGTTTGGAGGGCCATAATACATCCATGAACATAAAAATTAAGTTACTATATCATTCATACACCTTATTTGAATGTTTGGGATAAATTGGGTTGAATGGGAGACCAAGACACTAAAACTAGTCCAGAGCCAAAATTGTGAAAAAATTAGAAAATTGGGCATTTTAGTAAAAATTTAAAAAAGGGGTCATTACAATCACCGTTAAAAATAATGGAAACACTAAAATTATTTTAAGAAAAAATATCTACACTACTTAGAAGAAAATCATGGATACAAAGAAATCCCAAATTTTATAGTACATACAAAAAGAAAAGAACTTTCAACTCATTTGGCTCGAATATATCTCGAAACTGACCAAAAGCACGTAATTAATCATTTAAAAAAATATAAGCCACACAATAATTTTATCCATATGATCATCATAAAAATGTTCTAAGAAACCATATAATTGGAAAAATAAATAAATTAACCTTCAAACAAAAAAAGTCAAATAAGTCAAAACAACAATATAATTGGAAGAATAAATAAATTAACATTCAAATACAAAAAATCATATGAGTCAAAATAAACTAAAAGTTAGGAATCAAACATATAACCTACCTATAACAAGTAAGTTATTGTTGGACTATTCTACCTGCACTAGTGATTACACTCCAATAGCTAAGAGTGATTACAAAAGATGTAGTGATCCACTACACTCTAAATTACCCTACTCAAAGAAAATTGATAAAACTACTTACAAGGCGGGCTGATGGTAAGATCCCTTTACTCCAACTTAATATTCCTTTCAAAGAAGATAGGTCATGTACCTTTTTTTAGAGACAAGAACACTTTCTACATCATACAAATGGATCACAAAAATAAAAAAAATGAAGGAAATATAAAAAATTATAAAAACTCTACAATTTTAATATCATAAAAAATTCCGTAAAAAAAAACATTGAACAATATCTAAAAGAGTAAACTTCCAACTTTACAAATAATCACCAAAAGGAATATAATAATCTATCAAAAATCAACTAAAATATACCAAAAATGAGAGAAATGCTATTCTTTTATAAAAGAACCTATGGCTCCCAAAAGTATTCATCTAAACCTCTTAATTCTTTTACTCACGCAAATACTAGTTTTAAAAAAAAACCTATCGCTCCCCAAAAGTACTCATCTAAATTTCTTAATCTTTTAAGGCTTAGGAATACCTCAAGAGACCACACTTCACAATACTTTTAATTAGGTTACACATAAGTACTCATCTAAACCCTTTAATCTTAATGAGTAAGAATACCTCAAGAGGCGACACTGCACTAAATGAATTGCAACAAAGTGGAAATTTAATCAGACTAATTCTTTGTGCATAAATTGAAAAAAAAAAGATTCCAAAACTTCAAATATTTGGAGTTCAAACAAGTTAAAAAAAACACTCCCAACCCCTACAAACGGGTTCCAAAAACATGTGCACAAGGGCAAATTAAGGGGTGAGAAGGAGAAAGATGAAGCCCTAATTAAATAAGGTTTCTGGGGAAAACATTGAACCACTAAATTCCTAGTAAGGTCAAACAAAGGTTAGGTTTAAAAAAAATACCTACTTAAATAGGAACCATTATAAAATAGAATACGTAACAATTAGGATTCCGGAAATAAGCTTGTAGAATAAAATGTTTAGGAGCGATTGCTAGTGATTTGGATAAACAAGGCCAGCTAGCTCTTAGTTGGCATCAAATAGTCTTGAATATTATGCATTCCCTAACTGTAACATCCCTCTTAAATTGCCTCTAAATATTTTGTAACTTCTAAATGTATTTGTTCTCCAGTGAGGAGATCAAGGCTAAGGCCTCCACCAGCAGAGCCTTATATGTTAGGTGATGTGATTTCCTAAGCTATGGACTTGGGAGACGCAAGACTAGGACATGACTTAAAAAACACATGACCAAATACACTAGGGAAGGTAAAACAGTGACTGGGTCTATGGGAATGAACATCTTCTTTCAAAAACATAAGGTTTTAAGTATTGTCCTAGGTTGAAGTAAGCCTGAGTGGACTAACTTACCTTTTGGGTCA
>LPNX011221174.1:0-15087 GCA_001517045.1 Pseudotsuga menziesii | reverse complement strand
ACTTGTTTACATTATTAATCCTCCCGATTGGAACATTGGGGCATGACCACATGACTCAAATACATAATAGAAACATCCCGGAATAAACATCGGGTTACAATATACAAAATACATAGAAGAATACCTTCCGAAGTTACATATACATCAACAGCCGTCGCTGTTTTGGAGGTGAAACAAACTATTTTTATCGTTGCCCAGCCGAAAGTCTTTTGGAACTTAACTTTTTTTTATTTTGTTTTTCGGAGGTCAGTTGAACATGGAATCGGGGCCGTATTTCTCTACGCAGCCACCGTTGCGGAAGCTAAATAATGAACATCCTGATGGTAAGTTCTGTTTTTTCGCCAATGCCTTGGTTTTATTGACCAACTTTTTACTTTGCGATGCTTTATTTTCGTTATCAGAACGGTTTTGACTATTGATCAGGGAGATAGTCCTTTTTGTTGTTGATACGGTGACAGCATTGAGCCTTTGGTCGCCAATACATAGCCCCCAAAGCTTCCGACCGCCGTTGTTTTTATGTTGACTGTGAAACTTTTAGTCAGTCTGTCTCTCGCAGTTGCGGCTGTGTAGGGAACTATCTGGCCAATGCTTTAGTGGTTTCGATCTTTGACGCTTAACTATCAAGGGTTTTTAGCGTTTGGGAGTGCTGACATTGCGGAAAGGTTGAGGACTAATCATCTGACACATAGTGCTCAGAGCCTTCGATCATCGATGTTATTCTTTTCGCAGAACCTATAGTCTGATAGTCTTCTGCTGTTGTGGCTCCTCAGTGAACTGATCATCTGATGCTATAGTACTTCCACCTGCCAAAGTGAATTATCTACCCGATGCTTAGCGTTTATTGCTTCCAACTATCAATAGGGTTTTCCCATTTTTTTTGTTGTGTTGTTACTCTATTTTATGGGATGGCAGAATTTTCCCATGGGTGCTGGTCGAGTCAAGGTTTTTTCTGAGATGAAGAGCGCAATTTGGGGGTTTGGTGTTTTGAGGAGTGTCAGTTGCATTGTCTTGGCTCATGCTTTCTTCGCAAGGTTTCGAGTTAGTTCAGATGCAGCTCTGTTTTAGATGAAGAGTCTGTTCTATCAGGATTGTAGTTTTAGTGGGACAGTGGGCTTAGAGGTTTTCTCGACCCAGCTTGCAGGAATTTCTTTGCCTTATCATTTTTCTTTTCATGCATTAATATTGTTTATAGTTCATTTTATAGAATGCATGTATTAGTGTAGTTTGTGTTACTTTGTTAAATGCTAGATGGTCTAAAATCTGCTATGTTCATAACAGGGTGACTACCGCAAGCAAGATATGTCTAAAAGTCAAAACAGAAGGGAGGCAGCAAGGAAAGAAGAGGCTGAAGCATAAAAACACGAGATAGAAAAAGGAAGGATAAAGTGAAGGTCTAAGATCAACAAGGT
This sequence comes from Pseudotsuga menziesii, assembly GCA_001517045.1. NCBI lineage: Eukaryota > Viridiplantae > Streptophyta > Pinopsida > Pinales > Pinaceae > Pseudotsuga > Pseudotsuga menziesii. Next base: position 13,678 of record LPNX011221174.1, on the reverse strand, counting down.
CTAAAAGGACCAGTGGATTCGATAACAGCAGAGGCCCAGGCTTGGGAAAAGTTTATCACTAATCAAGCTGGTCTCTCGTTATAAAAGTGCTCTTAAAATGTAAATCTAAAATGTAACGTATTGTATGAATCATGAGGACTCACTAAAATACAAAATTGTGAGAATGAACGGTTGGGGGGGGAGCCCAATGGTCACCGAAGGGTAGCCCAAGAGTTTTGCTTGTAATATAAGTATAGGAGAGTTAGATATTGAGAAGGACTTTTTCCCAGATAGACTTGTGAGAGTATGTTGGAAGAAGAACTATTTCCTTTTGCAATAAATAAATTACAAGTTTCCTGTTGGAGAAAGCTTTGTGGAAGGTTTCAAATGCTGTGCTATGGATTTGTTAAATGTGAACTATTTCGTTTTCAGCTGTTATCCATTAACTATGGCATCGTTCTAACTCTTTGAACCTATGTTCTTGTTATGAATGCGCTCTAGTTTATTCTATGAAATTTCCACTGTGAGTAATGAATGGTGTTCATAAACAATTAGCTATCTGGTTGTTCATATATCTATAAATGTTCATGTGTTTTGAAATAAGTAACAACTATCTGTGATTTTTCTTAATGCATGCACAAAATACATTACTCATTGATGAATAATAATATTGCTCCCTAGGGATAGGTTAGATAGTTAGTTTTAGTTTCTTGTTGTGTGTAATTTAGATGCGAGAGAGTTAAGATGAGATGTAAGAACCTACGCATCACATTGTGACTGCTCCTTGTATTCTCTATCAATCTTCATTATTAGATAGGCACTTGCATATCATACTTAAATTCAAAAAACTAAAAATACACATGGTGGACCAGGCCGTAACCAGTAAAACCCTTTAGTTTTGTTACTTGACTTACGGTAGCCAGACCGTAAACTGGATGGATTCCCCATACCAAACAGTGATAGGATATTTGGGAACATTTACTAGGGAGAATCCCTAACTGTTGCTACCTGTGATTTTCCAGGCCTCAATAGTTTTTGGCGCTAGAAGTAGGGCCGTCAATGCATGGTTGACCGAGGAAACCCATTTCCTTGAGATTATTCCACCAGTGACTGTTCTGAAAGTAGTTTGTTTCCCAATCCAATTCTTGAAGAGAAGGGTAAAGAGCATCTGTATTCTGTCGATAACAAAGTAGTTAATGATCTAAGAAGACATACTAGGGCATATGTGAAGAATATTGGAGGATTGCCAATTATTCCTATCTTACCCGAAAGAGAATATAAGAAGAAAGACCGTCCTATATTGGAAGACGCATTGTTGGTTGGAGATTTTGAAGAACTGGTAGAAAGATCCTTAAAGGAAGTTGTTCTTCCTTTTATTCAAGTGGGCCCAAATACACCTTACTGTTCACCTGTTCATACCCTTGTTCACTTACCACCTCATTCTCCACCCAGACTCATGGAAAACGTAAATGCAAATCAGCCACCCAACCCACCAAATCCACCACCTGCTTGGAAGGCTAGGTCATCTTTAAACTTGGCACCTCCTTTGCATGAATTACCTCAGGATTTTGAGAAAATGTTGCCTAAGTTTGACCCAAGTGAAAATATTTTAGTAGATGATCATTTGCAAATATTTTACTTGGCTATAGAAGGACTAAAGGCTGGAGAACATGAAGATGTAGTCTGCATATTATTCCCACATACCCTGAAAGGAGCAACAGCCTCATGGTATTTTGCTCTACCCACAAACTCAATCACAAACTAGGACACATTTGAAGGAATATTTAGAAGTAAATATGCAGTCCAAAAAACTCATGTAGCTCTTATGAAAGGGTTATGCTCTTTAAAGAAAGAAAGGAAGGAAAAAGTGCATAGTTTTACTCAAAGGTTTGCTGCTTATCTAAAGAATTTTTCTGCAACTAATAAACCATCTGATAAAGTTTTGAGTGAATACTATACTTCAGCTCTTGGGCCTAAATTGGCCATGTTGGCGAAGATGTCAGTCAAACCTACATTGTCAGAAACTTATGAAGAACCTGAGATGGTAGAAGCTAAAAAAGAGAGCATAGAAGATTATCCTGAGCAGTCGGGAGAAAAAACTTTTGAAGGAATGTTGAAAATGATGCAGAAGCTATCTAACAGAGTGATCGATTTGGAAAAAGAAAAGGAGGCTCATAAAGTATACGAGCCTTAATATAAAAGGAGAGAAGATAATAATCAATATAAACCTCCTCCACACAGTCCTGCGTCAATGAATTTAACTGAGGTAGGGATGGATAATTTTTGTACCTTTCATTAGCAGCCTCATTCTGAAAAAAATTTCCCTCAATGAATCAATTCAATGACATTAGTAATGAATCAACTATTAGACTCTAAACTAACAGAAGTTGATGATGAGGAAGAAAAGGGTAATAAATCCACAGAAAAACAAGAGGATGATGCTCTGGTTTTATGGGACTGTGTCTCACTTCTTGATACAGAAGACGAAGGTTCTCTGAAACATGAAGAGATATCAGAAATAAATGTAACAATAAGAAGTCGAGGTTTGTTAAATAAATACAATTCAATACTTCTGAAAATTAAGAGACTTCAAGAGAATGTAAAGAAAATTCAGAAGAACAACACAGAAGATAAAATACCTGAATTTACCATTCCCAGTCAAGATCCAAAACAAGTCAACATGACTGTTAAGCCTATTGAATACAAAGTTGATAATGTCAAGGAAAATTTTAAAGCACCTGAGATGGGGTACGATATTGTGGAGGAAATTAAAAGGGATAAGGAAAATATTTCGTCATTTGAAATGTGCAATGTACCTCAATAGAAAGAAAAATTGTTAAAAGCGCTTGAAGTACCAAAGGAAGAGCTTCCCACTAACAACCAACCTGTAGAAGAAATTGTTGAAGCAAGTGTGGGAGGTAAGGCTAGGTTTAAAAACCCACCTTTCCTTTTGAATTTTGATATTTTGAACCATAATGTGCACAATTATTTAGTGGACTCAGGGTCAACAGTCAATGTTATGCCACTGTCAGTCTACAAGAAGATCAATGGACAACCTAAACCAACTACCTTGCATGTTACTCAGCTAGACAGGACCAATGTGAAAGTAGTCAGGGAAATGGAAGATGTTCTAATTCGCTTATATACTAATGAAAAGATATGTCAGTACATTGATATTGTAGTAGCAGACATACCTAATGTTTATGGACTTGTTTTGAATCGAGACTGGTCAGCAAGGCTAAATGGGTATTTCGCGTCAGATTGGTCACATCTGTGGTTGCCTCATTAGGGAAGTCCAAACTAGATAAAGATATAAAGAGAGCCCCACATGAAACACAATGTTACTCATTTGGAAGAAAAGAAGGAACCAATGAATTATGTATTGGGAAATTATCCAATTGAGCTAAAACCGGGAAACTACCAAGCAAAAGAAGCTAGCAATACACCAGACACCTAGCCCGATCTCCTTCGATTTTCAAGGGCTGATGAGATTGATTGTAAAATAGTAGATGTATTTTTTGATAATGGGTAGGCCTTTTTCAATTTGCAGTCAAGCCTAGCCCCTTAACTTACAAGATTCCAGATTTACAGGGGTGGGCAGAGAACTGACCAGTTAGTGGTTTAGATCTCAAACTTTATTTTTCTTGGTTTTTATTTCTTGATTATCTTGCACATAAATAAACTGATTTGGTTGTTTATTTTTTATTTATTTTATTTCTATTTGTTTTAGTTAGATTTTGATTGATTCAATAAAACAAGCAAACTTTTGGTTGCATGGAGAGCATCAGAATTCTGGTTAACAAAAATCCCTGATTATAAGACTGTGTACTATTGATTTATCTGAAAGAATTTCTTCTAGTTTAGCAGTTTTCCTAAATGGCTATGAACACATTGAAGTCCTACTTAATCCTTGTAAAATAACTCGGGATCAAAAGGTCTGGAATACTATTTCGAGGCTCCATCCATCTTACATTTAAAAATGTCTGAGGGGGTGACATCAAGGACCCATGGAAAGGAAGCAGGGTAAATAGTATATGATATATAAATGATCCCATGTCAAGAATTGAAAGCCAAAAGGAAAATAAGAGTCAAAAAATCTCCTAAGAAAGCAATGTGTATCAAAAGAAAGTACTGAATCGTATGAGTACAAAATTGCCAAAGTTCTTCTCCGTCCGTGAGCTGAAAATTAAATATATCTCTCACACAAAAGGACACTATGGATAGAGGAGCCTGAATAAAAAATTCAGAAAGAAAGGCATGCAGGAGGACTCAAAAAAGGACAAAAAGTCCAAAAGCACAAAAAGATGCAAAATGGCATGGGAATAAGGAACAAATGAATATTTATGTTTACCATATGTTACAATCCTGTGGTGTCCAAGCTGGAAGCTACTCAAAGACAGAGGTAAAAAAATGAAACTCATATCACTGGCCTCAAAAGAGTTATCTTGACTTTCAAATCTTGGTTTCCATTTTCCTAAATTGGACTATCATCAATGATTAAAAGTACATAGATCTGCCATTTTGGGAAATCCAGAAATCTAGAAGAATTCAGCATGTTGGTACTTATTGTCGAAACATTTTTTTTTAAAGATAAATTGTCCAGAGATCTGTGTCACCAGGTAGTCGCCAATTGTTCCAGCTTCAACTTTCTCCCAATTTTTTTTAAAAATTTTGGACCCTCCTTTTAATTTCATTTTTCCTAGGATTGTTTGGATTGCTGAACACTATTTTTGTTTTCCCTCTACTACAAATTTGGATTGTTTGAAGCTGAAGTGAGGTCAACTGTTTTCATGCTTTTCGAAAAACTGCTTTTGTTTGCCAATGCTTTGGACTGTGGATTTTAAAGTAGATTTGAAAATGATGTCCTTTGATTTGAATGATTTCCTTCATTGCTATAGGAAGTCTATTTATGTTTGAATCAAAACTTTAGTTTTCTTTTCCGCCGCTGTTTCGGAGGTGAAACAAACTATTTTTATCGCTGCCCAGCCGAAAGTCTTTTGGAACTTAACTTTTTTTCTATTTGGTTTTTCGGAGGTCAGTTCAATAGTGAATTGGGGTCGTAGTTCTCTACGTAGCCACCATTGTGGAAGCTAAATAATGAATGTCCCGATGGTAAGTTCTTTTTTTTCACTGATGGCTTGGTTTTATTGACCAACTGTTTACTTTGCGATGCTTTATTTTCGCTATTGGAATGGTTTTGACTATTGATCAGGGAGCTAGTCCTTTGCGTTGCCGATACGGTGGCCACATTGAGCCTTTGGTCATCGATACATAGTCCCCAAAGCTTCCGACCGCTGATGTTTTTATGTTGACTGCAGAACTTTTAGTCAGTCTATCTCCCACCGTTGCGGCTGTGCAGGGAACTATCTAGCCGATGCTTTAGTGGTTTCGATCTTCAACGCTTAACTATCGAGGGTTTTTAGCGTTTGGGAGTGCCAACATTGCGGAAAGGTTGAGGACTAATCTTCTGACGCATAGTGCTCAGAGCCTCCGATCATCGATGTTATTCTTGTCGCGGAACCCGTAGTCTGATGGTCTTGTGCTATTGCAGCTCCTCAGTGAACTGATCATCCGATGCTATAGTAATTCCTCCCGTCAAAGTGAATTATCTACCCAATGCTTAGCGTTTATTGCTTTCAACTATCGGTAGGGTTTTCCTGCAATTTTTGTTGTGTTGTTACTCTATTTTATGGGATGGCAGAATTTTCCCATGGGTGCTGGTCGAGTCAAGGTTTTTTCTAAGATGAAGAGCGCAGTTTGGGGTTTTGGTGTTTTGAGGAGTTTCAATTGCATTGTCTTGCATCAAGCTTTATTCGCAAGGTTTCGAGTTAGTTCAGATGTGGCTCGGTTTTAGATGAAGAGTCTATTCTATCAGGATTGTGGTTTTAGTGGGACATCGGGCTTAGAGGTTTTCCGGACCTAGCTTCCAGGATTTTCTTTGCCTTATCATTTTTCTTTCCATGCATTAATATTGTTTATAGTTCATTTTACAAAATGCATGTATTAGTGCAGTTTGTGTTACTTTGTTAAACGCCAGATGGTTCAAAATCTGCTATGTTCATAACAGGGTGACTACTACAAGCAAGATATGTCTAAAAGTCAAAACAGAAGGGATGCAGCAAGGAAAGAAGAGGCTGAAGCATAAAAAAGTGAGATAGGAAAAGGAAGGACAAAGTGAAGGTCTGAGATCAACAAGGTCTAAAAGGACCAACGGATTCGATAGCAGCAGAGGCCCAGGCTTGGGAAAAACTTATCACTGATCAAGCTGGTCTCTCATTATAAAAGTGCTCTTAAAATCTAAATATGAAATGTAATGTATTGTATGAATCATGAGCACTCACTAAAAGACAAAATTGTGAGAATGAACGGTTTGGGGGGGAGCCCAAAGGTCACCGAAGGGCAGCCCAAGAGTTTTGCTTGTAGTATAAGTATAGGAGAGTTAGATAGTGAGAAGGGCCTTTTCCCAGATAGATTTGTGAGAGTATGTTGTAAGAAGAACTATTTCCTTTTGCAATAAATAAATTACAAGTTTCATGTTGGAGAAAGCTTTGTGGAAGGTTTCAAATGCTGTGCTATGGATTTGTTGAATGTGAACTATTTCATTTTTAGTTGTTATTTATTAACTGTGAGATCGTTCTAACTCTTTGAACCTATGTTCTTGTTATGAATGCACTCTAGTTTATTCTATGAAATTTTCACCGTGACTAATGAATGTTGTTCATAAACAATTAGTTATCTGGTTGTTCATATATCTATAAATGTTCATGTGTTTTGAAATAAGTAACAGCTATCTGTGATTTTTCTTAATGCATGCACAAAATGCATTACTCATTGATGAATAATAATCTTGCTCCCTAGGGATAGGTTAGATAGTTAGTTTTAGTTTCTTGCTATGTGTGATTTATATGCGAGAGAGTTAAGACGAGAGGTAAGAACCTATGCATCACATTGTGACCGCTCCTCGTATTCTCTATCAATCTGCTTTCTTAGATAGGCACTTGCATATCATACTTCAATTCAAAAAACTAAAAATACACACGATGGACTGGGCCGTAACCGGTAAAACCATTTATTTTTGTTACTTGACCTATGATAGCCAGACTGTAAACCGGACGGATTCCCCATACCAAACAGTAACGGGCTAGTTGGGAATGTTTACTGGGGAGAATCCCTAACTGTTGTTACTTGCGATTTTCCAAGCCTCAATAGTTCCATAAATAGAGCTCATGGTTCCACCAACAATTCTCAATGTTCCATTAACTTTGTTTAAGATTCAACCACTAAGTGCTCAAGGTTCTACCACCAATTATGTTCATGGTTCATCAGCACTAACTTTGTTTAAGGATCCATATGCATTGCTCATGATTCCACCACCTCATTACCATGTATGCATTACTCACCAAGTTTTTCATGGTCCATACATAATGCTTATGATATTCACGGTTCAAACAACATTGTTCAAGGTTCCTTAATTGCATGTGGTTTTGTATGTACAAGGTTCCACCAGTATCGTTCATAGTTCAATCATAATTGTCCATGGTTCCATACACATTCTTCATGTTTCCACCCCTAAAATGCCCATCTTCAATTAATTGTGTTCAAGGTTTCATGTATGCTTCAACCACCTTATGACCATTTCTAATGCTTCTAACAATAATGCTTGCGGTTCCATAAATAGAGCTCATGGTTCCACCAACAATGCTCATGGTTCCATTAACTTTGTTCAAGATTCAACTTCCAATGTCCAAGCTTATGCTACCAAGTGTGATTCTATTTAATGAGTCATGGCGTGGTTTCTTTGAGGTGATTCTATTGAATGACTCATGGCATGGTTTCTTTCTTGAATTCATATGCATTATCATTCAAGTCTAATGTCTTATTTTGTTGGTGCATTCCAGGTGTGAACCTTTCTGTATTAACAAAGGCCATGTCCTCAAGGTTAGCACGATGAACCTATAATGGTAGTTTATTGTCAACATAAGTTGTAACATTGGTTCTAGTGCTAAAAGATGGGACAATAACATTAATAGGTTATATGGGACATGGTTTACATTTGAATGGAACAATGCTTCCTACATTGATGATTTAAATTATTTCAATTATCACAATTGATTCCACTTACAATTTAGTCTTCTAGTAACTTATAGATGCTCTGGAGGTTTATGGTTATGAAATGTTTCGTACAAGAAATGCATGTAAGGTGCATTTTCAATTTTTGAACTTTATGCTACAAAATCCAAGGTTATGGATTTATATGTTTCTCTTTAGTGATTTAAGGTGTCTATCCTTTAGGCTTGTTTAAATAACCCCCCCTCCATTCAATGCATTTTATCAATGCTTAAGTGACTTCTTATGACATACTTTCCATTGAATCATCAATGAGTGTACCATCACATAATTGACAACTTAATTGTTGATTATTAAACAACATTTGCTTGATATTAACTTATGGCATACATATTCTTATCTAACGTTGAAACGATATTGACTTTCAACCTGTAATGTAGTAGTGACGTGCTTCCATATATGTAAATATAGTTGTATATGTGCATATAAGCACTATCAATATGCACATATATTAAATCTATACATAAGTGCTTTCACATATACATATATTCTTTAAATCTCTCCCATCCAATAAGTTGTCACATCTTTTTATACCTTAACAAGCCCTTACAATGGGTAGTATTCTAAGCCATGACCTAACAATATAGTATTATTTCCTAGATCTTGAAATCTCAACGTTTCCTTTTGTGTGCATTTGATTTCTCCAATCTCTAAACTAGATCCTTGAAGCATAACCCTCAAGCCTCTAAGTAATCTTGCACCAATCAATTTATTACTCCCATAGACCAATCATTGGTCTTTAGAGGTTCAATAACAACATAGCCATGTTATAATTTAATCCACGGTCAACAAGTGTGTTACAAAAGTTGATCGAAATGGGTCAAAACAAATCAAACTCATGAATAGTTAAAACTAACCAAATTATTCAATTCAATTCAATTTCATTTCATTACAATGATAATTAACTATAGGTATAATAACCAAAAAGCGACATATTTATAAATTTAAGTGACTAATCAATCAAAAATATCCCTTGAAAGGATCCACATAAAACATGCTTAAACTTAAGAATCATGGTACCACCGTATTTAATAGTGACATTAAAGAAGTATTTAAGGAGACATATTCAATTTAAAAATGAGACCAGTATAATTTAACATATGTATTATGGATTTAACTATTTATAGTGGATTTGTTTTTCATATGCTTCAAATAAACTACAATCCTATCATAGAGACCACTTATAATTTCATAAATATTTAATAAGCTGGTTGTTCATTTAAACTTGAATTTCCAAAAGAAACAATCTTATTAACATGTCATTGCTTCACCTATTCAAGTGTGTATATTTTAAAGTGTATATTTTAAATTTGAGATTTTATTTTCTAAAATACACAAATATTACTCGGATAAAAAAAAGAAAAAAAAATATTAGATTGAAAATGGATAACATGAGATGGATAATTTGCATGTAAAGCTTACAATTCAATCCAAGATGCTTCAAACAAAGTACATATGAACTTGTTCATCTAAAAGTGAACCATGAGATTAGAAGTTAGACAAACCATAAGATAAACATTAGATGATTTGCAGCTTCGCTAAAAATGATTGGATTTAGAATTTTAGGTTGTTGGAACTACTATAAAAGTAATATAAATCATCTAACCTTTCGCTTACTCCCAAACTAACTTATAGATTTCATGAAGCAATTATGTTTTGAACATTTCATTAGTTCAATCATCGTTGAGTCTACATTTTATTTTTAAATAAAATGTTTATTGAGTTGTAATGTTATTATGATAAAAAATTAATTAAAATAATTAGTTTTAGTAATTTGTGAGTGAGTTAAAAAATTTACAAATTTTATTTTTATCATCCATTCAATTTAATTTAGAACCATAACTTAGACTAAACTCTAACTAAATTTCACAATTTAAGAAATTTAGTAAAAAAAAGTAACACTTAATACACAAGTAAACTTATTTATTTTTTAATAATAATTTTTTTAATAGTTATAATTTTATCTCTTCAATAACATGCTTATTATTTAAAAAAATGTCATCATTTGATGTTTTTAATAAAAGTAATTATAAAAATGATTTATGTTCATCTTCCATATTTTTAATTTTATAAACAACATTTTAACATTTATAAAAGCTTCATCATTTTATATTTTTAATAAAAAAAATTATAAAAAATATTTTTATTCATTTTCCATATTTTTAATTTTATAAAAAAACATTTTAATGAAAACCAAATTTACATAACTTTATATAGAGAAATGGTCTAAGCTTCTTTCACATAAATAATATGAAAAGTGGTCCGGTATACAAAGGATCAGTGTGTTTTGAAAGTTTAAATCTACGATATTCCATATAAGTTATAAATACATATAGAACATCCCATGATTAATTTAATCAGCAAATTTTGTATACATATAACATATTAATGTTTTTATATATGGTATGATTAATTTAAAAAAAAAAATTTATAACAAATTTGGAACTGAAACTTTTTAACATTGTGGGTAAGTAAGTTAAATCTATTGGGTAAGTAAGTAAGTTAAATCTATTGGGTAAGTAAGTTAAATCTATTATAGATTTATGAATAAGTCTTTTAACACAATAATACAGAAAGTATAAAAATCTACTAGAAAATGCTCTACTAAACAACCAAAACTCAATCTTTTTTTTTAATTTTTCTAATTGCCCAAGATATTTCATAGAAGATTTTAGAGGTATTCATTTAAATATAGTTTAAAATTTGAAATTGGCTATCTTGAGGGAGTTGGCTAATATTTAGATCATTTGCACATTTTTAGACAAGTTTGGTGGGAATCACGGAACACTATTTGTTATTGAAAATGAGATTTTAAGTGTTAAAATTGCAATTTTTATTGCAAAAATGGATTCAAGACCCTCTATTACCCTTGGGGCACCCAAATTATGTAATTCCAATCACTGACTACCCTTTAAACAATTTCCGCCAAATTTTGGCCAAAAAAACTCACCTGATTTTAGACGCAAATGGTCTAGAGTTTAGCTTACTTCTATATGGAGTGAGTGATAGATTCTTGTAAAGATGTTAGATTTGCAAAAAAAACCAAAAAAAAAACTTTATCCCAATATAAACGATAAGCACATTAAATATTCAACAATATTTGTGCATATTTTTTCAATTTGCTGTGGAGCCTTCGTTAGAAAAAAAGTATAGGGCAACTCAAACTCGAGTACATTGTAAACTATTAAACACAGGATATCAACATTGGACCAAAAGAGGCAAAAGACTAGCTTACGGCCTTTGCTGAAAATAGAGTCACATTTTATCAACGAAAATACAACTACATGCAAAATGGCACCAGAAAAGAGATATAAATAACAGTTGGAGATTAGACGGCCCGCATATGGTTTGGATCCTCTGCTTTGTCAACTAGATATCGAACACCCTGGGATGCATCCTCCTGTAAATAAATATGCAAGACCTCGTGTTGTGCCCACTAAAATATTTAAACGATTCTCCCATCAAAAACATTTCCTATCCCTTTTGTGGATCTCTAATAAAAGTATTTAAAAGTTTCCACACAAATAAGTGAAACAATATACATATTTTAAATTCTAACTTGAATCGTCATGGCAACCAACCTAGCAAATGCTTATCAAAGTACATACAATAAACATATTCGGAGAAATAAGGCCTAAAAATAATCCTTATCTCAATTACAGATTCCTTTCTAGAGCGGAACGTGGTGACATGACCCACTTTTTCATATCCTTTCACATTAACGGTGTTTTCTTCATTTACCGTAACGATTTTCGTGTACCTTCCTGAAAAGTTTGCTCCCATAAATGCGGCAACTGCTTGCCATGTACGATGGGCCACGTACAATGGTCGATGTGACCTGACAGAGGAGGAGCCGTCCTGGAGGCAGCGGGTATTCAATCGGCGGTGAACTTATTTACTGGACAGATTTTTTTTCGGGAGGGAGCTTGTCAAATAGGCACCGTTAGATGAAAGATCTGACGATGTCAATTTGACAGACTCCCCTCCCAAGAGAAAATCTGTCCAATATATAAGACACTCCTTCCATGGACATAAGATCTACATCCAATAAATGTGTAATGCTTAACATTGTATATGTTTTAAAAGTCGAATCAAAACTTTGGCTGAAAGCAAAGTTATTGATTAAGCTGATGGAAAAAGTTATTTTCAAATTCTTTATTTTTATTATATATAAGTCATGAAAAAGTCAAGGGGTGTCGTAAGCAGCTTCTCATTAAACTATCTTTATCACCTGAAATTTATAATTTCATTGAAATATATTCATATTATATCACCTTATCATTTTGAAGTTGGAAATTAAAATTCCATTAAATTATATGTAATATTTATAATTTGATTAAAATATTATATGATGAGTATCAATTGAAGATTGAACTTATAATTTAATTAATATATATATCATATTAATATGATAAAATATCTTAAAATATAGATTGAAAATTAAGAACATGTAATAAGTTCATTCATAAAGTTCATTTATAGTTTTATATGATATATGATAAGTATTTATTATAAAATTTAAAAGAATAAAGTATTTATTAATTTTATTAATTTAAAATAAGATTAATCTAAGCATAACAAGTGTATACTTGGAATTCATTTTATGGTTAGCATNTATTATAAAATTTAAAAGAATAAAGTATTTATTAATTTTATTAATTTAAAATAAGATTAATCTAAGCATAACAAGTGTATACTTGGAATTCATTTTATGGTTATCATATTTTGTTATACTTAAATGTATTTAGATTAAGATTTAAATAAGCTTCGGTTTTTGTTTATTTTTAATTAAACATTATTTGTTTTATGTTTATATTAATTAGTTTAATATTTATGATATACCATAAATATCCATAACTATCACGTAACTAGAATAGAAATTCATTTGTAATGAGTATATCACATCAAGGCAAATGTGTGAGTTGTATACCATGTTTTAGAGTATAAAACCATTTGCAATGAGTATATTGCATCAATGTATATATGTGAGTTATGTATGCATGTATGTCATTCATGTTATGGTATTTATAATCACTGTTTCTTTTATGGATATGGACTAAACAAAGACATGAGATGCATAAATGTAGTGCTTGATTGAATTGAGTGATAGTTAGGGATAAGTACATGAACATGGACTAAACAAAGTTTAAGATACATAATCTTCTGAATATAGGTTTAAGATACATAAATATAATGCCTTATTGAATTTAAGTGGTACTTGGAGATAAATTTCTCTGGTATCCAATAAGTTCAAATCTTCTTGTACCTTCATCTTGTATTCATCAATCTCATTGGACTCACAATGCATACATGACTCTGCTTCAACTCTCAATTTCTTATATTTTATTGAAATGTTTTTAAAATAATAATCATTGTATGCAAAGAAATATATGCAAGTTTCTTTCCACCAAAAAAACTGCAAAATATTATAAAACGATATCACATATTGCAAAGACCTTTAGAACTGTGAGAAATCAAGTTATCATGGTGTGTAACTCTTCAAACTAGAAAAAGGAATTCTAAGATAGGCCTCTAATGAGAAAACATTGTTTGTCTTGTAAAAAAAGAGAAT
>LPNX011221171.1:1668-16266 GCA_001517045.1 Pseudotsuga menziesii | reverse complement strand
CAAGAGAAGGGTTAGTAGAAAATCCTTGAGGCTGCTGCATATATATCTCTTCAGTGAGATCTCCATTCAGGAAGGCACATTTTACATCCATGTGATGTAGCTCCCATTGCTTTGAAGCTACAATGGCTAAGGCTAGCCTGATGGAGTCCATCTTTGCCACTGGTGCAAAGGTCTCATTGTAATCTATGCCATGAAATTGTGAGTAGCCCTTGGCTACCAATCTGGCCTTTTACTTTAGAGGTGAACCATCAGCAGAAAATTTGGTCTTGTAGACCCACTTACACTGAACTAACTTCCTCCTTGGGGGAAGGTCCACTAGCTCCCATGTGTCGCTCTTCTGGAGTGACCTGAAATATTCCTTAATGGATGCTTGCCATCTTGGATCTCCTGATGCTTCTTCATATGTTTGAGGATCTGATTCCACCATTAGATAGAATTTCTAAGCAAACATAGGATCCTTCATGCACAGACCACTCTCAAATTGAGATCTAGTCCTCCTTGGGTCATTGGGATCCCCAGATAGCTCTCCTGCTGCATGTAGTGTCTTGGCTGCCCATTTTGGCCTTGTAGGGATGTTAGGGTCTGCAATAAACTCATCACTATCAGACATATCAGAATCAGCATGTTCAACAAACTCTTCACTTACTTTCAGAGGTTCAGGTGGTGAAGAGGCTTCTCCAACTTCCACTGCTGCAAGGGGTTCTTCTTGAAACTGAGCACACCTTTCAATAAAGGATTTGTTTGTGCTCAAATTTATCACCTTGTACCCTTTTGAATCTTCAGAGTACCCAACAAATAGACACTCTTGGCTTTGGGGCTAGCAAAGCCTTCCTCTTTTCTGTTGGAATTCTAGCCCAAGCCCTTGAGCCAAAGATCCTGAAATGGGTCACATCTGGCTTGTGCCCACTCCATGCTTCGAAAGGAGTCATACCATCAAGCTATTTGTGAGGCACCCTATTCTAGATATAGGCTTCATATTTTATAGCTTCGGCCCAGTACTTTGGTGGCAAGGTTTTGGCCTCCATCATGCATGTTGCCATCTCCTTCAGTGATCTGTTCTTCCTCTCAGCAACACCATTCTATTGTGGCGTGTAAGGGATAGAATGTTGCATCTGAATACCTGCATCTACACAATAATTAATAAAATCAGACTTGACATACTCACCACCATTGTCAGATCTGAGGACCTTGAGTTTCCTCCTAGACTGGTCTTCAACCAAAGCCTTAAAGACTTTGAAGAGGCCAAAACCTTCATACTTGTGTTTCAGGAAGTAAACCCAGCAATACCTGGAAAAGTCATCTATGAAAGTCAATGCATATTTGGCCTGAATCATGGACATATGAGGGAATGGGCCAGCAACATCATTGTGGATCAACTCGAGGGGTGCAGAGGCTCTCTCATGACTAGCTCTCTCAAATTTATGCTCTGGGTGTTTTCCTAGTATACAACCTTGGCAAACTCTTTTGGAAAATTTTATCTTGGGAAACCCTATGACCATCTCTTTTTCACTAAGATCAGAAAGATACTTGTAATTTAGGTGGCCAAATATTCCATGCCAAAGCTTTCTTGCCTCATTAGCATGAATCAGAAGAGCAGAGGTGTTTGAGTAGGGTAGGAAGTGTGAGAACATGTATACCTTTTGAGCATGATTTGCAACTCCTTTTGTAATGACTTTACCACTTGAGATCTCTATGATCTCAACTTCATCAGGGGAGAATATAAATTTCTTTGGAGACCCAGTGTGAGTCATCTGGTACACTGATAAGAGGTTGGAGGTAAGACCAGGCACATACAACACATTGCTGAACTAACCATGATCAAGATCAATCCTCCCTTTGCCCAAACTTTCAGTGAGAGAGTCATCTCCCAGTACTATAGGTGGTCCTTTCGACATGTCAAGTGAGGAGAATGCTTCCTTGGTCAAAACCATGTGTCTTGAAGCTCCAGAATCGATGATGAAACTAGGTGAGCTTGATGTGCCAGCAACCAATGCATGAACTCTCTCTCTCTCTCTTCCGAACTTGATCCTCCTTATCTCTTCTTTGAGCTGTCTAGAAGGGAGATGCCATTCTTCTCTAGGAGTTGGGTTAGCATGTCTATTTGCTTCTTCATACAAGAGTTTTCAGTGTGATTTCCCTTATTTTAGTATGCACACTTGCTCATTTCTCCTTTATTCTTCTACTTCTGGTAGTTCTTCTTGGAACCTTGTGGCTCCTCCAGAGACTTGTTCTTGTCTCTCTTTTGCTCAGGTGGCTTTTTAGCTTTCTTTTTTATTTTTGAATGCACCTTCAAATCTCCAGCAACCAGAGCTTGGTATTTGGATGGTTTGATGGTGCCCATCATCACCAGCTTGTCTTGTTCTTGTGTGAGAGATTCCATGAAATCTGCAAGGCTAGGCATCTTCCAGGTTCGAGTTGTCAACTTTGTGGCATAGAAGGTCGAAACAAACACTGAATAGTTAGGGCCAAGCTTCGAGAGCATGGCCAAGACCAGATGATCATCCTTCTTTTCGATCCCACATTGTTTTAGCTGCAAAACAAGTGCTTTGAACTTGGAGAAATAGAGTTGCAGTGATTCAAAGCTATTGGGACTCAGGGAAATCAGCTCATTTTCGATTTGATGTCCCCTCATCTCATCTGTCTTTCCAAAAATATCAGTAAGCTTCTCCCATACTTCATTCGGTGATGTCAATCCATCAAGATGGAAAAGGAGGTCTCTGGAAATAATCGGACACATGAGACCATAGGCCTCATCCCTCCTGTTGTGCCATTTAATCTTCTCTGCAGCTACATTGGGCTCTGCTTTTGTTGCCATAGTCACCCTGTAGAGGATTTTCTCTCTCAACAGGATCTCTATCTCTTCTTTCCATTCAAATAAGTTGAAGGGAGTCAATATGATCTTCTGAGATTGATCCATAGCTTAGAAATTTGTCCCGGCTGTCAGTAGAAGGCTCCCAGTCACTGATGTCGAACCTGCAAAACAATTTTGAAGGAGAGAAATCAATCTACAATGGCTCTAATACCATGTGGAAATTAATCCCAGTGATATATTAATTTTACTCATAGCAATTATCAATTGCACATGCAAAATCACTCACAAAAGAGACTGAATATGGAGCTGAACACTAAACTGTATTAACTCAATGTACAATATCCAACCCTGTAACATAATAGGTTGCTGTATTAAATAATTACATAAGGTATTTGAATGCATGAGGAGCAATTCGAATCTAGTCAAAAGCAAGCTTACTAAAATTAAGCAAATCCCCCATAGGTGCAAAAAGTTGTTTCCAAATCAGTCATGGAGCTCACGAATTGGAAAAAGCACTTAGGCAAGATAAAGAGTGATGGAATGACAACTCATACATGCTTTTCATAGGAGAAAAGAGTGGAGTACAAAAAATTAGTTCACCTCACCTAGTCAAATTTTCCCAATTGCCTTAAAGCACTGAAAAAGCAGGCAATAAAGCATAAAAAGCAGAAGGGCACCTAGGAGACCAGGAATAAAGTAGAATTGATTCCTTAAGGTTTCCCAAGCACTACATGAGTCAAAATAGGCAAGTTTGACCACTATGGATAGGTAAATGACAACTTGCATAAGGTGGAATCATGAGACTAGGCAAATAAGACAAAAATAATTAAATTAATGTCTAAGGTAGCTAACTATGGGTTGACTATTCTAAAAAGGGAAAAAGAAGTGAGGATTGAATAGGAATTGACATAATTCTAATAAACGACTACTTCAAATATGACTCAAATAGAATCAAGCAATAAATTAAAGTAGGAGGAGAATCTAACATATTTATGGAAATAGGTAGTCCAGGGAATAAGACATCTTGCCCTAAGTTCAACCCGAATTAACTTATGCGGGAAGAATACATGAATATGGTAAAATAAGCATGGTATACTTTTGATGAGACTTGAGGAAATCAACAACAATATGATTTCAAAATAATCTTAAAAAGAAAAAATACATGTTGGGTGGTACCACCAAAAAATGTTGTAGAATGATTTTGGACTATCAAACGTGGAATCCATGTTTGAGAAATTGTATAAGAAAGAATATGTGGATTTTCGCGATGGGTGGATATGCATTGGAGCATAAGAGATTTAGTTTATAGCCGATAAGGAAGAAAAGTGGATACTAAAAGCAGATCTATGTGGTTGAACAAAGGAGATCATAACACACAACAAAAATCATAAGTTTATCAATCACTCAAAAAATATCAACACAATCTAGAAAATTCAAAAATATGATGGGTCAATGAGCTACAAATTTGAAGAGATGACACACTTGTGGGTTAAGGAAGAGAGTTAATTAACAACAACTAAAGTAGTGAAAATGTCAATTTATTTCCCAAGCTTTGTAAATGAGGAGGATAACAAAAAACAACTAGAGGAGATATCCAATTATGAGATGCAAATGCCCTTACATAGTTTCAAAAGGGACAAAATCCTTAAATGAGATGACAAACCTATATATTTCTATTTTTATTCATTATTTATTTTTGGTTGGGCTTCAATGAACCAATTGAAGAGAAAGTAATGAGGGTAATAAATGAATCTAGATCATGTGGAAGGGTTCTAACATATTTTGATACCACCTTTATATCTTTGATCCCAAAGGAAAATAACCCAAATTACATTAAGTTGTGTAGGCCAATTTTGATGTAACTACATTTACAAAATTATTGCAAAGGTGATAGTTAATAAGATATTATATGATTCCATATCTCATGAACAATTTGGATTCCTTCTTGGTAGACAAATTCATGAGGCAATAGGTGTAATGTAAGAAAGACTATACATAATCAAGACAAAAAGGTACATTCAATGATGATAGAATTGGAGTTCTCTAAATCACATGACAATGTCAATTGCCTATATTTAAAGATGGTGCTGATGCATTTATTATTTAACCTTCACTTTCCCAACTAGTTCGTGAACTCCACAAGCTCAATTTACTTTGCAATAATAATAAATGTATTCACCTCTAATTTCTCCAAGTAAGGTTGATGGATTAGGTAGGGATGCCCCTTTTTCATTTACTCTTTAGGATTAATCATATATATTTTGGAGGCCAAAACACGAGGGAGTCTTAAAGACATTAAGATTGGGAGTGATGTGTACCTATCACACCTTTATTTGTCAATGGCATTTTATTATTTACTGATGGATCGAGGAGATGATGTAAAGTTCGAATAGACTTTACCTATATATTGCATTTCTACATGTATATTGGTCAACCTTCAAAATTCAACAATTTTTTTCTCTAGAATATACGGAGCATAAGAAAGGTTTATTTGTCAATTATTGCCAAGCCATATCAGCGAGTGCTTGGATGGGTTAAAATATTTGTCTTTACTGCAAGTCAAATGAATTTCGAAAAAAAGGACTCACAATGACTTATTTCCAAGGTTGAGAGTGGCTATCATGAGGGGTAGACTCATACTAGACAAATTTGTGGCGGAGGCCATACCTGTCTACTAGATTTCGCTTGTGTTCATTCCTAAAGGGATTTTGGAAAAGGTCATATAATCAGGTCATAGATTGTTATCCTATGGTTATAGGAGGAAAAATAAGTTTCTTTAGTAGAATGGTAAGCTATTACATTACAAAAATATATGGAAGAGCGGGGATTGAGGAATATTTTATATTTTAGTAAAACATTGGCAATAAAATGTGTATGGTGTTTGAGTGAAGGAAAAGGTTTATGGTCTTAGGTTATGACACACAAATATATTTCTCCAAGTTTAGTAGAAGAGTGAACTAGGTCTCCAATTAAAAAATGGTAGATTTCAACATTAATATGAAAGGTAATGAATATATTTTCCATTAGTAGGTTAATGGATAATCAAGAGGATAGGAAATGGAGGTTGAATGAGGATTGGCATTGAATTTTGGATAGGTTGTGGATATGGATATAAATTATTAGAGGTTTTAGTTGAAGTTCTACACATAAAGGGTTTTTTCTTTCTAAATCATGTGTCTTATACAAAATCGAACAAAATTTGGAGACAACAATGGAATTAACCTGAGCTTCTAGGTTTGGAAGGGAGAGATGATAGAGAGTGAGGAAGATATATACACAAAGTTAGATCCAACAATGCTAGAATTAGAGAGGATGAATATGATATCATTTGGTGAAGAGACTTCGCAAGTAGGGTTTACACTCACAAACTAGGATACCAAACCATGTGTGTAGTAGAAGAAAGAATGGATAGGATCTTGTGGTTGTAGTATTTGTGAAAATTCAAATGCCCTCTAAAATATTGGATTTTTATGTGGTTAACATGGAAAAATAAAGATCTTACTTACAAGAATATTATAAAATGAGGCATACAAGGCCCTAGTTGGTGTATTCCATGTAAAGAACACACTAAAGATATTGATTATACCTTCTCAATCATCCTTCGGTAATATGGAGTATTATTTTGTCATTGCAATTTTGAAAAAAATGAACACAATGAAGATATTGATTATACCTTCTCAATCATACTTCGGTAATATGGAGTATTCTTTTGTCGTTACAATTTTGAAAAAAATGATCAAAGTGGTGATAGTATTTGGAGAATTGAACACATGTACCATTCTCTATTTGCCATGTGTACCAAAAGGTAGGGGGACTGTCAAGTCATCCCGGGCTTCGGGATGGTGAGCTTCTTGTGGAGTCCAAACACCCAGATCCCCCACCATACCTTTTCTCTCCACATAGATAAGAATGAGAGAGGTTGGCACATTTAAACTGTTAGATACTCTTCCATGTTACCAATGTGGTACTAAATATTAAACAGAACAAATCACAACCATTGATTTGATAATCCAATAGCTGCTGAGTCTCCAATAGTTCAGCCTACACATTTTGCAATCGTTGAATCCATCTAGTTTGGTGTGCCCTCCAACATGTAGCTTACAACCCACCTCAAATCAAACTTCGTAGTCTAGACTCCAAGCTCGGTGGTGGCTCTGATACATTCTTAGATTTACTAGAGCACACATGCATGAAATAAGGCATGTGATTAAATGAAGAATATCACAGACGTTTCCTGTTGCTGTACTACAAAATAATATATATTTATAATGCACAATTGGTTCATAATCTAGATACAAACAAACAGTGATTCCATTAAAATGAAAATCAATCCATGAATACAGATGCTCACAAGGCAGGTAGCATACTGTGAAATGCAAGATTTGTTTTTTCAAAGGGAGTCCTTCCCTGCATAAAATATTCTCAATTCTCTTTTTTATCTTGTGCCTGCATCCTGAGAGTACCAACTTAACCAGTGTCTGATTCCAACCAAATTTTTTTTTTCTGTCACAGAGTATTGAATATAAAAAATAAAACAAGCAGCCATCCACCTTCTCAATTGTTCAATACCACCTATCAATATTAAGGAACATAACTGAATATTCAGGCTACATCATCATAAAGCTATTCACCTGTCAAGATGGAAAATGAATTACTCCATTGCCTCTATTCTATCAAGAAATATGATTCAACTGGCATTGATATTGATATTAATCTTTGTCTCAGAGGAACACATATTCATGATTTTCAAGCAAATCCTAAATAGCTACATGTTCAAAATTTTCTCGAAAAAGTCTACTTACAACACACCTCTTTTTTATATAGAATAACTTTGAGCCAATCAGACCTAGGGTTGAATGTAACTCTTCCCACATATTGTCCATGGCATGGGGGATCAGCACCATCCTTGTTCAACAAAGAACAGTCCTGAACACTAGTGACCCAGATATCACCCTCTCTTGAAGAAATCTGAACTCTCTTGAGAGTGAGGACGAATAGTAAGAGGCCATTAGGGAGGGTTGGCTAATTCTCAATAATTGTAGTACCCCGGAGTGAGCAAATTTAACAAGGCTTGCAATAAATGGAAAAAAATCTAGTGTATACTGTAATACTACAGTGCTCAAGCCACTCCTATAGGTACTTCCCAATAGGTGAATTGAACATACAAGTTATTCAGGGATGTTTTAAAACATTCTTGAAGTCAAAACATTTGGCTTTGGAAAAAGAAGACCAACATTGAATAGATTAGTGGACTACTTTGCTTGGCTTCTTATGAAGGAAAGTCATTCTCATGTCCATGCTTTATATATATCTTGGCTATTCACAATATCAAAGTAAGTAACAACGGAAAAAAATGGTGGATCAGAATAGGCAATAAGTAGATTCATGAACAAGAACAGAATGGGTTGGAAAATGTTCAATCTAAATTTCTATAGTGATGCTGCATTTCTTGTCCATGTAAACCTTCAGTTAATATTCCTCATGTCATCTGGTTTTGTGTATCAGATGAAAAGCAATCAAATTCCATTATTATTTTTGAATAAAATTCTAGTTTTCAACTCTATTAATAAATGATATATACATCTTACTATTCCTAGAATTTTTGTTTGTCATCCATTAGGATTATTGTTTGTCAAATGTAGATGATCCCAAGCATTTCAAACTTGAAACTAATCAAACAAGGTTGAAAGCACAAGCAGACAATGTTACAATAAGATGCTGAACCCAACAACCACTCGGATACCAATTGTTAACTCTTGATAGCAACCTGCAGCAAAAGGAGAAGAATCTACAACACATATATATTCATCAACAAATAAAATTCAAAATAACAGAATAGCCAAGGAAAGACCCACATACCACCAAAATGAAAAACTTTTCGTAGGTACAAATTGTTGTCTGCATTGTTTTCTTTTCTTTTATAAAGAATATACAAACATACAAACATCACTGCCCGTAAAATCAAGGGTACACTTGGAAAACAACTCTACTTCTTAAAAACAAGAATGCAATCTAGAGTCTAGACATTGTTTTACACATTCCATATACAACTGGAAACTACTAAATAAACAGATGATGTAACTGGAATATCCTAACATTTGCAGATTTACAAAAAAAAATTTGTAGTAATTTTGGTTATGTACACTTAAATTTGAATAGTGTTGTTAAATATAGATAGGGAAGCCAGGGCATTGAAGAAATCAAATATGGATAGGACTTAAAGTAGCCCAGATATTGGCCATTCTTCACCAAAGTTTAAGTTTCCTTAGAATTGATCAAGTTCAAGTTCATTGCTTGTATTAAACCAACAAGGTTTAGACTTTAAGATTTCATAGATGATAAAAAACAACATCTTTCTGATGCCTTTCTTTTACCTTAAATGTATTTGGAACCCCAGTTTGAGATATAGATGGGGTTAGAAAAATATTTTAAAGGGCATTGAAATTTTTAAACTTACTATCTGAGCTGATCATAAAGACTTGAAATCCATGTACAACGAAATTGAAGCAAAGTGGACATCCACCAAGACAACAAAGTCTTATAGTCAATATATAAATGCAAATATATAATCAAGGTCCATGAATCCATATTTTCCATGAAGGACCATGTACAAAGACTATGGACTTCCATTCATGCTATTCAAAAGGCCAATGTACCAAACCACTTGGTCCAAGCAGAATCAATGATAATTGGTGTCTAGAATTTAGCATAAAGCCTTTGTACCATTATTTTGGTCACATAATTTATAAAAAATTAGCACGATAGAAACTATGTCAACACTTCATACAAGGAAAAAAACATAATACAAGAGACATTAAAATTCCATATACCATCCATATTCCTACAAAGAACAAATAATTCTATTTATTCCTAGGTTTGGTCAAGGTTGCACTATGCACCTGGATTTTCTTGCAACCTCAAACAAACAAAATTTGAAGACATTTCTCTAAAGAATTACATTAGCAAGAACCACTTATTCTGCTATGAAATAGCATGCAAATCAAGTATCCAATATTTCAATAAGATTTCATGAACCATCACTTGCAACCCTTAATTTGGATACCTTAGTCTAAAATGCAAGAACATACATATTCTTGAAGGTACATATATACAGAGACAATGGCCTTCCAACTATGCAACTTCTGCAATATCTGTAGTCAATAAAAAACAAGAGAAAATGCATTTTTCTTTTCATATACTATGTCTCATGGTTTGTCATGATTCAAAAAAATTTGCGGGGTAAATGCAAAGTGTAGACAAATGATTGGAATAAAGTATATCAGTTTCTAGGAATCCCTGATCCTAGTTGACAAGGATATTTCATATGAGCATTTTCTACATTTTGTAGTGGTTTTAATGAAAATGATTCTCTAGGATGGATTAAAATGTGTCGTACAATTTGAAATTTCCCTACTGTCTATTTCAAAATGCCATAAAGACTTAGACATTCATGAAAATTGATATAATGCATTTGATCCATTTCTTTTTTGTTGTCAGCTGAAGGACTTGGCAAAAAAACAAAAAATAGTCCAAAGTGACAATCCTTGATAATAAATAACCAAAATAAATTATATTATTTTTCATGAATCACTAAACCTAGTAGAAAAGGATCAAAGGAACATAAATCAAGGATCTCAAGGAAATGCAACTTTCCATCTAGATTAAGGGCCACTTGCACAGTATGCACTATTCAAAATGTAGCTTGTGGGACATTTTCCATTGCTTCATAACTTCTACGGACAGTACGGAACTGAACATGGATTAGGAGATGCTAGTGCGCACCAAATAATGAAGAACTATTGGTTCCATTCAGTCAACAAATTTATACAAGAACAAAAAAGGCAAAAACATGAGAAGCATTAGGTTATTGAATAAAGCCAATATTCATCCAAAGCATACTGAAATCCATCAATACCATACTTTTCTATTCAAGTCACTGATGGGAAACAGTTAGATAACTTGAAGTAGACTCACTTGTTTTTTCATTGAAAAAAATCAAAATTTTATTCATATTAAGATAGAAAGTACAATTAGTATATGCAGTTAAGCATTTATGTCATGTTAAAAAAGAGAGGTAAACACCTACTTCTTTTTCGGCATTTTCCTGATAGTCTAGAACATCATAAATGTTGGCTTCCACAAGGGAGAAAAAAACCTTCCTCTGAACAGCACTAAGAGTTCTAAAATTAGATTATAAAAAAGGTTTTAACAATTTTCCATCCAAATAATCAAAATAAACCAGTAACCCTCCTAAATATTTGATGCCTCAACATCACTATATACTCCTCCATCTAGAATAAAATAAAAAAAAGTGGGATGAAAATATTCAAAATGTTGGCTATCCTTGAGGTCTAGAGTATGCCACATTCCATTCTCTAGCTGTAGATGAGCCTTTGAAAGTCCATCCCCTTCTCCATTTATTTCCTTGTACATGTGATGAAAATAGATTGAGTTAAAATGGTAGAATCTCATGAAATATTGGCCTAAAAATGTAGTAATAAATAACAATTAATACAAATGATGTGAAAAAATCTCAATGAACAAAATCATACCTTCTCTTTCTAAAAGAAATAAGTAGGAAATTTCAAAATTAGTTCTAAAATATAGATATCAGAACTAAGATTAGAAGAGTTTCTTAACGTATGGTTGTCAAGGACTCACCTTGTGTCATGTCCCTCGAATTTCTAATGTATGGGGATGAGTGCAACTTTTGCACATGATGCTCTTCTCTCGTCTTTTACCAATCTATCCAAAGGAAATCATTAAAATGTAAGTAAGAAACATGTTTAGAATATGAATAAACATACATTAACTATAAAATTCTCACCCTTTTCCCATTCTGAATAAAATAGAAGTCTTCCTCGGGGCTTGATTCCTCTTGAAATTCAAGTTCTCTTCTAACTTCAAACAAATTCCAGTTTTCTTCCATGGACAATGTTTTGATATGTGCACCATCCTTAAAAATATCAAAGGATATTAGAGGAGAATGGGTGCTATCATCATTGTCTTTCTCTATTGGTATCCAAATCCAATTGTTGTTATCCCTTATATGCCTAAAACATCGAAACCTAAAACAAACATAGAGATTTTGTCTCGGTATTGAATATCTACAAGTTAAAAAGGATGAAAAAATAGTTAGAAAGTGATGTCAAACCTCGTGAAAATCAAATAAAAGGAAAAATAAAAATTGAATACATTACCTAAAATGAAGTGTCTCTACACTCAACACACATTTTAATTGCTCTCCATTCACAAGATGTAATCTTGTATTCCATCCAAGGTAAAATAAGTTACATAATACCATGGCAGAGGGGTTTTTGCAAGAAAAAGTCTTCTTAGTCATTCGAATAGATTCCTCTTGCTTGAACACTTCAGCAAAAACCAAAAATGGTAAGTGCATACCAAAATGATCACATGCACCACCTTTCTCCCACATACCAGATTGAATTTCAAGAAATAATTTTGAACGTATGCAATTAATTAATGTTGGATTAGAATGTGGTAAGACAATTTCACAAAGTATGGTTAACTTGGATTCTTCAATTCGTCCCATCCTTTTACCCCTTGGAATAAAGTAATCATATTTATAAAACCATACCCCTCTTCCCTCAATGACGTGGAATCCTTGCCCTCATAGAGTATCTCTCCTATATGTGAATGGAAAACACGTAAAGTACTAGTAATACTCTCCATAGGCTGCCATTTTTCAAAATCAGAAATGCAAAAACCTACATAAAAAAAACAGATTTAGTATCCATCCAATCTAGGGCATTCATATTCTAATACTCATGCAAAATTAAGAAAAAATATTCAATGCTTATAAAATGACAAGTTCTTACAATTTCGTCCAATTTGAGGAAAATTGTCTTGTTTGGAAATAGACTCTTTGAGGATATCCTTATGCTCATATACATGAGCTATGAGCACCTTCTCCACTTTTTCACCCTGTTGGCTCCGCTTAAATGCCCTTACTACACCTTTCCAATGGGATTGTAAATTATCTAGTCTTCTTTTTTTTGCCCAAATTTGGTTCCTTGATGGTTGCAAAGTAACCCAAGATCCAATGGACACCCGTAATGTGATCCAATTATCCATTTCATCCTTTTCATTCTCAACTACAATAGTTTCCAACTTTCCTGAAGATCTACGAGTTCCCATTTCACTGCAAGAAAGGTACAAAGGATCCATAGGAAAATGTTATGAAGAAACTTCGTATTTATAATGAACTTCATATTCAGGGGGTTGCTATTGGTTAGTGGGAAGAAGATTAACATCTATTTTATTAGTGGACATATACTCTACTTCACATTTAGCTGCTGCAAGAGTTCGTAGTTGTTGGGTTTTAGTGTCCACAAAATACAAGGACAAGTTGTTGGCTTCATATTCCATATACAGACCACCATACACACTCAGAAAATTTGTGAGCAACCTGTTAGTGAGTAATTCTGGAAATCTGTGCAATGGGAAGGGCGCTTTTCCTTGTCAAGCTCAGCTATTATATAAATAAAGTGCCCACTACTTCAATGATTAGTTGGCTGGGAATTTGTGGAAGGCCGCAGCTCCTTCAAGGGATAATCTACTAGTCTATGTTAACAAACATTAGTTGTCATTTACAGCCAACATTTCCCAGGCATGTATTACTTGTTTTAATGAATGAAAAATGATCTAGAAGAGTTTACTTGAAGTCTAAAATTTAGTATTGGTGTTCTCTTGAATATTGTGTTGATCTTGTTAATGATATTATATATCTATGTTGGAGAATTGCCATATATATATTGCTCCATAAATGTTCCCTAAACAATAGAGAATAGTTTGTCTTTATGGATGGATGAAACATGTGACAAGTTTTCTTGTATTTATCTTTATAGATGGATGAAAAAGGAGACAATATAAAAGTTATAGCATTTCCAATCTAGAGATGCAAATATTTTGGAATACAAGTTCATATGGGGTTGCAGATCAATCATAAGCTCTAGAAGTAGTCTTTTGTGCACTACATGATGATATATGTTGGTAATAACTCCCGATTCAATTATATTCATGGTTGAAACATTTATTTATACATTACAATGTGGCGGTTGAGAACCATCCTTTTCACCTTCCTAACTATTCATATTCCTATTTATTATTTATTTACAATAATCCCAACGGATTATTCTAACAATCCCCCTCTTAATCCGAAGGGGTGTTCGTAAGTCTGAGCATGTTTCTGAATCTTTCAAACTTTTCTCATCCAAGCGCTTTGGTGAAGATGTCTGCAACTTGATCATTTGTGGAACAATGTCGAAGATGGACTGTCTTGGCCTCTACATGATGTCGAATCAAATGATACTTTGTGTTGATGTGTTTGGTTCGATCATGATCCCGACGGATTATTCTAACAATCCCCCTCTTAATTCGAAGGGGTGTTCGTAAGTCTGAGCATGTTTCTGAATCTTTCAAACTTTTCTCATCCAAGCGCTTTGGTGAAGATGTCTGGAACTTGATCATTTGTGGAACAATGTCGAAGATGGACTATCTTGGCCTCTACATGATGTCGAATCAAATGATACTTTGTGTTGATGTGTTTGGTTCGATCATGGAATCTAGGATTCTTAGCCAGCTTGATTGCAGAAGTATTTTCGACCAACAATGGAGTGGAGTTCTCTTTTTTTTCTTGAAAATCTTCAAGTATCTTCCTGAGCCATACTATTTCTTTTGTTGCTTCAGCTGCAGCCACATATTCTGCTTCTGTTGTTTAATCTGCTGGAACTGACTGTTTGCGTGATCTCCATGAGACAGCTGCT
>LPNX011221152.1:0-48270 GCA_001517045.1 Pseudotsuga menziesii | reverse complement strand
GTTAAAGCATGCTTTGTGAAAATGTTCAAGGAAGTGTTTTTCATAGGACATATCTGAAACACCAGCCCCCTCCATTCTTTCATCAACTGAAATCTGTGGCTGTAGCATTCATAAAAGAGCACTGAAACTCACGGGCTGAGAATGGAACTCGGGAGATTCCCATTCTGAATTGAATTGAAGGTTTAACTGTCGATTTTGACCAATTCAACCCCCCTGATCTGTCAATTCCCTATTTTATCCACTACACCCTTGTGTGTCCATTGGACTATGTTACAACTTACAACTTTCTGCAGTGATCTAGTTATTAGTTTCTCTGATTTGGAGTAGTAAGTTGTTCTGCAAGTAGTTGCTGCAGTGCAAGGTTATTGCCCACCATGGCCATTATAAGAGTGTGTCTGCTCTGTTTCCACCTTGCTTTTCATCTAAAGTTAAAATTTATGAAATTAGAAAATATGTGAAGCACACTTATTTCTGTTTAATATCCTATATTTTCCATGGGTGATGATTTGCTGTTAATTTCTTTGCAGTTTTATGATGTATTCTCTGGAACAGCTCTTGAATGTTGACACCAGCATTTTGTGGGCACTGACATGGGATAGAAAGCCACTGAAAAAGAAGTGGCTGAAGCATATCATTGCTCCGGCCATGGATTATTTTTCAATACTTTTGTCAATCCGAGGAGAAATCTTTATTTGAATGGAGTATACCCTTACTACTTTGGACAGCTCTCAAATGGTTGTCGATTGCCCATTAAACATTGACAGTTG
This sequence comes from Pseudotsuga menziesii, assembly GCA_001517045.1. Classification (NCBI taxonomy): domain Eukaryota; kingdom Viridiplantae; phylum Streptophyta; class Pinopsida; order Pinales; family Pinaceae; genus Pseudotsuga; species Pseudotsuga menziesii. The sequence continues at coordinate 47,503 of LPNX011221152.1, read as the reverse complement.
AGATTATTCAAGGAAGGAAAGAAGCATATATATTCAATTCAGTATGAGGGTATCCAGATGTCTGTGTATTTTTAGTTGTTTTTTAAATTTCCTCTTTGATATAAAGGTTTGATCTTTACGAATTGAGCAGAGATCCCTTTTTAACGGAGCTGTTCCCAATTGAGAATGCAGAGGATAGTTCAACAGTGGTACCTGTGTGAAATTGCAGGATCTATTGAATAAGGGATTATGGTTCAAAGTGGATGCTATCACAAGGCTTGGAGGAAGTAGATTGCAGAGGACAATTCATCAGCGGCACCTATGTGGAATTGCATGAGCTATTGATTAAGGGATTATGGTTCATAGTGGTTTTTGTGTGAGAAGCAAATTTGGATTCCATGTATTGGCAAGAAACATCGATAGATAGAGGGAAGATACATTGTGCTTGTAACTGGCTCCACTCAGCTTCTCAGGTTTCCTCCCACGAATGGTCGGAGCCATGCACAAGTAGTAGCGATGAGTAACTCCACACTCTTCTGTGATGGGATTTTGTTCCACATTAATACTCTTCCATGAGTAACTCCCATCCTTTTCTCATCCTTGCTTGTTGCCTCCTCTACCTAAATTTCTTATATGTATTTATTTCTAATTTTTAAGTTGGTATGAAATTGTGCTAAAATCATGGGGCATGTTGCTAATTGAGTTATTAACACAAAGGGACAGCACAATAGTTCTAAATGTACATAGGCATTCTTTGATTGTTCATTGACGGTCAATAGTTTTTTCAGCTATTTCTTTTTGTTACGGAGTTGATCTTCTGATATGTATGATAAAGCGGTCATTATTTGTAACATTTAAATGAGCTAAAAGCCAGTTAGAAATGAGACCACTGAACTTTTCGAGGAGAAAATTCTATAGTATTTCTAGGCAATGTTGCCAAAACAGCTCTAAAGAAAAACTGAAATGTTTAATCGAACAGTAGCTATTTTTCTCTGAAACTTGCATGTTGAATATAAACTTACTACACATTCTAATGCAGGCTTGGATCATCTTTTTCTTATGAGATACCAATGACGATCGGAATATGATCTTAAAGCTTAATGGACACAACCCAGGAGAAGTACCAGATTATCAAAATCTAAAGAAATTGTGGCAAAACCTAAAATGATAGCAACAAACACATGGAATTCAGTATGGGCACAGATAATCTCGAGGAACAAATAATTGTTTTTTGTTAGTCTAAAAAATAATATTCAGAATATCACTTTTTGAAATTTGTTCAAGTATTATTGGAGTAAAGCAAAGTAAGCAACTGTATTATTGGAGTAGATATTACTTTTGTAAGGCTTTATCATGTGCTATAGCTAGGTATTTTTTAAATTTTTTTTTTTTAAATTCCCTGCCGTCGCTTAAGCGACGGCTATAGATGTCGCTTATCCGACGCTTTCTCTTGATATTCGTCTCTTAAGCGACGGCTATAGATGTCGCTTATCCGACGCTTTCTCTTGATATTCGTCGCTTAAGCGACAGTTCTTTATGTCGCTTATCCGACGCTTTCTCTTGATATTCGTTGCTTAAGCGATGGTTCTTTATGTCGCTTATTCGACGCTTACTCTTTATAACCATCGTTTAAGCGACGGTTATTCCTGTCGCTTATCCGACTCCTAACCGTTATCTCCGTCGCTTATCCGACGGCCATTCTGTCGCTTTACCGACGGTATGAAGGCTATTTTCTCAAAAAAAATTCACTACCGTCGAAGATATTCTGTCGCTTAAGCGACGCTTTACATTTAACCGATGGTTACTTAGGTGTCGCTTAACCGACGGTTACTTAGGTGTCGGATAACCAACAACAAGTTTTCGACGCTTAAAAAAAATCAAAGTGTCGTACATGCGACAGGCAAGTGTCAAAAATCCGACATGACGGTCATCAGATTTTTGGTCGAAATGTAGTAGTGCCTTTAAGATTTACAAAGAGTCTTACCAAGTAATCTTTGTATGTAAAATTTGGGTTCCTGTATCATAATGACATCGGATCTGTTGTACTTACACATTGGTAAGTTTTAAAGGTTTATAACCCCTGCATGTAACATATTTCATGAACAAACACCTCCCTAATAACTACACAACTAATGATAGTCTTAAAAGAAATAAAAACAAATGGCAAGAGTTGTAATCATTTTCAACTAATTCATACAACATTAAAAGGGGGTTAAACCTGCCACTGATAAAACTTGAAATAATGGATTAAATGAAACAAATAAAACTTGAAATAATTACCATTATTTTCTTAAGTACTAACAAACAAAGCTTGAAATCAATTCTTAAACATATTCATTGAGAGTCACTAACAGAATTGCTTTAAAATTTGCTTTCATAGATTTGGATCGAGAGTCCAAATGATCCTGAAATGTAATTGAATTATTAACAATGCAAAAGGACCCGTAGTTTGACCAAAGACTATTAAGATTCCTCTTATAAGCAAGCACTTTTTTCAAATAGATTAACCATAAATTAAGCACAACTATATAAATAAACAGACCTAAACCAACTAGCATTGTTAATAAGATTTTTAATATTAAGCGTTCAAAAAACTCAATTATAAATGTCTTAATCTAACATTTCAAAAACCCACTATTAATATGCATCTCCCAAGATAAAATACAAAAGTTCACTTGCGAAAAGACAATATTTTTACTCTTTGGACCTTTTTTTTGCAGTCTTAATGCAATTTGACGCAAATCCTAGTTTATATATTTAACCCAAGCTTTCAACAACATCGAAAGCCTACAAAATGATACTTTGATGTTTATCTCCTAGGTTTGATATGTTCTTATAAAGGCAACGTCTGGTCTGTTATTGTCTATTATCACTTTATAATTTTAAATGCTGGAAAATAAGGGCCTTGATGACATCTTCATTGTGCCTGCCGAAGATTCTGATGCATGCGTCCCTCGCCTCGTATAATCCATGTTGTGTAATAAATGTTTGACATTCATCCCCCATCAAACGCTTGAATTCTTCACGCTGCTCGGCAACTAACTCTCTGCATACCATTTGCAAAGTGCAAAGTACGAATATCCCCTGGCACAGTGTTCTGAATAGCCTCCATTGTTTCTCTTACCTAAGGAACGCGCTTCTCCAACATCGCGAGCAATAAATCGTCCGATTGTGTTACTTTGTGATATGCAAACATATATGACGAATGACTCCAGTTTTTCTCTTCTTCCGATTTCAACTTTGGCGGAGCTCCTGATAAATTCTTCTACCTTCACAAAAATCCTTGCAAATTCTGAGGATGCAAGAAGATCCCCATTGAGACGTTGTTGATGAGCAATGAATTGCTCCATATCTTTGTCATGCAATCGTTCAAATTCTACATTAATTGACTTTAGGCCCGCCTTGAGAGAACGCTCCAGAATGCACCTCCTGCACTTACACGTGAAACCCCTAGCGCTCACACATGGCTTCGCGCGGCGTCAAGGGAATGAGGGTATCAAAATACGAAATAGTGATCTCCTCTCCTCTCTCGATGGGTTTGGCGGCATGGATAAACATGGCACTTCCCACTTCCAACCGTTTCAAGTTTGGCAAGCAAGAATGGTTAATGATGGACGGCAGCAGCCGAAGACCGCAAAACATCTGGTCTTTCTGGAGGAATCTAGCTCCACCGAATGAGTGTCGATCTGTAATATCCGAATACAGTTAAAATCCATCCGCAAATTTTCACTTTGTTCTTCTTGGTCGTACTCCTTAAACAGATCAATCGTTGGAACATCCATGGTGCTGCCGGGTGCCGCGTATTCATCTAAACTGTAAATTTGTTGGAACAACCTCTGTGATTTCCTAGCCTCACCGACGACCGTGGCGACAAGAGCTTCTTCAGGCGTCGTGTTAGTTCCAAAGACTTTATCTTAAACGACTGCAAAATCTCCCCGGTCTAATTATTTCGGATGGCGTAGAGTCCTCGGCTGTGCCCATCTTCCGTCATCTTGATCTTCAGAGCGCCCACGAAATCGGCCACTTCAGGAGAAGAAGAGTGGAGTCCGAGCAGGTAGTCTGAGATGTCATACTTGCCTCTCAGGCTCTGGGCATACAAACACTTGGCTTTGTCGAGCGCAAGATGTATTTGCGTCTGCCCTGCACTGGCCTTGTTCGCTTTCTCTAAATATTCACAAGCGGACCCATACTGCCTCAGGTCGAGCAGTGCCCGACCTTTCCTGTACAGCGATTTGAAATGGATGGGATCGATTCCTAGTGCTTCCTTGGAATCCCCAAGTGCCTGCGCGAATTCCGTCATCTTTAGCCATGTGTCCGCGCGATTGGATTATGCGTGGAGAAGACAGGCATTGATATTATTGCTGTCATTACATCAGGAGGCAGGCAAGGATTATTATGCCTTCACATCCTCACCTTATAACACGAATTGAGTCAAAGCCCAAAGACAACCATAAAATATCATGCGTGGAGAAGGCACGCAAAGATTATTATGCCTCCACATCCTCACCTTATAATACTAATGGGTCAAGTTCCAAAGAAAACCATAAAATATTAAATGTGTCAAGATGCAAAGAGTAAGATACATCTATAAGTCTTATATTAAATTTACTTTATAAGTTTTTAATTAATAGTATCAACTGAGATTTGACATGTTGGATAGTTCTGATCTTCTTATCATCACTCGTGACCAATGTGATTGCAAGGAATTCTTTGAAGGTGGAGTTCATAATTTTAGGTCTTCCTCATCATTATCATGCCTTTTGGTAAGAAAATAAAGAGGGTAGTGACCTGCATTAGCATGGAAATTGTTTTAGGCATAGAGGTTATACACATTAATTGTTTTCATTAAATAATTTAAATCCCTACCTATCACTATTGATTCAGTGAATCGTGGACTGGTACAAAACATAACAAATTTTAGAGCCCAATCACTTAATTACACACACCTATAACTTTCTCAAATCTAGCCATTAATAAACTTATTTTGGTATTCTGGTTCAATTTAAAAGCGTTGGAAATATTAACTTACTCGTAGATCCGTAAGTGACTCTCAGCCTACTCTTAAACATATGTAACTAAACACTTGGATGTCATTATTGCGGAAATGACTTAATTAGAGTATTAGTTCTCTTCTGCATAACCTCTTCAGACTTTAATTAAGATGGTTTGTCTCCTCAAGAGTGTCAAGCTTTGGAGCTATCTATAATTAGCAAGATGATTTCTCACAGTAATAAAATTTGTTGCTTGATGTTGTGTGTATGATTGTATAAAGGATTTATCCTTAAATCCTAAATTGTATGACACTTGGTTGTTGAATAAAGTCTTTAGTGGACCCTATCTTGGGTTATTGGTGAGAGATATTTTTTATTATTCCTTGGTTAAAATACCATTGTGTTCTCTAATTATTGTGTATGGTCATTGTTTTTGTAAATTGTCTTTTATTGTCTTTGTAACATTCTTGAACCAAATAATTTTTTTATGTTGGATGTTGGTGGTTGTTGTCAAACCCATAGTTATTTAGTGGTAATAATGGTGAATGGTATATGTTTCTACCCTAATGGAATTCCTTAACATTGGAAAATAGTGATGTGCTTCACTAATATGTTGTTAGAAGGAAACCAAGGAAAGGAAATACATTATTTAGAGTGAATCTAGTTCTATCCAAGGTTGTAGCCAATCCTCTGTCATGTTTAGTAGCATGTATTTCAGAGTTTTCCAGTTTCTTCGCAACTAAAAAGTTTAAAATCTTGTTGATCTTGCTAACATGCATAGATTGCATAACCTATGGGGTTGCATTAAATGCTTAGCGGTTGCATTAATTTCATAAGGATGATGATTGGTTTGCCTGTTTTTTGCATGTTAACCAATCCTTAGTTTTCTATGCATTATTTGTATTTCTTGTGCCCATGTGTTCCCTCAAGTCTCCAGTCGGTAGTAGGGTTTGGGACATGACGAATGGTTAATAGTGGTTGGTGTATGTTTGAATGTTGTATGTATAGTTGATGTGCATGTTTGGTATTCTTTAGAGCTTGTTGATACTTGGGCGTGCTGAACATGTTGATGCTTGTTTCCTATTGTGCCATGTTGTATCCAAAGGAAAACATGATATGGATGATCATGGGTGTTTATCCTAATCGATTGTGACTGAGGTGTATGCATATGTAGATCTAGTGATTGATTGGTTTCATTTGTTATTGAATGTTTAAATTTTATTGCCTAAAATAAATGATTCAATAACATGGTTACTAATGAATGGTTTATTGATGTATTCTACTTTAGTGTAGTGTCAGAGTTATGCAACGGTTCTGGAAGGTGTTTGAAAATGCATAAGTTGTATATGCATGTGCTACATTAACCTCAAATTTCTTATTAAAGAATTATTTTCATGTTATTATGCCTAGTCAGGATCATAATCCTTTGTTCAAATATGAATTGCAGATTGATGACTTTAGCTGAGTTTTCTAGTTCTACTATATATGCATTATTGAATAGCACCTTAATTATATGGTGTCACTTCTTATCTGTATGATAGTGTGACCCCTATCATGTCAATTATTTTTGAATAATATGAATAGTAATGTTGTGTTAATTAATAAAAATAGAGAAAGGTTCAGTTTGAGCTTGTAAACACTTGTCATGTACCCAATTTGGAATTTAGGCACATGAAATCAAAACTCAACCAAAGTGGCTAAGATATGATACCATTGTGATGTCCCAACCAGGCATGGCCTGAAACACCAACTCAACATCTATGAAATAATTCCTCTTGTCTACTTCTACAACTCTGATATGAATTTCAGCAGGATTATTTTCCACTTCTGGGTTGCAAGGAAAAACACACTAACTCAAGGGGGCAAAGGAGAGGCTAGAAGTGGGGTTTCAGAAGGGTATGAGACTTTGGAATTGAGGAAAAGGTTATGGAAGGAGTCCATGGTATCTATAATATCAAGTTCTATAACAAGAATTTCTACAAAAAACTGCATAGGTCGATTTTGTTATTTGGGACTCCGTGAGTGGAATTTAGTAGTTTGGGACTACGTAGCTTCCTTGTCTTCAACTCTAATTTAACCAAGTCAAAAGGGAGAAAATTTACTATATGAAGGTTTTATCTGGACCAATTTTCTATCTAGTTTCTATATATGTTCTCTTATTTTCGATCGGATGAGCATAAGGCACTTTTTTTTATCAAAATGCCAAAACTAGTTAGATTTGGATAGTGAAAGAGCAAGGGAATGGAAGAAATAAGGGAAGGGGAAGGATCTAAAGGGTAGGATGGGTTTATCTATATATCTATGGCTATATATGGAATTTTAAATGGTACGGGAATGCTCAAGAAGTGACGAGAGTGTGTTTGCGTGATTTGGGAGTGAGATAGAGTAGCACGGGTGAAGAGAAAGACTGAGTGTTTATAGCCTTCCAAATGGCACAATAGGCTTACTATTTTCTATAAGAATGGTATGTAAAGGTAAAAATAGATTTCAATGTTCATATTCAAGCATTATACATGGGTATGGAAACATATTTTTCATTTAGTTAGCTTATTTCCAAAAATATGAAATTGTGCACAATAAAATAGAGAGAGATGGAAGACAACACTTGGAGCCTCATTAGCTCAAAAATACACTACACAACGTATTGGGACCATTTATGTTTTGAAATCAACTATCACTAAATTCTACACTAAGGCTACTAGGTACACCAACTTATGCAGTCTAGATCCTTTTATTAGCTTTTGGACACAATGCGCAATAAAGAGACACACGAGGAACCAAATGGAAATTCTTATTATTAAAAGGGGTCATAATGGGCCATTTACATCAATAGGTATGTTCTAAGAGGATCAATGATAACACATCATGTAACATAGAGCACGAGAGAGATAATAGATTCAAGAGAATAATGGACCAAATTCCTCTGCTCAATACTATGGCACCATGATGAAGCTTGAACCTGAATACACCTACATGAAATCAAAATAAGAAGATAGAATGTGTGCTACTAGCCCAAGAACTCCTTGAAATGGAGGTAGCACGAGTATGAAATTTTAATATCACAAGAAGCAGCTAATAGGACCATTAAATAGAGGTAGAATAGAATGGTGATTATGAAGTAGAGCGCCTCCATAGCTCGCCATAGCATGATGTCACCATAGCTAAAACCATGGGTTCATGCACATGGGCTTTCAATGAGCGGACCCAGTTACGTACTTTTCTGGCAAGAGTTAGATACATTTATTGTTTATGAATTTAAAAATTAACCTGAAAACTGATTTTTCCATGTATTTTTTGTGATTTAGACTTTTTCGATGTACGTTTTGGTTAATTTGTCAAAGATCCTTAGCTCGGCTATGGCTGCACCACATTTTGTTCCAAAGCCCTCATCATTACGGGAAAGCCCGCTCAGAGCACGCTCAGGGCGCACATTCTACCTCCATGTGCAAAGGCTAACAGTCCTTCCAAAGGGTTCTAGCCCTTCCGAGAAGCGTAAAGCTATTATTTCCCTTCAAAAAAAAATTTAAATTTGAATTTTACCCTTCCAATAAAGAAGGGTATAATTATATCAACATTTCAAAAGAAGAGCAACATTTGAAATTACCCATTCATATAAATATCTTAAGATGTTGAAACTCTTATGCTATAAATTTCAACTCATCATTCAAAATATTGTAAATATGATAAATTATAATCACTTACTCACTCATGTCATGCACTCGGTGCTTAGTTATTGAACATGACCAGTAATCATTAATGACTACGAGACACTAGCCATTGAGATGTTAATCTGACTCCTAAGTCACTTGGGGCTGTAATCTAAAGTGTGACAATGTGTCAGCAACTACTAGGCCCGAAACGAGCTCCAACATTTGTGCCTACTACCTTATATGTGAACCTCGCTACCAATGTCAACTTTTTTTTCGTCAAAATGAAATTCAAAAGGTAGGTTTGAAAAGTCCTCCTCTACAAGAATTCAATTCTTGCATGAATATCATGGACTCACAACAACTATAAAGAACACTCGATGTCATGCAAATACAAATAATGGCATGTACCTAGGATCGCAAATTGTGCAGAAATTGATTTATGCATTGCTATAGAGAGGTGTCATTGGGAACACGATATGGAGAATCAATGGTTATTAATAAAATTAAAAAAACAATTGTTGGCTCAAGAATAGTCTTCAATTTGATGAGTTGCATGATCGTGATGTTATCTCCCTCCATCCTTCCAAACATTTGTGGTTTCTCACGACATTTGTCCTCAGCGCTACCAAAATAGTTATTACCAATATAATTGCAAGGCATTCATTGAAGGTGAAGTCCATAATTTTAGGACTTCTTCCTGATTATCATGCCTTTTGGTAAGACAATAAAGAGGGTAGTGGCAAGCATCAACATGGAAAACTGTCTCGACATAGAGGTTATACACATTAATTTTTTTCGTTAAAAAATTTAAATTCCTACCCGTGACTATGGATTCAATGAATCATGGACTAGTACAAAACACAACAAATTTTAGAGCCACAAGCACTTAACTACTCACACCTATAACTTTCTAAAATCAACCATTAAGAAACTTCTTTTGGTATTCTGGTTCAATCTAAACCATGGATCGTTAGACTCAGACATGCAATGAGTTGCAAGGATTCAATTGACTTAGGCCCCTCCATCACATACATGCATGCTTTCACAACAAGCGTTGAAAGAACAATATTTGGTTTTTGCATTTTTTTGTGTGAAATGGTTTGGTTAATTTATATTTGTCCATTAAAGTACAATTATTTATATTTCCCTTCATCTATGAAGGGCTCAGAGAATAAATGCCCTTCCAATTGAAATTAAGACCCACCCTTCAAATTTGATCATTGCTTGGATGTCATTATTGCTGAAATGAACTTAAATCTGATTAGATTTTGTAAAGGAAAGCAATCATGAACTGCAAAAAAACTAATGGTTTTTGGCCCCCCATTCCAAAGTGAATGGTTTTAAGCGATTTTAGACTGGTGATTCAGAAGATGAGAATCATTTATCCAAAGGCACAATTAGATGCAAAAAAAAAATATTCGACTCAAAATGTTACTTGAAAATACTTATTCAAGTCTCCTATCTTCACATTCTTCTGGAGAAAAATGACATCAAAGATAAGTTAGCTATTCAAAGAGCTAGACTTAGCTAAAGGAAAATTGTGTATACTAAAAAAAACTTTAAACACACATCTTAATCTCTTTATAACAAACTCAAGTCTAAAGTTTTGGTCAAGCCCTCTTGCTACACTTGCGTGGTTCGAAGGGATGTGTGGATACCACATGTAAATCAAAACCACACAACGATCAACAATAAAGGATCTGGGGCCTCGAAGAGGGAGTCTCACAAGTGAAATGGAGGAGCAATAGTTGAATAGGGTTGGTCGTAACAATTCAGGTCTATTCTATATCAATGCACAAGAGGGACAAGACACTGAAGGAATTTCATATTTATAGTGTTTGCTTGAAAATTTTCCATACTGGTTTGAAGGTGATTCAACCAAGAGCATGGCAAAGGAAAGCAAATCTCTATAGGTGACAACAAAGGATGGATTCTCTATCTTGAAGTATGGAATCGAAGACCTCAAACTGTATGTGCATAGGGTCTTCGACATTGTCAACATAGGCATACAAGAGAAAAGAGAAATTGCAGTGGACATGTAGCACATTGTCAGTTGGATTGGTTTTCAGGAATCCAGAATCGACGACCACGGCCTTGATCTGAAGGATTGTGGATATCATCGAGGATGAAGTATTGAAAATGGCCAAAATGTCTCAATGCAGCCACTGCAAAGAAACCTCGAAAGATGGAGATCGCCCTATGGAAGAAGCTTCTCTCACTCAGTCTACTCTGGCTTCCGAAGCAATAAGATGTAGATATTGATATAAAGTGAAATACACATAATAAAATATAAAGTAAAATACAAATTTATATTGATATTAAGTTGATTTTGATAACGCATTGCTATTAATTATAGTTATTAGCATCAACCATATTTGTAAGATTTTTAGATTGCATTGAGCTTATCACCCTGGAAGCACATTACCTAACCTATTGTTTATTGAGGGGGGGCATGGTTCCATTGTAATGAAGGTCTACTTCGCACGCTAAGAAATGGAGTCATTGAAGTACAATTACACTTCATCAAATAGTTTTTTATTACCACGGTCTGAATCTAAATTTAATTTAATACTTGTATCACTATTAGAGTTAATATAATAGTTATTCAATATAACCATGATTAGAGTTGAAGTGCGGCTAATAGTTGAAGAATCATTGGAGTTCAGCTAATAGTTAATAGTTAATTTAAAGTCATGATTAGAGTTGAAGTTAAACTAATTGTTTTATCATCAATTGAATTAAGCTCATAGTTGTATCTAATAATTGAGTAATTGTATCTAAAAATTCAATATAACCATGATTAGAGTTGAAGTTAAAAGCTAATAGTTGAATAATCATTGGAATTACGCTAATAGTTAATAGTTAATTTAAAAATCAATATATTATGAAGTGTACTTGAAGTTAAATTAATTGTTGTATCATCAATGGAATTAAGCTCATAGTTGTATCTAATAATTGAATAATTGTATCTAATAATTGTATCTACTATAGACGTTTTTATTTGAGATTTGGGGTGGATTATGGCCTTTGGAGATTGATTCTATGGCAATAGTTCAAAATTCGAAATAAACAATTATAAAAAAACAATATATAAAAAATAAAGGGTAACTAGGTGATGAATGGACAACTGGTAGCAATGCATGGATAACTCATAGTTGATGATTGGATATCCAACAACTCATGGCATATAACTAGAAGAATGTGAGATAAAAAATAAAAATAATATAAAAATAATTGATAGTTGATAAATGGATGGCAGGAAGAATGTCGATGATAACATGTAGCTAGGCATGGATAACTCACAGGTATTTATCTCTTAACCATTTGATCCCTATCTGCGTGATCCAACCCACAAACTATGTAGTGATCCAACCACAAACTATGTAGGTGTGCTAGTTCTATCTAATAATAGAATAGTTGAAGTTGAAGCTTAATTTTTCCAATTATCATGAAATGTACTTATGAGATGTTAACTACAATTTTTTTTATTTTTTTGAAATTGTTAATTATGAATTTTTGACTAAGTCCATAGAATCAATTTGGAGAGTACACTTGTCTCATTCCTTATTATTCCTTGGTTAAAATATCATTGTGATCTCTAATTATTGTGTATGGTCATTGTATTTGTAAATTGTTTTTTATTGTCTTTCTAACCGTATTCTTGAACCAAATAATTTTTTTCTGTTAGATGTTGGTTGTTGTTGTCAAACCCATAGTTAATTACTGGTAATAATGGTGAATGGTGTATGTTTATACCCTAATGGAATTCCTGAGCATTGGAAAATAGTGATGTGCTTCACTGATATGTTGTTAGAAGGAAACCAAGGAAAGGAAATACATTATTTAGAGTGAATCTAGTTCTATCCAAGGTTGTAGCCAATCCTCTGTCATGTTTAGTAGCATGCATTTCAGAGTTTCTCATTTTCTTCTCAACTAAAAAGTTTAAAATCTTATTGATCTTGCTAACATGCATAGATTGCATAACCTATGGGGTTGCATTAAATGCTTAGCAGTTGCATTAATTTCATAAGGAGGATTATTAGTTTGTCTATTTTTCGCATGTTAACCAATCCTTAGTTTTCTATGCATTATTTGTATTTCTTGTACCCATGTGTTCCCTCAAGTCTCCAGTTGGTAGTAGGGTTTGGGACATGACGAATGGTTGACAGTGCTTAGTGTATGTTTGAATGTTGTATGTCTAGTTGATGTGCATGTTTGGTATTCTTTAGAGCATGTTGATACTTGGGCGTGCTGAACATCTTGATGCTTGTTTCCTATTGTGCCATGTTGTATCCAAAGGAAAACATGATATGGATGATTATGGGTGTTTATCCTAATCGATTGTGACTGAGGTGTATGCATATATAGATCTAGTGATTGATTGGTTTCATTTGTTATTGAATGTTTAAAATTTGTTTCCTAAAATGAATGATTCGATAACATGGTTATTGATGAATGGTTTACTGATGTATTCTACTTTAGTGTAGTGTCAGAGTTATGCAACAGTTTTGGAAAGTGTTCGAAAATGCATAAGTTGTATATGCATGCGCTACATTAACCTTAAATTTCTTATTAAATAATTATTTTCATGTTATTATGCCCAATCAGGATCATAATCCTTTGGTCAAATATAAATTACAGATTGATGACTTTAGCTGAGTTTTCTAATTCCTCTATATATGGATTACTGAATAACACCTTAATTATAGGGTGTCACTTCTTATCTGTATGATAGTGTGACCCCTATCATGTCAATTATTTTTGAATAATATGAATAGTAATGTTGTGTTAATTAATAAAAATAGAGAAAGGTTCAGTTTGAGCTTGTAAACACTTGTGATTTACCCAATTTGGAATCTAGGCACATGAAATCAAAACTCAACCAAAGTGCCTAAGATTTAATACCATTGTGATGTCCCAACCAGGCATGTCCTGAAACACCAACTCAACATCTTTGAAATAATGCCTCTTGTCTACTTCTACAACTCTGATTGAATTTCAGCAGGATTATTTTCCACTTCTGGGTTGCAAGGAAAAACACACTAACTCAAGGAGGCAAAGGAGAGGCTAGAAGTGGGGTTTCAGAAGGGTATGAGACTTTGGAATTGAGGAAAAGTTTATGTAAGGAGTTTATGGTATCTATAATATCAGGTTCTATAACAAAAATTTCCACAGAAAACTGCATAGGTTGATTTTGTTATTTGGGACTCTGTGAGTGGAATTTAGTAGTTTGGGACTATGTAGTTTCCTTTTCTTCAACTCTATTTTAACCAAGTCAAAAGGGATCAAATTTACTATATGAAGGTTTTATCTGGACCAATTTTCTATCTAGCTTCTACATATGTTCTAGAGTGTGTTTGGGTGATTTGGGAGTGAGATAGAGTAGCAAGGGCGAAGAGAAAGACTAAGTGTTTATAGCCTTCCAAATGGCACAAGAGGATTACTATTTTCTATAAGAATGGTATGTAAGGTTAAAAATAGATTTCAATGTTCATATTCAAGCATTATACATGGGTATGGAAACATATTTTTCATTTAGTTAGCTTATTTCCAAAAATATGAAATTGTGCACAATAAAATAGAGAGAGATGGAAGACAACACTTGGAGCCTCATTAGCTCAAAAATACACTACACAACGTAATGGGACCATTTATGTTTTGAAATCAGCTATCACTGAATTCTACGCTAAGGATACTAGGTACACCAACTTATGTAGTCTAGATCCTTTTATTAGCTTTTGGACACGATGGGCAATAAAGAGACACACGAGGAACCAAATGGAGATTCTTATTATTAGAAGGTGTCATAATGGGCCATTTACATCAATAGGTATGTTCTAAGAGGATCAATAATAACACATCATGTAACATAGAGCAGAAGAGAGAGAATAGATACAAGAGAATAATGGACCAAATTCCTCTGCTCAATACTATGGCACCATGATGAAGCTTGAACCTGAATACAGCTGCATGAAATCAAAATAAGAAGATAGAATGTGTGCTACTAGCCCAAGAAATCCTTGAAATGGAGGTAGCACGAGTATGAAATTTTAATATCACAAGAAGCAGCTAATATGACCATTAAATAGAGGTAGAATAGAATGGTGATCATGAAGTACAACCAAAACCAAACATTAGTACTGGATCAATATAGCTCAATGAGAAGAGCATGATGATCTACTCCACTTCACCAATTCCTTGGTTACTTATATGGATAAGGGGGGCATCACCTAACTGTTGTTAAGGGGAGAATCACCCAATACAAGGAAGATCAAAGCATTCCTCACACACAATATCCAATACATAATCATAAAACATGCCTTTCCATTTTCCTTTGCCTCTTTTATAGCTTCAGATGTCTCCAATACCATGGAAAAATACCATGGGCCAATGAAAACCATGTTCCAAAATTGTTTGTATCCAATAACACAGACAAATACCATGGAATACTCCAAAACCATGCACTAAGTAATTAATGTGCCCCTTTTGACCCATGCTAATTAAATTCCCAACTATTTTCATAATTTCCTCTTTTACTTAATTAATTGGGAAAACATACCTCAATTTATCCCCCATTCCAATTAGGGGTGTCATGTGGCTAAATTATCCTATAATAATTATTTTTTATAACCTTAGGATAATTTTACTTATGCAATTTAATTAGCCACCATTTTAATTTTTACAAATTTTACTTTGGTGACCTTGCCCAATTTTTTTGTACTCTAAAAATCACCAAAATCAGCCAAAAATATATAGAATCCCTTAGAGTTCTGATTTTGAAAAAAGATCGTCAAACATTTTATAGTTCCAA
Organism: Pseudotsuga menziesii; assembly: GCA_001517045.1. Taxonomy (NCBI): domain Eukaryota; kingdom Viridiplantae; phylum Streptophyta; class Pinopsida; order Pinales; family Pinaceae; genus Pseudotsuga; species Pseudotsuga menziesii. The sequence continues at coordinate 32,072 of LPNX011221152.1, read as the reverse complement.
GTTTAAGAATTAGTCACATTCACCAATGTTTCCACACTATGAGAAAATTATGGATCCTTAAAAATTTCCTTGCCAATCATACCCACAAGCCATAATATTTTAGTAGAGTTGTGTTTATCAAAGTTATGAAATGGAAACACTACACAAGGATATCACTTAGGAAAAGTAAGTTATTATGTTTTATATAAGATGAAGAAGCATACTAATTCTCCAAGTCTAGACAAACTTCTTCAAAACTTAGACTTTTTGAGTTCTTACATTATGACCTCATTAATTTGGCTATACTTTTTTTGGTTAATGTTACCTTAATGACTAGATCAAAATATGGAAACTATTCAATATTGTCATTATTTCATATAAAATCATAACCAAATCTTTAATATACAGAGAGAGTTAAGAAGGAACCTCTAGATTTGTGATGCCAAAACAACTTGGTTTTGCTCATGGAATTCATAGTGGAAAAATGATCCCTAGCACGCCAACGATGCACCACTTGTGATACTTTATAGAATTCCATATAATATGAATAAAGAGATACTTGGCATAGCCCCTTCCTAGTCAACCCAATCTTGGTAGTTGCAAGGAGGATGAGGAAGGTCGTGCCATAATATTGGCCACTTGGAGAGAGAGCTAGTAATGAAGACACAATATATAAATAACAAATTTCTAATGTTGATCTTAGCCATTACAAAGACAATTGAACCCTCATAAACGACAACGACAATGAATGGAATTCAATAATTGTTGATTTCTTACCACTTTCCTTCTATTTGTCATCTCCTAGGCAATTGCCAAAACAGGGATCATACACATATTGAAATTGGAGCAAGCCAACAATATAAACTAAAAATTCATAATGAATATTTAACTAAGAAAATATCTCAAATATTCATATAGATATGTTCGAGCATTTGCATGACAAAGCAGTGGAGGAAGTCGTCACTGCAAGGTCTCAAGAGTGTTTCGACGCCAATCTTTAATCGTTTTGTAGAGGTAGAGGATATTATTAGGACTTCTGCGTTGTTGAAAGCCGAAAAGGAAGAAAGTTGGATTCGTGTGTCATTTGTGTCTACATATTCTACAGGAATAGAGTCATTGGGATTCTTTCATAGAGTAAGTTACCATTGGAGTAAGTTACTAAAGTTTGCGTGTCATTTATGTCTCAAAGCCATTTCTATATAACACTATGGTGGTGTATTGAATGGCATATTGAATGAGTCATTGAGATTCTATGCTAGTAATTATTAGTGTTGTATTCATGGCGCAACATAGTATTATATAGAAATGACTTTGAGACATAAATGACTTTGGAAATAGAGGAAAATAAATTAAGATTATAATTACTATTGGTACAGAAAAGTTAAAAGTTTGCATACCTAAATATGATTAATAATTTAAGAGTTGACTTAGGAAAAAAAATTAAGATTATAATTACAATTGATGAACACCACAAAAAAAAGTTAAAAGCTTGCATACCTAAATATGGTTAATAATTTAAGAGTTGAGTTAGGTTCAAATAAATTAAGATTATAATTACAATTGATGAACATCACAAACAAAATTTAAAAGCTTGCATATCTAAATATAATTAAGAGTTTAAGAGTTAAATTAACAAAAGCAATTAAGTTAAAAATAATTAAATAACCTTGACCTATTAAAAATCTAATGGATTTTATAAGTGAGAAATTATTATTCAAGTAAGAAATTAAAGAAAAAGATTAATAGATTCCTAATACAAGAGAATTATGAAGTTTTGTTTTAAGTGAAGTGTGGTGATAACAGGTTCATTAGTCCAAATAGAATAATAATAAAATGATAACCTCTTAAAATAACTTGTGAAATGGATGAAAACTTTGTCAATATTAAAAAATAAGTAAATTTAAAAGATTTTGATGGTAATTGTTAAAAATCTAATGAGTAAAATATAAAGTAAAATACAAATTTATATGGTTATTATTAAGAATAAATTGAAAAAATTGAAAAATATGCCACAATATTGAATTAAGAAGACCTAAAAGTAAGTATGATATTATATATTGAATACCTTTAGAAATTGACATATGTGCTAACTAAGAGGGTTACAACATGATTAGTAGGATACTCATGATTAGTAGAAAGAAAGATAAACCTTGAGAAAATGAGTGGTTACAACTTTTATAATAGTTGAAAACTCTAAATTCAGTGAACAATAATCACTGAAATCATATTTATTTGGAATCATTTATCAATAATCATACATAAATCATTCATCAATACTTATACATAAACTTTTGATAAGTTGAATCCAATTTTTGGAAATTCTAAATTTAGTGAACAATAACCATTGAAGTCATATTCAATTGGCATCATTCATCAATAATTATACATAAATTATTCATCAATACTTATACATAAACTTTTGATAAGTTGAGTCCAATTTTTAAAGTCCGTTTATGAAATTCATTTTATACACAAACCGTATTACTTAGAATAGGCTCATTCTACAACTCAAGTAAAGGATGTGTAACTCCTTCCACACTCATTTTGAAGTGGACATGTGTCTTTTTTATTGCAATGAAGAATCGCATTCTATAGCCTAGTAATGATCATCTTGGAGCTGAGTGTCTTTTTAAAAAAATAATAAAATATTATAAACAAATTAAGATATTGACTATTTTAAACATTTAAAAATACATATATAAAACCACACAAATTAAAAAAATTAAAAAGCTTTTTCAATATTTATATGCATTTACATTTTAATAAAATGAATATTTACATTCATTTACATTCTAACAAAAAGTTTACACCGATAGAGATTTGATTCCTTATGATACTTGGTAAATTCATTTTGAAAAAAAAATTACATCCATAAAGATTTGATTTCTGATTTGATTCTTTTTTATACTTAGTAAAATCATTTTGAGATTTGATCCCTGATTTGATTCTTTTTTATACTTGGTAAAATCATTTTGAGATTTGATTCCTGATTTGATTCTTTTTTATACTTGGTAAATTCAATTTGAGATTTGATTCCTTTTGATACTTGGTAAATTCAAATCATTTTAAGATTTGATTTCTGATTTGATTTTTTTTTTATACTTGGTAAATTCATTTTGATATTTGATTCTTTTTGATACTTGGTAAGTTCATTACCAAATTCATTTTAAGATTTGATTTGATTCCTGATTTGATACTTGGTAAATTCATTTCGAGATAAATCTATACTGACGTAACTAAATCTAATTTCTTATTTACCAATTATGCAATTTTTGTTAACTTCAATATTATTTACTTAATATTCCACTAATCATAAAATAACATAAAAATTTAATTTAATTAATACTCATAATAAAATAACATTAAAATTTAGTCTTTGATATGATTCATGAAGTGATAGATTAAACCTAACCCTTAACATTATCGAGGAATATCATTTTAATAATTACTATCCAGTTGATTAATAATTACGATCCAACATAACGTTAACATTATCGAGGAATATCATTTTAATAATTACGATCCAACTTAACCCTTAACATTATCTACGAATATCATTTTAATAATTACAATCCAGTTGATTATTGACGGCCGAAAAATATATCATAAGCTCTTATCTGTGGTAGGTGAATAGCTCCAGATTTGTACAAAGTTAGAATCAATGTTGAATGGAAAGCTATCAAGTTCCCACTTGCCATTAAAAACCCACCACTGGCTCTTACTCTCAACCCAGCAGGCTTACCGATTACACAGGTAAAGCTGAAAGAAAAAACTATAAAAACCCACCATTTGCTCTCACTCTCAACGTAGCGGGCTTACCGATTACACGGGTAAAGCTGACAGAAAAAAACTATGGCTGTAATAAGGTGCTTGGAATTTGAATTTAGACATATCATTCCATATTTGAGGGCTCACTTGAAGCTGTTTATAAAGGTGACATTCTCACTTAATCGTTTTCTCGAACACTGCATTCATTATGATTTATGAAGAAATATATTATAAAAATGATACTTTTTCTCTTTCCCCCTTTCAATATATATTTAATGGGACATTACGAAATATTATCTTTGGGTAAGTGATTGGAAAAATATTAACTTGGCCAGAAAATACTAACTGCAATGGTTAGGAGCATTCATTGCAGCAAATGTCCATGCTTTTTGTGCTGTGGTCTCTGGTAGTGGTTAGGGACATTCTCTCGTGACATTGTTAAAAACTCGCTAAGAAAGCATGGCATCTTAAACTTCTACCAACACACAACAAAACTATGTAATCATCGGAAACAAGAAAGCATTTATGTCCCGAAGAACATATACAAAGGCTCAATTAATTAGCAAAACCAAAACCACCATCACCATCCAACAAATCTGTTAATGATTGCAAATATTGATCCACCTCTTCAGTGACAGGTGCAGAGGCTATCACCTCTTTTTCTAAATCTGAATCAACCAAATCGATAATGGGACCTATGGAGGAAGAAGCTTTCACCTTCAATCTTTTGAACGGTTTTTTTTCAACTATTTCTTCAGTTTCACTTGGCTTACTGACTGCAGCAATCACCAGGATATGAGTAACAGTCACATGAGCTGAAACTGCCTGAGTACTCAACACATAGGTCATTATTGCCAGCTTCTCTTTTGACTGTGTTGACGTAATTATTAAGGCTTTGACCCACTCCCTAACTGGTAGCTCTGGCAGGTCTTCCATTAGACCTTTTCCCTTGTCTCCGTCCGCAAAAATTGCCACTGATGAATTCTTTGTTGCTTCAACTTCCTTTTGTTCTCTGTCCTTTCTTACTTTCTCCAAGACGTCAATCTGCAGTGCCCTGTAACACTGAATCCTCTGTTTCAGTTCCTTTTGATGCTGCAAGATGTGGGCTTCCTCATCCTTTCTTTTGGCTCTCCCCAACACTTCAAAAAATGTACTAACACCCTGATAAATAGAATCGTCGGGAATTTCCTCATGCACATAATTAATTTTGATATGATACTGCTTAAAGTGGGCATCGAGGCATCCCTTGGGATCGTGTTTTCTCTTGGTGGAAAAACCAAGCTTCAAAGACTGTATCTGTTCACCTAATACTGCAACCCAAGTTGAAGTTGGAATAACCAGCAATCCAAGGTGCAAAGGGAATTTGGGCCAAGCTTTTTTCTTAGGGCCAATTAGCTTCCTGTAAACCCCATCATTGACAGTTTGGAAAGCCACTTCTTCTAGAACCAACCTGTCAAGGACAATTCTGAGAAGCATATGAACAGTGTTGCTACCCCAAATTCTTATGTATGAAAAATTCTCGCCAACATACCAGTCACCCATTGTACCAATCAAACCTGTGGCTTCAGGTGAAAATGCAGGAGCTTGATTCTTGAATATTAAAAAATAGATTGTGCCAAGCAAGTATTGACATATATCATAGAACCTAGGTGCATAGTTAGTATCCCACAATTCTAAATAATAAATGGGCACCGAGAGAGCCGAAAAACTCCACTTCCATCCCAAATTAGGATATTTGAACTCAGCACACAATATATCATAAATGAAGGCTGAAAAGAAGAAATTGGGTTGCTTTATAGCAATGGGCCTTCTGGTACTCTTGGATAGAAATTTTGAGTTCTAGCAACAACATGGATTCCCACGGAAAAGAATCGCGAGTTCCTAAAACATGATGAGCTACTAGAGCCCATTCAGTCTTGAACACAGAACAATTAGGAAGGTCGTACAGTCTGCATAACATAGCTACAAATAAAAAATAAGGTTCTTTGAACTAGGTAACAGGGTAAAGCTCGTCAGACCTCTTTGAGAATTTACTAGAATTTACTAGGTTGGTGCATCCACGATTTTAACATTTCTTCGAAATTGAAGCTACTTTTGGAGGTTTGAGCAAAACACGGGGACTTCACTTAGTGAACCTCTCACATAGCACGTGCGATCGTGGGATATTAAAGAATACCCTTAATTTCCAGAGATATTGACCCAAACTTCTTTTGTTGAAACCCCCTCCCAATACATAAAACCTCCTCCGCACCCCTTTTTATACCTCAATATTTATAAACCACCCTAACCACCCCCACCTTAAACCCCTCATCCCCCCCAATACCTGCAATTTATTGGTTCAATTTTTGATAATTTTAAAACCCATAATATGAACTAACATGATAGGATATTGGTCAACAAGTGAAGCCCCCGTGGTGCAAAATCTGTAGTAAGGGGTTGTCTTATCGGTTTAAGGGCATAAGCCTTCGTAAATACCTCGGGACGAAAATTGGCTATCTCTAACCCTCTACTATCGTTCAAACAACAAGATTTCAGGTTCGCATGTTCTACTATCCATTTGACCGCGTCATTGTATGGGAGGATAGCAGGTCTAGCAGCAAGAGAATGAAGTCCAGAACCCCTGATTCTTTCGTAGGCCAACTGGTTGTCTTAAATATAATAAAATTTGTCATTGTCAAAAATTTCATAAACCCTAGACCATTCAATTTGGTAAGTTTCAGTGATTCTGTCACTGGTATCTGAGAAAATACCAAAGTTCGGATCCTTGACGAACATATCTTTTTCCAGGTTTTTGCAGCGAGCAGATCTTGCCATTGTTGTAAATTGGAAAAACTGTGTTTAAAAGAAAAAACAACGCGAAGCGAAAATTAAAAGTAATTCAGCATTGACTACAGTAATAAATTTAAAGGAGAAATGACCAAAATACTAACCTGTAATCGAATTAGACTGGGATAAAATTGTCTGGTAAAATTAACGCAGAGCAATAATTCATGAAGATAAAATTCATGCACCACAGTAATTCGGAACAGTTAAAAAGTGGTAAATAAATTGTAAAAGACCATCGTATATATATTTTTTACATGCATCATCTTGCAATTTACCGCCAACACAAAATACATTAGGGTCAGCTTTGCAAGATGCAAGATCAAAAAAAAATTTGCAAGTTTATTAATTGTTCTGCAACCCGCATTCCGCAACTTGCAAGTTGCGGGATGCGGGAACGAAAAATAGTGCAAACTTGATTCAATTAGCTCTACATCTGACATCCTGCATTTTGCGCTCTGTGCATTGCGAGCAGACACAAACCAAACGAAAAATAATACGAACTTTCGCAACCCACATTTGCAGGATGCGGGTTTGAAAAAATGAAATATCAAATGAAAGGTTTTCCGCAATCCGCAAGTTGCGGATTTGAGGGTTGCGAGATGTTAAAACAATCCAAAGAAAAATTCATCATTCTGCATTCAAAACAAAGAAATCAAACATAATTTTTTGGAAATTGAGTAAGTTAAGGTATCCCAATAATCAAATAAAATCTTAATAAAACCCTCTAAGATTTACAAAGAGTTTTACCAAGTAATCTTTGTATGTAAAATTTGGGCTCCTGTATCATAATGACATAGGATCTGTTGTACTTACACATTGGTAGTTCTAGAACACACACATTGGTAAGTTTTAAAGTTTTATAACCCTGCTTGTAACATATTTCATGAACAAACACCTCCCTAAGAACTACACAACTAATGATAGTCTTAAAAAAATTAAAAACAAATGCTAAGCGTTGTAATCATTTTCAATTAATTCATGCAACATTAAAAGGGGGTTAAACCTACCATTGATAAAACTTGAAATAATGGATTAAATGAAACAAATAAAACTTGAAATAATTACCATTCTTCTCTTAAGTACTAACAAAAACAAGCTATTTAAACAAATAAAGCTTGAAATAATTTCTTAAACATATTCATTGAGAGTCACTAAAGTTTGGTTCACATAATTGCTTTAAAATTTGCTTTCATAGATTTGGATTGAGAGTCCAAATGATCGTGAAATGTAATTGAATTATTAACAATGTAAAAGGACCCATAGTTTGACCATAGACTATTAAGATTGCTCTTATAAGCAAGCATTTTTTTCAAAAAGATTAACCATAAATTAAGCACAACTATATAAATAAAGACACCTTAACCAACTAACATTGTTAATAAGATTTTTAATATTAAACGTTCAAAAAACTCAATAAATGTCTTGACCTAATATTTCAAAAACCCAAAAGTTAATATGCACTCTTCCAAGGTTAAAAACAAAAGTTCACTTACGAAAAGAGAAAATATTAAAGTTAAGAACAAAGGTTCACTTTGGAAAAGACAAAATATTTTTACCCTCTGGACGTTTTTTTGCAACGTTTTTTTGCACCTCTTGGTGCAAATGCTAGTTTATATATTTAACCCAAGCTTTCAACAACATCGAAAGCCTACAAAATGATACTTCAATGTTTATCTCCTAGGTTGATATGTTCATATAAAGGCAACGTCAGGTCTGTTAGTGTCTATTATCACTTTAAAATTTTAAACGCTGGAAAACAAGGGCCTTGATGACATCTTCACTGTGCCTGCCAAAGACTTGATGCATGCATCCCTCGCTTTGTATAATCCATGTTGTGTAATAAATGTTTGGCATTCATCCCCCATCAAACGCTTGAATTCTTCACTCTGCTCGGCTACTAACTGTCTGCTTACCATTTGCAAAGTACGAATATCCCCTGCCACAGTGTTCTGAATAGCCTTCATTGTTTCTCTTACCCAAGGAACGCGCTTCTCCAACAACGCGAGCAATAAATCGTCCGATTTTGTTCCTTTGTGATATGCAAACATAAATGACGCACGAGTCCAGTTCTTCTCTTCTTCTGATTTCAACTTGGTGGAGCTCCTGATAAATTCTTCTACCTTCACAAAAAGCCTTGCAAATTCTGAGGATGCAGGAAGATCCCCATTGAGACGCTGTTGATGAGAAATGAATTGCTCCATATCTTTGTCATGCAATCATTCAAATTCTACATTAATTGACTTTAGGTCCGCATCGAGAGAACGCTCCAGAATGCACCTCCTGCACTTACACTTGAAACCCCTAGCGCTCGCACATGGCTTCGCGCGACGTCAAGGGAATTAGGGTATCAAAATACTAAATAGTGATCTCCTCTCCTCTCTCGATGGGTTTGGCGGCATGGATAAACATGGCACTTCCCACTTCCAGCCATTTCGAGTTTGGCAAGCAAGAATGGTTAATGATGGACGGCAGCAGCCAAAGACTGCAAAACATCTGGTCTTTCTGGAGGAATCTAGCTCCATCGAATGAGTGTCGATCTGTAATATCCCGAATGCGGTTAAAATCCATCCACAAATTTTCACTTTGTTCTTCTTGGCCGTACTCCTTAAACAAATCAATCGTTGGAACATCCACGGTGCTGCAGGGTGCTACGTATTCATCTAAACTATAAATTTGTTGGATTAACCTCTGTGATTTCCTGCCCTCATCGACGACTGCGGTGACAAGAGCTTCTTCAGGCACTGTGTTAGTTCCAAAGACTTTATCATAAACAACTGCAACAGCATTGCTTACCGGCATGGATAAACATGGCATTTCCCGCTTCCAGCCGTTTTGAGTTCGACAAGCAAGAATGGTTAATGATGGACGGAAACAGCCAAAGACCGCAAAACATCTGGTCTTTCTGGAGGAATCTAGCTCCACCAAATGAGTGTCGATCTGTAATATCCCGAATACGTTTAACATCCATCCCAAATTTTCACTTTGTTCTTCTTGTCCGTATGCCTTAAACAGATCAATCGTTGGAACATCCATGCTGTTGCGGGGTGTGGGGTATTCGTCTAAACTGTAAATATGTTGGAGTAACCTCTGTGATTTCCTAGCCTCACCTACGATCGCGGTGACAAGAAATTCTTCAGGCACCGTGTTGGTTCCAAAGACTTTATCATAAACAACTGCAACAGCATTGCTTACCAGCAAAATCTCCCCGGTCTGTATTTTTCGGATGGCGCAGAGTCCTAGGCTGCGCCCATCTTCCGTCGTCTTGATCTTCAAAGCGCCCACAAAATCAGTCACTTCAGGAGGAGAAAAACTAAGTCCGAGCAGGTAGTCTGAGATGTCATACTTGCCTCTCAAGCTCTGGGCATACAAACACTTGGCTTTGTCGAGCGCGAGATGTATTTGCATTTGCCCTGCACTGGCCTTGTTCGCTTTCTCTAAATATTCACAAGTGGCCGCATACTGCCTCAGGTCGAACAGTGCCCGGCCTTTCCTGTACAGCGATTTGAAATGGATGGGATCGATTCCTAGGGCTTCCTTGGAATCCCCAAGTGCCTGCTTGAATTCCTTCCTCTTTAGCCACGTCTCTGCGCGGTTGGATTATGCGTGGAGAAGACGGGCATTGATATTATTGCTGTCATTACACCTGGAGAAGGCAGGCAAGGATTATTATGCCTGCACATCCTCACCTTATAATCCGAATTGAGTCAAGGCCCAAAGACAACCATAAAATATAAAATATTATGCCTTGGAAAAAGCAAGAAAGGATTATTACGCCTGTGCAGTACATTTTCACCTTATAATAAGAATGGGGTTAAGCCCAAAGACAATAATAAAATATTAAATGTGTCAAGAAGCAAAGAGTAAGATAAACCTATAAGTCTTGTATTAAATTTATCTTATAAGTCTTTAATTAAGAGTATCAACTTAGATTTGACAAGTTGGATGGTTTTGATCTTTTTATCACTCTTTACTAATGTGATTGCAAGGAATTCTTTGAAGGTGAAGTCCATAATTTTAGGTCTTCTTCCTCATTATCATGCCTTTTGGTAAGACAATAAAGAGTGTAGTGACGTGCATCAACATGGAAATTGTTTTATACATAGAGGTTATACACATTAATTGTTTTCATTCAATAATTTAAATTCCTACCTATGACTATCGATTCAGTGAACCGTGGACTGGTACAAAACACAACAAATTTTAGAGCCCCAAACACTTAATTACATGCACCTATAACTTTCTCAAATCTAGCAATTAATAAACTTATTTTGGTATTCTGGTTCAATTAAAAGGAGTGTTGACACTCAGACATACAGTGAGTTGCAAGGATTCAATTGACCTAGGCCCTTCCATCACATACATGTATGCTTTCACAACAAGACAATTATTTATATTTTCTTTCATTTCTGAAGGGCTAAGAGAATAAATTCCCTTCCAATTGAAATTAAGACCCCTGCCCTTCAATTCAAATTTGATCATTGGAGACGAGTGATTGTCTAGAATTTGAAACAGAAAGAGCCTGTTGTGATAAAGATTGAATGAACTTGAAATTGGTGTGTGAGTACAACAAAGATTGAATGAACTTGAAATTGGTGTGTGAGTACAGCAACTTAAAGAATGTTGGCACTTTGAATTTGAAAGAGCTTTCTCTCAACAAGATTTTGGCCAAATTGGAAACCGGTGCAATCCAAAGTTTCTTTTAGAAATAAAAAATTAGAAATTCCCGTTTACTTAGTACACGTAAACATCGATGTAAAATGGGCGTCTGTGGGAAGTGGGAGCTTGTTACATCAAGGTTAATGTTCCAGCGTTGCGGGGTTTACATTTATGACAAATTTTTCATGTTTGGGTGTAAAAGTATAAATCTTATTGAGCGTTACATCAACTGACATGAACCAGGGGATTGGCATCGAGGCAAATTGACACGAGGAGTTAATTTACACAGAAGATACATACATACGTGTTATTCATTACTAAAATACCTATCGAAGCTAAGCCGAAAATTAGTCAAATCATGCATATTAACTAGACACTTGGATATCATTATTGCGGAAATGACTTAATTAGAGTATTAGTTCTCTTCTCCACAACCTCTTCCGACTTTAATTAAGGTGGTTTGTCTCCTAAAGAGTGTGAAGCTTTGGAGCTATATATATAATTAGCAAGATGATTTCTCAAAGTAATAAAATTCATTGCTTGATGTTGTGGGTATGATTGTATAAAGGATTTATCCTTAAATCCTAAATTGTATGACACCTAGTTGTTGAATAAAGTATTTAGTGGACCCTGTCTTGGGTTATTGGTGAGATATTTTCCTTATTATTCTTTGGTTAAAATACCATTGTGATCTTTAATTATTGTGTAGGGTCATAGTTTTTGTAAATTGTTTTTATTTTCTTTGTAACCGTATTTTTGAACCAAATAATTTTTTTTTGGATGTTGGTTGTTGTTGTCAAACCCATAGTTATTTACTGGTAATAATGGTGAATGGTGTATGTTTTTACCTTAATGGAATTCCTGAGCATTGGAAAATAGTGATGTGCTTCATTGATATGTTGTTAGAAGGAAACCAAGGAAAGGAAATACATTATTTAGAGTGAATCTAGTTCTATCCAAGGTTGTATCCAATCCTCTATCATGTTTAGTAGCATGTATTTCAGAGTTTCTCAGTTTCTTCACAACTAAAAAGTTTAAAATCTTGTTGATCTTGCTAACATGCATAGATTTCATAACCTATGGGGTTGCATTAAATGCTTAGCAGTTGCATTAATTTCATAAGGAGGATGATTGGTTTGTATGTTTTTTGCATGTTAACCAATCCTTAGTTTTCTATGCATTATTTGTATTTCTTGTACCCATGTGTTCCCTCAAGTCTCCAGTTGTATGTCTAGTTGATGTGCATGTTTGGTATTCTTTAGAGGATGTTGATACTTGGGCGTGCTGAACATGTTGATGCTTGTTTGATCCCGGAGGATAGTGGTGGCCACCCACCTATTCCTCTTAGACCCCCACCATTGTTTTTTTCAGTTTTCTAGTTTCCTTAATTGTAGCACAATTTACTATTTTTGGCAGTTTTTGGGTCCTAAACTTCCGTAGCCATTTTGAGGCCCTAAACGACGTTTTTTTGGCATCGAATGGTCGGGCAAATATGAGTCCATTTTAAACTTGATATTTGCAATTTACAGATGTAGTCCTTAAACAGATCTTTCTAATGATATATCATTCGCGTCAAATGGAGGTAGTATGCTAAAGTTACAACCCTGGGAAATTGATGTACCGGGTTACCCAACGGGGCCCACATTAAGGCGTTTCACCTCCTAGGGTTAGTTTTTTGGATGTGTAGGGTTTCCATTGTTTCTCAATAATATATAGGCCTTCGAGCCTCATTGTAACACAGAGTCTAGAGGCATGTAGCCGCCACATCTCTTCTCAGAGATAAGCTACCAACACTCTAGCTAGTTTATTTCCATTCCATATGTAAACAAGTTTCAGTTATTGATTAGAAATGAAGTGTTATTTCCGACGCATATTTGTTTCTATGGTTATTTATGTATTCTGTTGCGTTCCTGCATAAATCTGGATCAATGATATCAGAGCAATCTGTTCTTTCTTGATCCTTCTTTGCATGTCCCCAACGAGGGTGAGGTATAAAGAGTTAAGGCTCGATCTGGTTGAACCTTTGCAAGATCATCCTTGCAAATCGCGACGGCCACCCATGGGGGACAAAAAGAAAGATGAGAGCACAGAAGATCCTATGAAAATGTTGGTCGAGGAGGCCCTTGAAAAACAAAGGAACGCGATGATGGATAACTTTGCCCAGATCCTTCAACGACTTCCCATTGGCGGCGCATCTGCATCTAGCAGCCACTCTGGAGGTGCAACCCTTTTAAGGTACAAGTAAACTTCGACATTCCCATATTTGATGGTCGAATAGATGTAGATGCCATAGATAATGGTTGAATCTATTAGAAGAATATTTCTCGGTTCATGACTTTTCTGACCGGGAAAAGATTATTTTTTCTCTACTCAAAGCCCCCCCTCCATCTCAAGGACTGGTGGGAAACCTGCTGTTAGAGAAAGGTTGAGGAGGAACCCTCTCTATTCTCGGGCGTACCCACTTGGAATTCTTTTCGAGATACCATAAAGGGATAATATTATCCGGTGGGGAGCTATGAGGACAAGTACATCTAATGGACTACGTTGCAGCAACAAAGAGATCAAGATGTGCATGAGCTGACGAATATGTTCCATACCCTGCGCACAAAGTTGGGTATCAAAGATTCAAAGAAACATTTGCTGCTAAAGTACCGCAGTTTTCTGCATAGATATATTCAAGAGGAAATGGAGTTCCTTAACATCTCCTCGCTTGGTACGGCATATTGGTACGCTGTCAAAATTGAGCAAAAATTCAAACAGAAAAAGTGAGACTTTGGATCTGCGAATCAGAAGCAAGGGAAAGGTGCCCCCAAACTGCAGAACCAAGGACACAGCCAAGGCATGGCGACTTAAGAAAACTTTCCAAAGCCGCAAGCAAAGAGCAACACTGCAAAGCCGAAGAAGGAAGCAGGAAAGTGGTGCGAGTTCCATAAGAGCCCCACTCACAACACAAGTGAGTGTCGGGCCAAGCAGTCACTAGTGGCCGAGATAAAGGCTTTTGAATCAAATGCATACTCTGACACTGAATCAGAACCCGAGAAGGGGAATGACAAAGGGAAGAAGATTATCGATGCAGAGCCCAATGCCACTGTTGCCACCATGAAGATCCAAAAGGAAGAACCAGAAGATTCAGAGGAGGAGGAGCATCTTTTCCACTCCGAGATGTGGGTAAAGGGTTCCCCGCTACAGTTCATTATTGATAGTGGGAGCCAAAAGAACCTGATTTCAGCAGAGGTCGTGAAGCAGTTGGGTTTGTCGACTATAGCACACCCGCAGGTGTACACCATCGGGTGGCTTCACCAAGGACGAGATCTCCGCGTCAGCCAGCAGTGCCGACTTGCCTACAGCATCAAGCCCTTAATCGATGAGATATTATGTGATATTGCTCCTCTTGATGTTTATGATGTATTATTAGGTCAACCATACTTATGGAAGCGACATGTTGTGTATGAGTCCCGACATTGCGTTGTTTTATTACGTTGGGAAATAATTTGTACAGAATACCAGAGGTACCACCCCCTATCGATATCTCTTTGGTTACTGCAAAACAATGCAATAAGCTCATTTCCAAAACCGGGAAGTTTGTTTTCTTGATGATCCGCCCTCAAGGCAAGAAGAAGATCGTTGCCAAAACCTCCAGACAGGTCCCCTCCGCACGACAACAATAAATGGACAAGATAGTGGAGGAGTACCGGGACATATTCACCTCACCCACTGGGGTGCCTCTCCACTTTCAAGTCAAGCACCCTATCGATCTGACCCCAGGTGCACCGCTGCCCAATGGAACAATCTATCGTCGTTATGTTCTGGAGAATGATGAAACCAAGAGGCAAATTCAGGAGCTGCTGCAGAAGGGTCACATCCGACCAAGTTCATCGCCCTGTGGGAGCCCGATCGTGTTGGTACAGAAGAAGGATGGGACTTGGAGACTCTGTATTGATTATCGAGCGCTGAACAAGATCACTGCCTGGAATAGGTACCCGATCCCATGGATTGATGACCTCCTAGACCAGCTTAAAGGGGCGAAATATTTTAGCAAGATCAACTTAAAGTCCGGGTATCACTAGGTACCGATCGAACTGATCGATGTGTGGAAGACTGCCTTCAAAGCCAAGGAGGGCTGACAAATGCTTCTGCAACCTTCATGAGACTGATGGACAACATCTTGCTGCCATTCACCAACTCATTTGCAGTAGTGTACTTGGATGACATCCTGATCTTGAACCAGACTTGGGAAGAGCACCTCCACCACATCCGACAGGTCCTCCAAACATTGCGACAGCACAAGTTGTGTGCCAATTTAGACAAGTGCACTTTTAGCAGGACCCAGGTTCAGTATCCAGGATACATTATTGATGACTGTGGGGTACATGTGGATCCAACCAATATCCAAGTCATTGGGGATTGGCCAGCCCCAACTACTCTAATAGATCTTCGCAGCTTTCTGGGCCTTGCTAATTTCTACCACAGGTTCGTGTTTGGATTCTCTCATATCACTTGGCCCTTGAGTCAAGTCACCAAGGGAGGAGTGAAAGCAAAATTCTTTTGGTTGTAAACTCAACAGAAGGCATTTGTAGAATTGAAATATCGCCTATGATGTGCCCCAGTTCTCACTTTACCAGACTTGTAACAACCATTTGAGATAGAGACAGATTCCTCTGACTATGCTATTGGGGCATTCCTTACTCAACAAGGGCATCCAGTGGCATATCACAGTGAGACACTGTCCGACACTGTCCACAAATATCCCACTTATGACAAAGAGATGTATTCCATTGTACAGGCTTATCGACAATGGAAGCATTACATTATGGGGATGGAAACGATCATCGACATAGACCATCGACCCCTATAGTTCATGCAGACACAAGGGAAGTTACAGAACGATCGCCATCAAAAGTGGTCCACATATCTACAACAGTTTCATTTGAACATCAAATACAAGAAGGGAAGCAACAATAATGTTGCAGACTGCCTCAGCTGACCACCGATCGTGGCGATAACGACTGTGCTCAACTCTTGCGGGCACGAGACTTCTAATTGGCTGCTTCTCTACAAGAGCAATCCAGAATTCAGCCACACATACCAGATGCTCTTGGAGGGAAACCAAGTTCCAAAATTTCACCTCCAGGATGTACTACTGTGTCACATGGGACACCTTTGTGTTCCTTCAAGCGAGCGTGCCAAGATGATTTGGGAAGCGCACTTCAGTCGGGTCGCTGGGCATTTCAGGGTTGAGAGAACATTGGCAGTACTACAGAAGTATTTCTATTGGCCGAACCTTCGACAGGACGTCAAGAAGTACATCAAATCCTACACTGCCTGTGTTATTGCCAAACCATCCATCAAGAAGCAAGGCCTCTATACCCCGTTTCCTACCCCTAGTCGACCTTGGGAATCCATCTCCATGGATTACATATCAATCCTTCCTTCTACTAAGCACGACAATGACTGTGTGTTTGTGGTCATTGACAGATTCTCAAAGATGGCCATAATGGTGACCTGCAAGAAAAATATCACAGCAGAAGCCACTGCTAAACTCTTCTTTGAACGAGTGTGGGTACACTTTGGGATCCCATAGTCTATAATCTCAGACCAGGATAGCAGGTTCCTTAGTACATTCTGGTCTAGCCTATGGTCAATGCTATACACCAAGCTCACAAAGTCCACAACTTTCCATCCCCAGACTGATGGCCAGATAGAGGTCGTCAATAGGATGATCGTACACATTTTTCACATGTACAACTCAAAGCATCCACGCACATGGGATGAGAGCCTCCCCTATGTACAATACAGCTATAACCGGGCCCTCCATAACTCAACCAACCATAGCCCCTTTCAGGTGGGCTTGGGATTCCAGGCACTATGTCCCATTAACGTAGCCATGCCATTTGCAGCTACTTAGGCTGATTCAGCTCATATCCAGTCTGAAGTGTCTAAGGAAAACAACTTCATTGAGCACATTCAGCACATTCGCCAATAGGTTCATGACATATTGGACAGATACAATGCTAAGCACAAGCAGCGAGATGATCAGCATCAGGTGCAACACAAATTCCAGGTGGGTGACAAAGTGTGGCTATATTTCCAGAAGGAGGGCCTCACTGGACCCCACTGCAAGCTTTGCCCACTCTGATATGGGTCATACACCATCACCAAGGCCGTCGGGGACAATGCCTTCGAGCTCAGTTTTCCACCATTCCTTGGTCTGCACCCTATGTTCAATGTGGACCGCCTTCGGCCCTACTTTCCACCTCTACTGGACACATCAAACGTGCCAGAACAACTCACACCAGCAGAGTTAAACCCCGATTGCATGGAACAAGCCACCACTGATCGGATTATGGACACATATATCAAGAACACCCGCCAGCAGAATATCCATCTATATCGAGTTGTCAAAGCAGGCCAACTCCTTCACAAGGGAAAGTGGTTCACCAGGGACCAAGTTCAACAGAAGTTTCCTCATCTCATGGAGGAACTCAATGCAATGGGGATCATTGCTTCCTAAGGGGGGAGGAATGATCCAGGAGGATACTAGTGCCCACCCACCTATTCCTCTTGGACCCCCACCGTTATTTCTTTCAGTTTTCCAGTTTCTTTAATTGTAGCACAATTTACTATTTTTGGCAGTTTTCGGGTCCTAAACTTTCGGAGCCATTTTGAGGCCCCAAACAACGTTTTTTTGGCATCGAATGGTCAGAAAAATATGACTTTGTTCTGGACTTGATATTTGTTGTTTAAGGATGTAGTCCTTAAACAGATCTTTCTAATGATATACCACGCACGTCATACGGAGGTAGTGTGCTAAAGTTATGACCCTCAGAAATTGATGTACCAAGTTACCCAACGGGGCCCACATTAATGGGTTTCACCTCCTAGGGTTAGGTTTTTGGATGTGTAGGGTTTCCATTGTTTCTCAATAATATATAGGCCTTCGAGCCTCATTGTAACACAGAGTTCAGAGGCATGTAGCCACCACATCTCTTCTCAGAGATAAGCTACCAACACTCTAGCTAGTTTATTTCCATTCTGTATGTAAACAAGTTTCAATTATTGATTAATGAAAGGAAGTGTTATTTCTGCTACATATTTGTTTCTATGGTTATTTGTGTATTCTGTTGCGTTCTTGCATAAATCCGGATCATTGTTTCCTATTGTGCCATGTTGTATCGAAAGGAAAACATGATATGGATGATCATGGGTGTTTATCCTAATTGATTGTGACTGAGGTGTATGCATATGTAGATCTAGTGATTGATTGGTTTCATTTATTATTGAATGTTTAAAATTTGTTGCTTAAAATGAATGATTCGATAACATGGTTATTGATGAATGGTTTGCTGATATATTCTACTTTAGTGTAGTGTCAGAGTTATGCAACGGTTCTGGAAAGTGTTCTAAAATGCATAAGTTGTATATGCATGCGCTGCATTAACCTTACATTTCTTATTAAAGAATTATTTTCATGTTATTATGCCCAGTCAGGATCATAATCCTTTGGTCAAATATGAATTGTAGATTGATGACTTTAGCTGAGTTTTCTAGTTCTACTATATATGGATTACTAAATAACACCTTAATTATAGGCTGTCACTTCTTATCTGTATGATAGTGTGACCCCTATCATGTCAATTATTTTTGAATAATATGAATAGCAATGTTGTGTTAATTAATAAAAATAGAGAAAGGTTTAGTTTGAGCTTGTAAACACTTGTGATGTACCCAATTTGGAATCTAGGCACTTGAAATCAAAACTCAACCAAAGTGGCTAAGATCTGATACCATTGTGATGTCCCAACCAGGCATGGCTTGAAACACCAACTACATCTATGAAATAATGCCTCTTGTCTACTTCTACAACTTTGATATGAATTTCAGCAGGATTATTTTCCACTTCTGGGTTGCAAGGAAAAAACACTAACTCAAGGGAGAAAAGGAGAGGCTAGAAGTGGGGTTTCATAAGGGTATGAGACTTTGTAATTGAGGAAAAGGTTATGAAAGGAGTCTATGGTATCTATAATATTAGGTTCTATAACAAGAATTTATGCAAAAAACTGCATAGGTCGATTTTGTTATTTGGGACTCCGTGAGTGGAATTTAGTAGTTTGGGACTATGTAGTTTCCTTGTCTTCAACTCTATTTTAACCAAGTCAAAAGGGATCAAATTTTCTATATGAAGGTTTTATCTGGACGAATTTTCTATCTAGTCTCTATATATGTTCTCTTATTTTCAATTGAATGAGCATAAGACACTTTTTTTTTATCAAAATGCCAAAACTAGTTAGATTTGGATAGTGAAAAAGCAAGGGAATGGAAGAAATAAGGGAAGGGGAACAGTCTAGATCCTTTTATTAGCTTTTGGACACAATGGGCAATAAAGAGACACACGAGAAACCAAATGGAGATTCTTATTATTAGAAGGGGTCATAATGGGTCATTTACATCAATAGGTATGTTCTGAGAGGATCAATGATAAGACATCATGTAATATAGAGCAAGAGAGAGAGAATAGATACAAGAGAATAATGGACCAAATTCCTCTGCTCAATACTATGCCACCATGATGAAGCTTGAACCTGAATCCTGCATGAAATCAAAATAAGAAGATAGAATGTGTGCTCCTAGCCCAAGAACTCCTTGAAATGGAGGTAGCACGAGTATGAAATTTTAATATCACAAGAAGCAACTAATAGGACCATTAAATAGAGGTAGAATAGAATGGTGATCATGAAGTATAACCAAAACCAAACATTAGTAGTGGATGAATATAGCTCAATGAGAAGAGCATGATGATCTACTCCACTTCACCAATTCCTTGCTTACTTATATGGATAAGGGGGGCAGCACCTAACTGTTGTTAAGGGGAGAATCACCCAATACAAGGAAGATCAAAGCATTCCTCACACACAATATCCAATACATAATCATAAAACATGCCTTTCCATTTTCCTTTGCCTCTTTTATAGCTTCAGATGTCTCCAATACCATGGGAAAATACCATGGACCAATGAAAACCATGTTCCAAAATCGTTTGTATCCAATAACATAGACAACTACCATGGAACACTCCAAAACCTTGCACTAAGTAATTAATGTGCCCTTTTTGACCCATGCTAATTAAATTCCCAACTATTTTTATAATTTCCTCTTTTACTTAATTAATTGGGAAAACATACTTCAATTTATCTGTCATTCGAATTAGGGGTGTCATGTGGCTAAATTATCCTATAATAATTATTTTTTATAACCTTAGGATAATTTTACTTATGTAATTTAATTAGCCACCATTTTAATTATTACTAATTTTACCTACGTGACCTTGCCCAATTTTTTTGTACTCTAAAAATCACCAAAATTGTGCAAAAATATATAGAAGCCCTTAGAATTCTAATTTTGAAAAAAAATCATCAAACATTTTATGGTTTCAAGTTTAAGAATTAGTCACATTCGCGAATGTTTCCACACTATGAGAAAATTATGGATCCTTAAAAATTTCCTTGCCAATCATACCCCCACGCCATAATATTTTAGTAGAGTTGTGTTTATCAAAGTTATGAAATGGAAACACTACACAAGGAGATCACTAAGGAAAAGTAAGTTATTTTTTTTTGTATAAGATGAAGAATCATACTAAATCTCCAAGTCTAGACAAACTTCTTCAAAACTTAGACTTTTTGAGTTCTTCCATTATGACCTCATTAATTTGGCTATAATTTTTTTGGTTAATGTTACTTTAATGACTAGATGAAAATATGGAAACTAATCAATATTGTCATTGTTTCATATAAAATCATAACCAAATTTTTAATATACAGACTCAGAGTCAAGAAGGAACCTCTAGATTTGTGATGCCAAAACAACTTGGTTTTGCTCATGGAATTCATAGCGGAAAAATGATCCCTAGCACGCCAACAATGCACCACTTGTGATACGTTATAGAATGCCATATAATATGAATAAAGAGATACTTGGCATAGCCCCTTCCTAGTCAACCCAATCTTGGTAGTTGCAAGGAGGATAAGGAAGGTCGTGCCATAATATTGGCCACTTGGAGAGAGAGTTAGGAATGAAGACACAATATATAAATAACAAATTTCTAATGTAGATCTTAGCCATTACAAAGACCATTTAACCATCATAAATGACAACGACAATGAATGGAATTCAATTATTGTTGATTTCTTACCACTTTCCTTCTATTTGTCATCTCCTAGGCAATTGCCAAAACAGGGATCATACACATATTGAAATTGGAGCAAGCCAACAATATAAACTAAAAATTCATAATGAATATTTAACTTTAAAAAAATATCTCAAATATTCATATAGATATGTTCGAGCATTCGCATGACAAAGCAGTGGAGGAAGTCGTCGCTGCAAGGTCTCAAGAGTGTTTCGACGCCGATCTTTAAGCTTTTTGTAGAGGTAGAGGATATTATTAGGACTTCTGCGTTGTTGAAAGACGGGAAGGAAGAATGTTGGATTCGTGCGTCATTTGTGTCTACATATTTTGCAGGAATAGAGTCATTGGGATTCTTTCATAGAGCAAGTTACCATTGGAATAAGTTACTAAAGTTTGCGCGTCATTTATGTCTCAAAGCCATTTTTATATAACACTATGGTGGTGTATATTGAATGAGTCATTGAGATTCTATGCTAGTAACTATTAGTGTTGTATTCATGGCCCCATAGTATTATATAGAAATGACTTTGAGACATGAATGACTTTGGAAATAGAGGAAAATAAATTAAGATTACAATTACTATTGGTACAGAAAAGTTAAAAGTTTGCATACCTAAATATGATAATAATTTAAGAGTTGAGTTAGGAAAATAAATTAAGATTATAATTACAATTAATGAACACCACAAAAAATAAGTTAAAAGCTTGCATACCTAAATATGGTTAATAATTTAAGAGTTGAGTTAGGTTCAAATAAATTAAGATTATAATTACAATTGATGAACATCACAAACAAAACTTAAAAGCTTGCATATCTAAATATAATTAATAATTTAAGAGTTAAATTAACAAAAGCAATTAAGAAAAAAATAAAAATTGAAAAAAAATATAATAAATCTGTAAAATAACCTTGACCTATTAAAAATCTAATGGATTTTATAAGTGAGAAATTATTATTCAAGTAAGAAATTAAAGAAAAAGATTAATAGATTGATAATACAATAGAATTATGAAGTTTTGTTTTAAGTGAAGTGTGATGATAACACGTTCACTAGTCCAAATAGAATAATAATAAAATGATAGCTCTTAAAATAACTTGTGAAATGGATGAAAACTTTGTGACAAAGTTTTCACATTATTAAAAAATAAGTAAATTTAAAAGATTTAGATGGTAATTATTAAAAATCTAATGAGTAAAATATAAAATAAAATACAAATTTATATGGTTATTATTAAGAATAAATTAAAAAAATTGAAAAATATGCCACATTAAGAAGGCCTGAAAATAAGTATGATATTATATATTGAATACCTTTAGGAATTGACATATGTGCTAACTAAGAGGGTTACAACATGATTAGTAGGATACTCATATGATATTAAAATGTAGAAAGAAAGATAAACCTTGAGAAATGAGTGGTTACAACTTTTATAATAGTTGAAAATTTTAAATTTAGTGAACAATAATCACTGAAATCATATTCAATCGGAATCATTTATCAATAATTATACATAAATCATTCATCAATACTTATACAGAAAATTTTACTAAGTTGAATCCAGTTTTTGGAAACTCTAAATTTAGTGAACAATAACCACTAAAACCATATTCAATTGGCATCATTCATCAATACTTATACATAAACTTTTAATAAGTTGAATCCAACTTTTAAAGTTTATGAAATTCATTTTATACACAAACCTTATTGCTTAGAATACAACTTAGTAAAGGATGTGTAACTCCTTTCATGCTCATTTTGGAGTGGACATGTGTCTTTTTTATTGCAATGAAGAATAGCATTCTATAGCCTACTTAGCCTAGTAATGATCATCTTGGAGCTGAGTGTCTTTTTTTAAAAATAATAAAATATTATAAAAAATTAAGATATTGACTATTTTAAACATTTAAAAATACATATATAAAACTACATAAATTAAATAAATTAAAAAGCTTTCTCAACATTTATATGCATTTACATTTTTATAAAATGAATATTTACATTCATTTACATTCTAAATAGAGATTTGATTCCTTTTGATACTTGGTAAATTCATTTTGAAAAAAAATTACATCCATAAAAATTTGATTTCTGATTTGATTCTTTTTGATACTTAGTAAAATCATTTTGAGATTTGATTCTTTTTTATACTTGCTAAATTCATTTTGAGATTTGATTCTTGGTAATAAAATTATTTTAAGATAATAAATTCATTTTAAAATTTGATTTGATTCCTGATTTGATACTTGTTAAATTCATTGATACTTGTTAAATTTTGAGATAAATCTATAATGATGTAACTAAATCCAATTTCCTATTTACCAATTATGCAATTGTTGTTAACTTTAATATTATTTACTTAATATTCCACTGATTATAAAATAACATTAAAATTTAATCTTTGATATGATTCATGGAGTAATAGATTAAACCTAACCCTTAACATTATCGAGAAATATCATTTTAATAATTACTATCCAGTTGATAAATAATTACGATCCAACCTAGCCCTCAACATTATCGAGGAATATCATTTTAATAATTACTATCCAGTTGATTAATAATTACAATCCAGTTGATTATTGACGGGGGGAAAATATATAATAAGCTCTTATCTGTGGTAGGTGAATAGCTCCAGGTTTGTACAAAGTTAGAATCAATGTTGAACGGAAAGCTATCAAGTTCCCACTTGCCATTAAAAACCCACCACTGGCTCGTACTCTCAACCCAGCAGGCTTACCGATTACACAGGTAAAGCTGAAAGAAAAAAGAATAAAAACCCACCATTTGCTCTCACTCTCAACCTAGCGGGATTACCGATTACACAGGTAAAGCTGAAAGAAAAAGGCTATGGCTGTAATAAGGTGCTTGGAATTTCAATTTAGACATATCATTCCATGTTTGAGGACTCACTTGAAGCTGTTTGTAAAGGTCACATTCTCACTTGGTCGTTTCTCGAACACTGCATTCATTATGATTTATGAAGAAATATATTATAAAAATGATACTTTTTCTCTTTCCCTCTTTCAATATATATTTAATGGGACATTACGAAATAGTATCTCTGGGCAAGTGATTGGAAAAATATTGACTTGGCCAGAAAATACTAAGTGCAATGCTTAGGAGCATTCATTGCAGCAAATGTGCATATGCTTTTTGTGCTGTGGTATCGGGTAGTGGTTAGGGACATTCTCTCGTGACATTGTTAAGAACTCGCTAAGAAAGCATGGCATCTTAAACTTCTACCAGTACACAACAAAACTATGTAATCATCGGAAACAAGAAAGCATTTCTGTCCCGAAGAACATATACAAAGGTTCAATTAATTAGCAAAACCAAAACCACAACATTGCCTCCATTTACACATCTATTTCACACCATTTACATACATTATTCATATATTTGGCACCTATTACATTATGAGTTTTACAAAGAGAGCTTCACCTGAAGCCAAAATCATTTTTATAAGAGCTTCCTTAGAAATTACGGTTTCATGTTGGCCTGTGCTCTTCATGACCAAGAGATGGATGGAAAGCTCTGGTATTCCTGAATGCTACTGCCAATTTAAATTTTGTCCAAAACGGTCACTATGAAGATAATTTATATATATTTAACCCAAGCTTTCAACAACATCGAAAGCGTACAAAATGATACTTTGATGTTTATCTCCTAGGTTGATATGTTCATATAAAGGCAACGTCAGGTCTGTTAGTGTCTATGATCACTTCAAAATTTTAGATGCTGGAAAATAAGGGCCTTCATGACATCTTCACTCTGGCTGCCGAAGACTCTGATGCATGCGTCCCTCGCCTCGTATAATCCATGTTGTGTAATAAATGTTTGACATTCATCCCCCATCAAACGCTTGAATTCTTCCCTCTGCTCGGCTACTAACTGTCCGCATACCATTTGCAAAGTACGAATATCCCCTGGCACAGTGTTCTGAATGGCCTCCATTGTTTCTCTTAACCAAGGAACGCGGTTCTCCAACATCGCGAATAATAAATCGTCTGATTGTGTTCCTTTCTGATATGCAAACATATATGACGCACGAATCCAGTTTTTCTCTTCTTCCGATTTCAACTTGGCAGAGCTCCTGATAATTTCTTCTACCTTCACAAAAAGCCTTGCAAATTCTGAGGATACAAGAAGATCCCCACTGGGACGTTGTTGATGAGCAATAAATTGCTCCATATCTTTGTCATGCAATCGTTCAAATTCTACATTTATAGACTTTAGGTCCGCCTTGAGAGAACGATCCAGAATGCACCTCCTGCACTTGCACTTGAAACCCCAGCGCTCACACATGGCTTCGCGCGGCGTCAAGGGAATGAGGGTATCAAAATACGAAACAGTGATCTCCTCTCCTCTCTCGATGGGTTTGGCGGCATGGATAAACATGGCACTTCCCACTTCCAGCCGTTTTGAGTTAGGCAAGCAAGAATGGTTAATGATGGACGGCAGCAGCCAAAAACCGCAAAACATCTGGTCTTTCTAGAGGAATCTAGCTCCACCAAATGAGTGTCGATCCGTAATATCCCGTATACGTTTAACATCCATCCGCAAATTTTCACTTTGTTCTTCTTGGCCGTACGCCTTAAACAGATCAATCGTTGGAATATCCACGCTGCTGCCGGGTGCGGGGTATTCGTCTAAACTGTAAATCTGTTGGAGTAACCTCTGTGATTTCCTAGCCTCACCGACGACCGCGGCGACAAGAGCTTCTTCAGGCGCCCTGTTGGTTCCAAAGACTTTATCATAAACAACTGCAACAGCATTGCTTACCAGCAAAAGCTCCCCGGTCTGTATTTTTCGGATGGCGTAGAGTCCTCGGCCGCGCCCATCTTCCGTCATCTTGATCATCAGAGCGCCCACGAAATCGGCCACTTCAGGAGGAGAACTGCGTCCGAGCAGGTAGTCTGAGATATCATACTTGCCGCTCAGGCTCTGGGCATACAAACACTTGGCTTTGTCGAGCGCGAGATGTATTTGCGTCTGCCCTGCACTAGCCTTGTTCGCTTTCTCTAAACAGTCACAAGCGGCCGCATACTGCCTCAGGCCGAGCAGTGCCCGGCCTTTCCTGTACAGCGATTTGAAATGGATGGGATCGATTCCTAGGGCTTCCTTGGAATCCCCAAGTGCCCGCTCGAATTCCTTCATCTTTAGCCAGGTCTCCGCGCGGTTGGAATATCCGTGGAGAAGGCAGGTATTGATATTATTGCTGTCATTACTGGACATCTTCTTGAGCTGAAGCACAGCGGCATCGATGCATTTAGTATATTGCTCTGCTGCTGCGTTCCATTTTTGGTCTCTGAAGCATGCGTTTCCCTTCTTCCTCTCCTCCTCCACATCCACATGCAGCTGGCTCTCCATCAGCTTCTCCTTCAGATGATAAGCGTCACAATGTTGCCAGGTTTGTCAACGCAAAAGAGAATGCTTCCGGCAGCGGCGCGTTTCAAACAGGACTCCTTCACGACCACCTTGGCTCCCCTGGGGTAAAGCCTTTTGATGTCCGCCTGGTAAGCAGCCGCAGTTTCAATTGCTATTCTGACAGCAAGGCCATTACCGTCTTCAAGCAAGGTTATGGCTTGGCTTTGCTTAAACGCCTCCGCGCACAGCGTCCATACATCACCCGGCCATGGTGGACTTTACCGACCTTCTACTCTTGCAGGCCCCGGGAAATTCAGAACTTCTGGAAATATAGATTCTTGTGGCAGGCGCCGGGAAATATAGAACTTTTGTCGCAGACCCCGGGAAAAATAGAAAGTATCGAACTACCGTTAACTAAACAGAACCCTTGAGCCGAGTGGTTTGCTGAAACTTGAAACAGAAAGAGGTTTAGTGATAAGATTGAATGAACTTGAAATTGGTGTGTGAGTACAGCAATGTTGCCACTTTGAATTTGAAAGATCTTTCTCTCAACAGAATTTTGGCCAAATTGGAAACCGGTGCAATCCAAAGTTTCTTCTAGAAATCAGAAATTAGAAATCCCGTTTCCTTTACTTAGCACACACGTAAACATCGATGTAAATGGGCGTCTGTGGGAAGTGCGAGCTTGTTACATCAAGGTTAATGTTGCAGCCTTGCAGGGCAGACATTTATGACAAATTTGTCCTGTTTGGATGTAAAAGCATATATATTATATTATTGAGCGTTACATCAACCGACATAAACCAGGGATTGGCTTCGAGGCAAATTGACACGAGTTAATTTACGCAGTAGATACATACATACGTGTTATTCATTACTAAAATACCTGTCAAAGTTAAGCTGAAAATTAGTCAAATCATGCATATTAACTAAACACTTGGATGTCATTAGCATAAATCGTGGAACTGCTGGCCGGATTTAGTCTCAACATAACTTCAGAGAATACACGGTTGGATGAGTGAGCGATTCCACAAGGATCTTCCGTAGCTTCCCTTGGTTCCCATGTTTTCATATTTGCTGGATTCTATGGCTTGGCTAAATAGATGGTGGTTTATTAGCCGAGAGGGGTTCCCTTTAGCTTTGATTGTTTAACTGCCCTGGATAGGTTGAGAATCAATAGCCAGCCGGAACTAACTGATGATACATGGATGGACGGATGGATGGAAGGAGGACTTAAACATAGAGCTGGACGACGGGCTTCAGACATTGAGATAGGATATGTATGATCCCAGACAGAGACTGCCAGCCAGGATTGCTGAAATGAACTTAAATCTGCAAAAAAACTAATGGTTTTTGGCCCTCCATTCCAAACTGAATGGTTTTAAGCGATTTTAGACTGGTGATTCAGAAAATGAGAATCATTTATCCAAAGGCACAATTAGATGCTAAAAAAAATATTCGACTCGAAATGTTACTTGAAAATACTTATTCAAGTCTCCTCTCTTCACATTCTTCTGGAGAAAAATGACATCAGATATAAGTTAGCTATTCAAAGAGCTAGAATTAGCTAAAGGAAAATTGTGTATCCTAAAAAAAACTTTAAACACACATCTTAATCTCTTTATGACAAACCCAAGTCTAAAGTTTTCGTCAAGCCCTCTTGCTACACTTGCGTGGTTCGAAGCGACATGTGGATACTCACATGTAAATCAAAACCACACAACGATCAACAATAAAGGATCTGGGGCCTCGAAGAGGGAGTTCTCACAAGTGAAATGGAGGAGCAATAGGTGAATAGGGTTGGTCGTCACAATTCAGGTCTATTCTATATCAATGCACAAGAGGGATAAGACACTGAAGGCATTTCATATTTGTAGTGTTTGTTTGAAGATTTTCCATACTGGTTTGAAGGCAATTCAACCAAGAGCACGGCAAAGGAAAGCAACTCTCTGTAGGTGACGACAAAGGATGGTTTCTCTAGCTTGAAGTATGGAATCGAAGACTTCAAACTGCATGTGCGTAGGGTCTTCAACATTGTCAACATAGGCATAAAAGAGAAAAGAGAAATTGCACTGGACATGTAGTAAGTACATTGTCAGTCGGATTGGTTTCCAGGAATCCACACCACCGCCTCGACCTAAAGGAACTTATGGGAATTGTGGATATCTTCGAAGATGAAGTATTGAAAATGGACAAAATGTCTCAAGAAGGAACTTATGGGAATTGTGGATATCATCGAGGATGAAGTATTGAAAATGGACAAAATGTCTCAATGCAGCCATTGCAAAGAAACCTCGAAAGATGGAGATCGCCCTATGGAAGAAGCTTCTCTGTCTACTCTAGGCTTCGGAAGCAATAAGATGTAGATATTGATATAAAGCCAAATACACAACAAAATATAAAGTAAAATACAAATTTATATTGATATTAAGTTGATATTGATAACACATTGCTATTAATTATAGTTACTAGCATCAACCATATTTATAAGATTTTTAGATTGCATTGAGCTTATCACCTTGAAAGCACATTACCTAACCTATTGTTTATTGAGAGGGGCATGGTTTCACTGTAATGAAGGTCTACTTCCCAAGCTTCATCAAATAGTTTTTTATTACCAAGGTCATCTAAATTTAATTTAATACTTGTATCATTATTAGAATTAACATAATAGTTATGGAAGAATTAATATAATAGTTATTCAATATAAGTGTGATTAGAGTTGAAATTAAGCTAATAGTTGAAGAATCAATAGAGTTAAGCTAATAGTTAATAGTTAATTTAAAGTCATGATTAGAGTTGAAGTTAACTAATTGTTGTATCATAAATTGAATTAAGTTCATAGTTGAATCTAATAATTGAATAATTGTATCTAAAAATTCAATATAACAGTGATTAGAGTTGAAGTTAAAAGCTAAAAGTTGAATAGTAATTGGAGTTAAGCTAATAGTTAATAGTTAATTTAAAAATTAATATATTATGAAGTGTAGTTGAAGTTAAATTAATTGTTGTATCATCAATGGAATTAAGCTCATAGTTGTATTTCATGCTTGAATAATTGTATCTAATATAAACGTTTTTATTTGAGATTTGGGGCGGACTATGGCCTCTCGAGATTGATTCTATGGAAATAGTTCAAAATTTGAAATAAACAATTATAAAAAATAATGTATAAAAAATAAAGGGTAACTAGGTGATGAATGGACAACTCATAGCAATGCATGGATAACTCATAGTTGATGATTGGATATCCAACAACTCATGGCATATAACTAGAAGAATGTGAGATAAAAAAGAAAAAGAAAATAAAAATAATTGATAGTTGATAAATGGATGGCAGGAAGAATGTGGTGATAACATGTAGCTAGGCATGGATAACTCACAGGTATTTATCTCTTAACCATTTGATCCCTCTCTAAGTGATCCAACCCACAAACTATGTAGTGATCCAACCACAAACTATGTAGGTGTGCTAGTTCTATCCAATATTGGAATAGTTGAAGTTGAAATTTAATTTTTCCAATTATCATGAAATGTACTTATGAGATGCTAACTAAGATTTTTTTTTATTTTTTTGAAATTGTTAATTATGAATTTTTGACTAAGTTCGTAGAATCAATTTGGAGAGTACACTTATCTCATTCTCATTCATAAATGAAAAGGCATAGATGATAGTCCATTCAAAATTTTATGATATACACCCCATCTACTTAAATTTTAAAAAGGAATAAAAATTTTACATTTTGAAAAATATCCCAAAATATTATATTAAGAATTAAAAATATTATATTAAGAGTTTGTGCAAGAAGTTGATGGACCCTTTAGATGCAATGGTGGAGTGAAGTCATTCACTCTTGATCCAAAAAAAAGAAATCAACCGAAGCAACACCGAACCTGCTAAGCCTAGTCCCAAGGCTGGCAATGGTCATGCTAACTAGGCTAGTAAACAAAATCGCGGCTCCGTTTTAGCAAAGGAAATCGCGTGCGCGATTTCCTTTGCTAAAACGGAGGCGCGATTCTTAAAACCTGTTCTTTATTTTAAACCGGCCGAGGCCGTCTTTTTCTCATTTTCAGCGCGGCTATTGGACGAACGAAGACGAAACCTCGACTGTCAATACGCGATTTTGGGTGTGCTTGAGCCCTCCATCACCACCTTTGGATTAACCTTCCCTTTGTGAGGTATTTTCTTCAATTTTTTTCATGTTTTTTTCATTTTCTACATCAATTTATTTGCCTTGTCTACAATAATTTTGTAGTATGATTAGGAGGTAAAACAATTGCACTAAAAGAATGCTACGTTAGTCCTCTCTATGTTGAATCATTTGTAGCTACTTCATTTCTAAAAGAATCTTTAAAAAACTTAAAATAGCTATCATATTTTGTTATTCAAAGTAATTTAAAATGCTAGATTAAAGTCACTGACCCACATCCAATTAAAACAAAGTGGATTGAAAAAAAATTGATTGCATTCATGGTGAGGGGATTCTGATAGAGTTCAAAAGACATTTAGGCCTATATCCTTCATCAAATTTATTATGTCCAAGTGAGAAAGTCTTGAAGAAACACTTATGAACTTTGCAGAGTACATGTTGTAAAATTTCTAGTTCTAAAAGACTTTCTAATGTATTACCAAACAAGTTGTCAAGACTAACTCTTAGAAGAAAGATAAGTCTTTTCATTTAACTTGACCTTGTAAGTGAACCTATATCTATGGATCCTTACAAAAATAATCTCCCTCAAACTCTTGGAATTGAAGATGCAAATATAATAATTGTTGGATATAGCCGATAGGTTATATTCAATTTTGTTTTTGAAAGACGAGGATGGAACATGAAGTAGGCATAATTACTAGAATTATCTTGGTTCAAAATTCTATAATGCAATATGAGAATTGCAAGCAAGTCAATTATCATAAATGAATAGAAAAATTGATTATTAATATACAAATAACATTAATCCCAATAGATAAATGTTGATTTTAAAGAATGGACTCGTAATAATAAACTTATTGTAATTCTACATCCCTATAAAACTCTAAAATCCAGTGCACCAACCACTAATTGAATGCAAGTTGGAGGTGCTTGCCATGAGAAGCATGGATGCAAACCTCGTGAACACCTTGATTCCCAATCTAAACACCAAGAACTAAATAAGTGGCATTAGGGTGTCTAATAATCACCTTCTTTGCATTGGATCCTATTAGTCTTGTATTAGCACCCACATTATTGTCAATACTATCACAAATAAAATTTCAAAATATATACAGTGTTACTGCTTTTTCAAAAAGG
>LPNX011221148.1:189054-264009 GCA_001517045.1 Pseudotsuga menziesii | reverse complement strand
TTCAAATCCCCCCAGGGGGCTCCCCTTTTACTGTAAATTTTAAATTTTGGGAAAGTTGTAAGATCTTGGTTTCATCCTATATAAGAACCAAGAGGATTCAAATTATTTTAATGATATTTTAACAACATATAATAAATTTTTTCTCCAAATAGGCTCTTTCAAGCCCATTCCCCACCCCCCCTGGGGGGATTCACGCCTTTTTTGTTATTTTTTGCATTGTCTTATTTTTGTTCACTTTAGATTAGTTTAATTCATGAAAAACAACATGATTTGATTAATTTATCATATATTCCACATTTCATTATCAAAGTAATTTAAATACTTACCCCACGACTTCCCGATTGACCCGCAAGGGGAAAGAGATGCGTGGTAGGAATAATTAGAAAACTTGTGATTTGTTTCTGCTTGCTACTTATCATTAATTTCTACAAGTAATTGTTATAAAATAAAACCTCTCCTTAATTCCCTGATTGATGTCCACTTGGACTAAAAGAGGTTCCTGGAGGGTTTTTCTTTCTAAGAAAACACATCCTTTAAAACTCACTAAAATTGACAAGACTCTGGTGTGTATGCTATGTACTTGGATATGGTTCATCTGATCAGTCAAGCTGTATCAAAAGAAATGTGAGTGACTAGTTTAATTATTCTTCACCTTCCCTAATCAACCACCATCAGTAAAATAACCAATGTCTCGATCAAACCGTAAGCAGTGGAAAAATACCCAAAGGAAGTAGAAACTCCTGAAAAGTGACCTCGAGGCACCAATCTCTATTATAACATTGGGTGCATTATGAAAAATAGTCTTAGAGACTCCATTCAGCCCACATATTCCTTGCGGGTAGTCGTGAAGGTTTATTTTTGGACATACTCCAAGTACTCTCGGGTATATCTGGAGTCCCCCCCTCGCCTAATTTTAATCAACTCATATTTCACATTAACTTAAAATGTACCAAGTTTTAGGATATTTAGACACTTAGGAGTTAGTTAAGATCAACTTGTGTAATATATCCATTAGGTAAAAGTGTGTTTCTTTAGTATGCATTAGTATGCATTTGTAAATATTCTAATCCGACGGTCACGATATGTTCTAGACATAGAGTGATCCGACGGTTCAACTTCTCTTAGATCATACCTACCATTGATCCATGGCTTAGCATCTGATTGGTCTATGATCTCTATTTAAATAGCATAGAGGGCCCTTGGCTAGTTGATCGATTATGAGAAGCTCATATGTAACTTTCTTTCATTTGCATAATAAATTGCTCCAAGTAGCTATTTGGTTGGGGCCATGGATTGTTTCCCTCTCGAGGGTTTTAACCATGTGACAAACATCGGTGTGTTGGTCTATGATCTATTTGTGTGAAGTGGTTGCTGAAGGTGTTTGGTATTTTGGGAGTACCCTGTGTACCCAAACATGGTATCAGAGATTTTATGAAGAGCCGCTTTCGGTTTTGATCAAGATTTGGAACCGGTGTTGCCGAAACTTTGAAAGGGTTTTTGGTTCTATATTTTCTGTGCATTTGTGGCATGTGGGAGTGTTGACAGGTCATATCAGTGCGATAGTCAACTAAGAGGCAACCCGATCCAAGAGCTTTCAAAGGATGCTCCCAGTCGTTAGATAGTTGTCTCTGATGGGATTAAGGCCCCGTTGCCTTCTCTTAAATCACTCCCAATTACAAGAGTAGACTCAAAGGAAATAAATAACGTAAATGTTTGTTAGCTGAATATATACTACACTTACGAATATACAAAAGAAACTGTTAAAACTTATTAATTACTAAATTAGTTCATATGATACACAACTGGTAACAAAAAAAATCATCTAGTTAAACCAATTAACATATGTCTATAGGAGTAAATGATAAAGAAACTGTTAACAAACTAAACCAATCATATAAGTTACAATATAGATACATATACATCTATAATAAGATTGAACGATAATTTAATAGAGTGCAAATATGAAGATCAGATTCAATCTAGTTTCTATGAGTTAAATAAAAAAAAACTAACACACACATATCCTATATACCCTATCCTGATCAAGAGCATAATAACATTAATCCCGGAAATTAACTTGTAGTTAACAATGCTGTGCAGACAATCTTGAAATCGTCAGAAACAATTCAGAGGAAGAAAAAGATAAAGCACAAAAATAGCATATCATACATGTTTGAACGATAACGTCAAAATTTAATAAACGATATAAATCTGCAAGTTAACCCAGAGTAGATCGACAATTTAACATAATACGTTTGCACATTTTCTCAAAAGAAAAATGGAAAACATAGAAACATGCGAAAAGAAAATAGCAAGACCAAATGATACTACAAGTACACCTCAATAATGAAAATACTGCAAATATACTTGTGATATCTTTATTCAAAAGATGATGTAACTATAAATAAATAATTGTCTTAGTTGCAGAGAAATGTCAAAGTGACGTGATCCTGCCTAGTTCCTTTCACCAACCATCGACCCCTATATTGTGAACCATACCCCCTTTAAATACATTAGATCTCGTATAGAGATATTTCTAATTTACCAGGGAAAAAAAAAGGATCTACACTATTGCAATCTTAACCGACTTCAGCTAAAAAAAGAAAAATGACAAATGAAATTGTCATTTTCTTTACACATTACGATATCCTGAAATCAAAAAGATTCGGACTATAGTGCTAAACCAAAAATGATGAAGAAACTAGTAGATTAATGACACCTGGAAGACGATATATCCACAATTAAAACCAACTTCAACTGATTCCTTCACAATTCTTCGGAGATAATTCTGGAAACAAGTGATCATCAAAACCCAGAGAAGGTACATCTGGAAAACCGACCAAATCATCTGCAATATCAAAACAATAAGAATTAGTACAAAACGCGAGGGCAATTATCCTAAATACATAACTAGGTAATTAACTGAAAACAATACCTGGAAAATAAAAATAACCTCATATCATTTGCTGCTTCTATTTACGTACTTCAAAACCTAAAATTATTTTCTAGGCATCTGTACAAAACGTGAGTATCCCAAAATGCTATGGTCTAACAGGGGTATTGTAAACCTATATGTTCACACCAGTGGCCGATATTTGAGAAAATGGAGC
This sequence comes from Pseudotsuga menziesii, assembly GCA_001517045.1. Classification (NCBI taxonomy): domain Eukaryota; kingdom Viridiplantae; phylum Streptophyta; class Pinopsida; order Pinales; family Pinaceae; genus Pseudotsuga; species Pseudotsuga menziesii. The sequence continues at coordinate 260,899 of LPNX011221148.1, read as the reverse complement.
CTGCGAGGGACCCTTTAGCTGCATCAAGGCGACCTGAGCGTTCAGCTCATGAATTCTTTCTTTATTTTTATGATTCTTACAGTAGAATTTTTGAACTTTCCGGATTAACAGGTTCTTGTGTCGTTTCAAACACAGGATGCATTTGTCGGCTGAATCAGAGTTCTCCTGCAACCTCGTATTCTCAATCTTCACAAAATCATTAAGTTCCACTACCTCCTTTATTTCTATTTCCATGCATTGTATCTTATCAAGCAAGTGATTGATGAATAGAGGGTGGACTGCTTCACTAAATCGGTATGAACCAGCTGGATCCCCTTCAGCAGATTTACCCTTGATTTGAGGATCTAACACAGAACCCATTATGGGATCCATATCAGGAATATGAGGGTTATGTTCTTCCGGGTGAGTCACGGGCTCGGGATCCACCTCAGGGAAATCATGAGAGACGGGTCCATTCTCCTCATCGTCCAATATAATCATTTCTATGTCTTTACTGTCCTTCACAGAGGGCTTAACAGTATTAGCTCTAGCCGCCATACTCCTAGTTATTCTTCCCGTAACCCTAACACTTGGTGTCTTACTCATCTATCCACAGGGTTCATCATCATGGTTCGGGGTTACCAGGGAAGGGTTTACGAAATCCCTCTTTCGTTTGGGACACACGGGAGAGCCAGGACCTTGCAGAGGAGCGGGAGCGCAATTATTTTGGACGCAAGGGTTTACATGAGCATTAGGGTTTGGAAGAGGGTTATGTGCAAGTGGAGTTGGGGTTTCACAAGGCTGCTAATGCCGAGAACACTCCTCTGCGCAGTCAAATTGGCAGTGGAAAAACACCATGAAACCATTTTGCTCAAGAAAATGGTCCCAGGTCTGATTCCGTTTGGACAGTTCCATTTCCACTAGCATTCTAACGAGACCATGGTGGAAAAGACTTCGACCAATCATTAGAGGAATTTTGGGGTCTAAAATGGGCCTCCTAAGGAAAATAATAAAATAATAGTTAAAATAATAAAATAGTATTTATTAATTTTGGAGGAAGAAAGAAAAAACTACTTTTTGTGTTTGTATTTTTGACATATCTCCCTGTGTTTTTACTCAAATTTCGATTGGGGGAGCTCGTTGGATGCGGAATTTGATTCCACATCCAACGAGTACCCATACTGCATACTTTTGATGGACCCCACTACCCCAAAAACAAGAAATACCTGAAAAAATGTGATGATGATGTCATCATCACATTTTTCAGGTATTTATTATTTTTGGGGTAGTGGGGTCCATCAAAAGTATGCAGTGTGGGTACTCGTTGGATGCGGAATCAAATTCCGCATCCAACGAGCTCTCTTGATCGAAATTTGAGTAAACACACAATGAGATATGTCGAAAATACGAACAAAAAAAGTAGTTTTTTTAATGACAAATATGTCAATTCAACCATTATGGTTGACTTATTTTATTGAAATTCTATTGGTTCTTGAATTCCAACTCACAAAAACTTATTTTGGCACGTTTTCTTATAAGGCCCACTTTAGACCCCAAATTTCCTCTAATGATTTTTAGGCCCTTTCTTGATGGCCGCAGACATTTTAGTCATACTTTGGACTAAGTAATGAGGTAAATTGATAGGCTGACCAAGAAATACAGTCATTAGTCTAAGGTGATAAACATATGTAGAAGAAATATGACCGTCGCAAGTAACGTACCTATGAATGACCTCCAGCACAGGTCTCCATTCCCTTTTAAAATACTTACACGAAACACCAGCCCTGAAGGACACTTCCTGGCAGGGGTTTTTTATAATTTGCCTCCATTCGATGGATTTCATCTGTTTAGACTTCAACCAGCATTCACCTGCTAAAGGTAGGTCCGTGGCCAAGGCGACTGTGCGCTCATCCACTATGAACCGAAGGTTGGCCACCTTGGCTCTGCCATTAACCAGCGAGAGGGAAAACAACCTGGTAATTTCAGGATTCGAGTCTGTGAATTTAAGAAAAAAGGGAAGCCATCCGACTGCCTCTACTTTGGCTAGGAGTTCCAGATCCTCATCTAGAAGCTTCGTATTATTAGGTTCAACCCTGACAACTGAGGCCATGACTACGAGTGCAAATGTACACAGTTGTGCAAAGAGGAGATACAACGGACCGCAATAACCTAGAGCACTGGAGAGAGACCATTCGGGACACAAGCCAAGAAAAAACCATGGACAATGAAATCTGACTTCTTCATAAAGGAAATGAGACATGGATAAAGTCACACAAAAACCATGTAAAATTGGCATGAGCGAACATGAATGATTATACAGAGAGGTGATCGAATAATGGCAAAAGATGGTGAAGACTCCAGAACAACCTCGCCTAGCGATGCTTTAGTTCGCTTGATCGAAATACAACCACGAATCGAATAAAGTACAGGTGTTCAATAAGTAGGAAGAAACGATGCTACACTCATACTGAAATTGAATGTCATTAAAAGAGTTTTGTATGTGTTGAATGATGACATAACAGCCCTCCATCAGGAGGATCAGATTTGGAGAGGGCGATGCGAATTGAACTTACCATAAGCAAAGAACCTTGGGAGTTAAACCACAGACCTTAATATGTAATAATTCCAACCTTTGAAAATGGTGAGTATGCTACGTGAAAACACATATCACATAACCCATTATATCAACCCCAACCATTAAATGTAGAAATATAAGCCACGTATGGAGAATATTACAAAGGTCGAGATTAAATGCTTGTGGTTGGATTGAGCATAGTTCAAAGATTGGAGGATAAACCTTAGGGATAAAGATTTGCATGAATTTGATAAGGAAACCAAACATGAAATAGTTAGCCTTCCATGTTCCATAACTTTGTTAAATTTGCAATTAAAACACAAATAAAACATACCAATTAATGAATGTTCAAATAAGGTGAAGGTCGGGTTATGGTGAAAGGAATATAAACCAAAAAATTCTTATCCCCTAATTTGAGACACAAATCCATTCAAAATAATGGTTTTATTATAGTAATTTTTCCAAATAACAATAGTCCCCAATGTTATAAAATAATGAAATTTCACCGTTTCAGTAGCTCCTGATTCTGTAACTTGAAATGAGAAATTCAAATGTTTAACCTCAAATATTTTTATTTTGCTTGATGAAATTTTTTGAGGCTGTTGGGTAAGAGCAAAACAGGGAGCTATTCCATTGTGTCAGGAGTGCCGTTTCCATTGGGGAATAGTTTTTGTTTCACCAAAAACCATTTCCCTTTGCTCCAGAAACACCCATTTCGGCAAATCGGAAGGTATAAAGTTACAGTGACGGATTTGTTTTTTTTTTTAAATCTCTCATATTTTATCAGTCTTATTATTAAATATTTTTTTTTTAGTCTTGGACTGTTGAGTTCCCTGGCTATGTATGCTCTTTTTTGTGCACCTTGCGCGATCACGGCAAATCAGAAACAATGAGTGAAAGTTTTTTTTTCTTATCTTATCGGCTACGTATGTTCTTTGCCGTGCACCTTGTGCAATCACGACAAATAAGAAACAACGAGAAAACTTGAAAACGTAGAGTTTTCGGGTAAGATAACCAAGATCTAATCCCATTGTGAGAAAAAAGGTTTTTTTTGTTTTTTGTTTTTTGTTTTTTTTTTGATTTGCAGGAGAAAAAGGCAAGCACGGAAAACAAGAGAGAAGAGTAAAAAAAAAAAAAGCTCCCTTCCTCTTTCCATACTTTTACGTACCTTTTAAACTTAGGTCACTTGGTCCAAAGTTGCTTTGATCCTTGATAAGTCTTGAGTTCAAGTCTTATCAAGCTAATTTTTAGTGCATGCAATTTCTATTTTTAAGTTACTTTATTGTAAAAGTGCATCTCATATAAATAAAATAAAATAAAAAAGTGAGTCACTTAAGTCTTTTAATTTATTGCTGCACTATTTAAAAGTAGCATTATTTTAAAAGTGAACCTCACTTATTCTACAAAAGTGATTCACTTCAAAGAAACTTTATTGTAAAAGTGATTGTAAAAGGTTGATATTGGGAAGAGGGGGCTTCTTTTTTTTAGTTGGTCAAGTTAATATCTGCCACATCACTATTGGGGGCATCTTCAACTTTTTCTTTGATCAAGCATAACTTCATCATCCAGAATCAGTTTTTAGTGCCGTTTTTTTTAAAACTGCATATTTTTTTGATCTATTTGCAACCAGATAGTTAGTTTCCATTTTTTTCACCATTATTTTATAGTATGGCCACCCCTTGTGATATTATACTTACAAGGTCTAACTATTTTTCATGGAAATATCATATGGAAGATGTTCTATGAAGTAGGGGACTTTTCAGGATAACCTCAGGGAAAGAAATAGAACCCACTGATGATGATAAGAAAATTAAATGGGAAAATAGATGTGATGAAGCTCGTGGATTGATTGGGATGCCAATCTCTATTGATTTGTGTTTCCACATATCTGAAATTGATGAACTTGATAAAGCTTAGGAAAAGTTGGAATCTATGTTTGGTAAACACAATGAAATTCAAGGTCATCAACTTGAGAATGAGTTGATTTCCTTGAATCCAAATGATTTTTCATGCATTCAAGACTATTTATCTAAGTATAAAACTCTTAGACTATTATGTGCACAATGCAAGATTAAGAAAGAAGACAAACAATGCATTTATCATATTCTTTCCAAACTTGGATCTTCATATTCTATTTTTGTATCTATATTCTACTCCATGAAAGAATCCTTGACTGCAGCTAGCTATCAAGAGCCTAGCCTTGAATCCTTTTGTAATTCCTTAATTAGAGAGCAAGATAAGATCATTCATCTTGGAATAATTAACAATGCAGATACATCTGAGAAATTCTTATTGTCCCAATAGAAAGAAAAGTGCAAGCCTCCCAAGAAACATAATTTTCACAATAATAAGCAAAACAACAAGGGTCCCAAAACTTCTTAGTCAGCTCCTTCTTTAAAAAATGACAAAGGATCCAAGAAAAAAGGAAAGAAGATTGAGCGTCATTGCAATTTTTGTGGGAAGGATAATCATGATGAATCTAAGTGTTTTAAGAAGATGGCAACCTTGGAAGCAGCAATGAAGAAGCACCACATCATCCTAGATTCGTCTTCAAAATATACCTCTCATGGACATGCACTTTGTGCTTTTGGTTACTCTTATATTGCATCTTCTTCTTCTACTTCAATTGAATGGCTCATTGATTCTGGATCATCTTGTCATATGGATAAGGATAAATCCATCTTTTCCAACTATGCATGAATGTAACACCAAACAAATATTTGTTGGTGATGATAGATCTCTAAGTGTTGTAGGATCTGGAATAGTTACAGTAAAAAATGGTCATTTCAATGATGTACTATGTGTTCCAAAAATTTCCTACAATTTGTTATCAGTCTATCAAATTACTCATTCAGGTGAAGGTAAAACTATGATGGTTACACCTCACCAAGTTGTAATCAAGGATTTTAAAAATCCTCAAAATGTCCTTGCTACTAGAATTGTTGATGATATTACCAGGTTGTACAAATTTAACAACTTTGGGTCATCACCTTTTCCTTCAGTTTTTGTTGCTCATAGTGATAACTTGACCAAACTTTGGCATGAGCGATTTGGTCACTTAAATTATCGCTCATTGCAACAACTATGTAAAGACAATATGGTGACTGGTCTTTCGCTGGTATCTTGCAAGGATGGTGTTTGTTCCGATTGTGTACTCGAAAAACATCATCGGGATAGTTTTGACAAATGTACCTCTTGGCACGCCTTGGTTCCGTTGGAGCTTGTGCATAGTGACTTGTGTGGCCCTCTTCCATCTGCTTCCTTTTCTGGTTTCAAATATTTCTTAACTTTCATTGATGACTACTCCAGATGCACTTGGGTTTACTTCTTAAAACTTAAGAGCGAAGTATTTAACATGTTCTTGGCCTACAAGGTCCTTGTTGAAAAACAATATGGTCATCAAATTATTATGTTAAGATCTGACAATGGAGGAGAATATGTTAACAACAAGTTCACTACTTTTTGCATTGAACAAGGAATCTGACAACAACACACTGTTCCATATACACCACAACAAAATGGTGTAGATGAATGGAAGAACCACACTTTAAAAGAAATGGCTAATTGTATGATCCAATCTAAGGGACTAAGTATTCAATATTGGGATGAGGCCATAAATTGTGTAAATTACATAGTTAATTGCACAACCACTAAATTTTTACAAGGTATAACACTGGAAGAAGCATGGAGTAAAATTAAACCAGATGTAAGTCACTTTCGTGTGTTTGGTTGTGAAGCATGAGCTCACATTCCGGATGAAAAGCGAAAAGCATTGCAACCTAAAAGTGAAAAGTGCATATTTGTTGGATATTCTGAAGATGTAAAAGGTTATAGGCTTCTTCAGCCCCATTCACATGATATAATCATTAGAAGAGATGTTAAATTTGATGAAAATATCTTGGCCTGTAAGCCTAACTTGGTGGATGTGCCATCTTTGGCTTGCGAGCCTGATTCGGTGATTGTGCCTTATTATTCTTCTTCCAACTTCCTTGACAAGTTCCCAACTCCAGTTTTTGATGATGATAGTGAGGATGAAAATCCACCTTCGCTTGCTCATGTTCCTCCAATTGCACCAGCACCAATACTTCCTTGATGGGTCTGTTCAACATGTGAAGCAGCTGGTCATCTTGCCGGTGATCCTAGATATCAACATCGAACACGTTCTTAGTTTCAGTGAGCCTCTTCTCTTTTGGCTCAAGTTTTTGAGAATCATGATCTAGAAACTTTTGCAGAAGCTTCAGAAAATCCAGATTGGGATGCAGCTATGGATGAAGAATATCGTTCCTTAATGGCGAACGATACTTGAGATCTTGTTCCTCTTCCAAAAGGAAGAAAACTTGTCAGATGTAAATGGGTCTACAGAACTAAGTATGCATTAGATGGAAGTGTTGAAAGACTTAAGGCAAGGTTAGTTGCTAAAGTTTTTTCCCAAGTTGAAGGGATTGGCTACAATGAAACCTTCTTACATGGTGATTTACAAGAGGAAATTTACATGGAACAACCTCCTGGATATGTTCAGAATAAATCTAGCCTTGTTTGTATCCTTAAGAAATCCTTATATGGCCTTAAGAAAGCTCCTAGAGCTTGGTATGCTAAAATGGATAGCTTTCTCCTTGACACTGGTTTTTCTAGATGCCATTCCGACCCAAATGTCTATACCAAGAAAGTAGGAAACCATCTCATCATACTTTTCCTTTATGTTGATGATCTTATCCTTACTGGTAGTGACCCTAAGCTTATAACCCATGTGAAATCCAGTCTTAAGCAAAATTTTTAAATGTCAAACTTAGGACATTTGCATTATTTTCTTGGTCTCCAAGTCTTGCAAACCAAAGAAGGAATCTTTATTTCCTAGTCTAAGTATGCTTGTGACCTTCTTCGTCGCTTCCACATGGAAGATTGTAAACCAACCCCTTCTCCCTTCCAGTCTGGAGTCAAACTTTCTGCCACTTGCACTTCCCCTAAATTAGATGCCACCTTGTATCTTCAGCTTGTTGGTAGTCTTTTATACTTGACTCATTCATGTCCTGACCTTTCCTTTGCTGTTGGTCGTGTTTCCCGTTATATGCAAACTCTTCATGAAAGTCATTGGAAAGCAACAAAAAGAATACTTCGACATATTCGAGGTACAACTTAGTCTGGGATTCATTATAGTACAGGGGGGAAACCTTTCTTGGTTGGTTTCACTGATTCAGATTGGGCCGGTGATCCCGATGATCAAAATTCTATTGTAGGTTATGTTTTCAGTCTTGGATCTGGACCTGTCACTTGGGCTTGTAAGAAACAACAAGCTCTTTCTCTTTCTTGAGCAGAAGTAGAATATCGAGCCATAGTTAATGCAATTTAGGAAGCTTTATGGCTTCGACAGATCTTATCAGAGTTTGGATTCGAGCAGCAGCAGCCTACTCCACTTTGGTACGACAATCAAAGTGCCATCAAGCTTTCCAAAGATCCAGTTCTACATCAGCGCAGCAAATGCATTGAGCTACACATGCACTTCATCATAAATCTTGTTCATGATAGTGTTATTGAAGTTCTCTATTTCCCTACAGATGATCAAGTTGTAGACATATTCACCAAGTCTCTTATAGAAGCGAATTTTTCTAAACTTCGGTCTATGTTAGGAGTTCAGGAATGTGTCCTTAAGGGGGGATAGGCTCTAATGCCTCCTTCCTTCTCCTAATAGTGTCACTTTTGTAAATCCTTCAATCCTGTCCCAAGTTGTTCTTAAGGGGGGATGTTAGGATATTTAGACACTTAGGAGTTAGTTAAGATCAATTTGTGTAATATATCCATTAGCTAAAACTGTGTTTCTTTAGTATGCATTAGTATGAATTTGTAAATATTCTAATCCAATGGTCACGATATGTTCTAGACATAGAGTGATCTGACGGTTCAACTTCTCTTAGATCATACCTACCATTGATCCATGGCTTAACACCCGATTGGTCTATGATCTCTATTTAAAGAGCATAGAAGGTCCTTGGCTAGTTGATCGATTATGAGAAGCTCATATGTAACCTTCTTTATTTTGTATAATATATTGCTCCAAGTAGCTATTTGGCTGGGGCCGTGGACTGTTTCCCTCTCGAGGGTTTTAACCACGTGACAAACATCAGTGTGTTGATCTGTGATCTATTTGTGTGAAGCAATTGTTGAAGGTGTTCGGCCTTTTGGGAGTACCCTGTGTACCAGCACACTAAGAGGAAATTGCAAAACATTCACTCCAAGAACATGCAAGGACATTGATTATTTTATGACTCCATTTTAAGGCACTGGCTATTTTATTTCTATATATATGTATTTTGTCTCAGCATTGTGCTTTCATGTGCTCATTTTTTATCTTGTCATCTATGGTTGTTTATGGTTAAATTTCAAACTCTTAAGTAACTCATTCAGTTTAACATCACCATACTAAATAATTTTTCCTTAGTAACTTAATAGGGTCTACCCCCCTTAGCTTCATTGGGAGTTGAGCCTAAATGAAGGAGTCAAGAAAAAAGGTGACAGCCTTGAATCGAGACATGCCCCCAAGGACACATCGAGTGGCTTGAATATTTCTTCCATGTCCCCCCCTAGGTGTGTGAAAGGCGGCAACACTTTTTGGCGCCGTTGCCATGGATAAATCTTTTTATTCTCGAGTACGAATTAGCTTACCTTTTTTCTAAACAACTAAAAAGATAAAAAAAAATTTGATTGATCTTGTCTTTAAAAAAAATAAAAATAAAAACTCGATCCATCTGGAAACTCCATTGTCTAACATTCCTACAAGAATTTCTACCTGAAGAAACCGCCATCAATTATTCAATCCTCTCCCTAATCCCAAAAGGTTTATTATGGAAATATTGAATAGGGAGAGTTCTCGTAGAAACCTTGAAAATTTAGGAGACCAATCCCTCTCAGATATCCATCACTTATTTGTAGAGAGTCATGTTTACCAATCTCAAGAAATGACAGAATTATTCAAACCCCTTGACTTTTATTAGATAGTAGGTGCTCCCCATGCCATTCCAAAAGTTGCTATCAAGAAGCTCCCCATATTTCAGGGAAATAATGCCATCACTGCCAAGTCCCACCTTCAAAAGTTTGAAAAGAACCTAGTTAGTTATTGCAATGATGTTGCCGATGACCATGATGATGTCAAAATGAAGCTTTTTGCTTTATCCTTAGAAGATGATGCTGAAGAGTGGTACCTAGACATAGATGATGATTCATATAAAACTCTTAGTGATTTCCAAGATGGTTTTAGGAAGAAATGGGTAGAAAAGAAGGAACCAAGACATCTGCTTGCTACCCTTTATAGCATAAAGAAGATGTAGAATGAAACCATGGATGAATTTAACACTAAATTTAGGTGTGTGGTTGTGGACCTTCCTAGAGACATCAAGACAAAAAATGCCTCTATCCTCCTATCCTACATTGAGGCTTTCATCGGTGACTTAAGGTACCGGTTGAGAGATAAGGAACCGACTGATCTAAAAACTGCCCATGAGTTGGCCGAGAAAATAGAAAAGAATATGCAATCTTCAAGCAAGTCCAACATTCTAGGTTACAATAGGGGAAACACTTCCTACAACAAAGAGAAGGGTAAATCTATTGAATCAGAAGAAAAGGGAACTTCTAAAGATCCCATGGAAAAGGTGACGGACATGATAAAAAACTTGGTTACTAGTCAAAACCAACCAATGGCCAATCATTCTACACAATTGAATCATATGCAAAATAGAATAATCACAATGGAAAGGAATAATGGACCTAGGAACTTTTAGCCCAAGCAAAATCAGATGTATCAAAAGAAATTTCCTCAGGAAGAGACTAGGATTCCAAACCAGTTAGACTCAGCTAACATGGTAGAAGAAGTAATTCCATGGTGTAGACTCTGTGAACAATTCCACCAAGAAATCACTTGTTATGTTGCAAATCAAGTCATGGAACATGCACTTCCCGAGGTCAGTAGTCAGGAAACAACTTCAAACAAGCCTGATCATGTATACATGGTATGCCAGGCCTACCCTTTGTCACTAGCTAAATAGTACAAACCTAAGGATGAAACCATTGAAGAATCTTATAGTGAAGCTTATGATGAGAACCGTAATGTACATGATGGGACTCCTACTTGTTCTCCATATAATGATGATAGTTTGGAAGGTTTACTTCCTTGTGACCTTTTCTCTAAAGAAGATGAGTATGAAAATGAGGACAATTATAACTTGGAGCATGATACAAGTGACGAAGACTCCCTTATATCCGACAAAGATGTTGATGAGGATTCCTGGACATTCATGGAAAATAGAGTCTATGACATGAATAAAGAAGAAAATAATGAACCAGAAAATTTTGATGGTTTTGTTGATTCTCCTGTCTATTGCATATCTAAAGGAGAGAGCATGGACCATGTGGCCTTGGGAAACTTTGATATGGAAAAGGATCATGCAGTTTATCCATATGATCAGTATGAGCCATTTATTAGTATCAGTAATGAAGATAAAGAGAACTTGATATTGGAACTTGATATCAACAATGGGGAATCCATCACATCTCACATAGATGGTGGTGGTGACTATTGGGATTTTTTTGGATATATTATTAAGAATCCTATCTATGCTATATCCAGTAAGGGGAGTGTCTATTTAGAAATTTGTGGAATTCCAATCTACTATACTTCCATAGAGGGAAGCATGGATCTGGAGACCTGGGAAAATATTAGTATAGAAGAGCATCATTCAAAACTCTTATATGGTCATTCATAGTCATATCATGCAGAGCCGCACAAAGGTATCAATAATGGAGACATTGAGAAGTAGTGCTGTGAAAATACAGATATGATGTAGTCAATAGAATATCAGTCTCAACTATCATCTTCACATATAGAGTTTCTTTATGATTTGGAGCCACTTGGGGCTTATACAATGAGTTATCATCCAATAAGCCTTGATGATAAGGATGATGGTGTAGTCAATCTGCCTCATCATTCTGATTTGTATATTGACCCTATCAAGTCATGGATAGAAGCAGCCTATGCAAGCACCTACCAGTTTGGGAAGAAGTTTGATGACATTATTCATGCTTATGATTTCCCATCCATCCCGCCCATTCCGGATCATCACGCAGGTTTGTATTTTTTGAATAAAGTATCCTTACTTTGGCTGGTAACCAAAGAAAATGATTTTTTTTTTATGTTAATAAAATGATTAGGTGGTTACATTGGATTTATGATTACACTTAACCCTTTTTATATCATGCTTAGAGTAGGAAAATAAGCTCCTTGAAAAAGAGCATTTACTTTTCGCATTTTTGTTTTGTACTTAGCTATAATACAACTTTTTTTCATTAGTTAGTTACATTTATTTTGTTTAAATAAATCATCTTAATGGTTCATTTGGTTTTTATATAAAGCTTGTGCTACTGATGTTTTCTTGTCAAGTTGAGATGTTTTTACAGGGTGTATAAACCAGAGATTCTAGTGTTCTCGTATCCTCTCCTTGGCATATGACCAGATCAAGCACACATCCCACAGTTGGAGCCAGATGTTACCACCTCAGTTTTACTTAGTGGTTTTTTATCAAGTGATCCCGGTGAACTGGACAAAGATGATTTTTTTGGACTTCAGAAAACCTACTGAATTGCTTCTGGGAAGTGCTTGTTGTACTATATCACATGTTCATACCCCGTGGGGTAGTTGTAATAAAATGTTATAGCATGATAGTGTCTATAAAAGACTCGGTCTCTTAGAATTTATTTGTCAATCCGATCAGCCCAGGGTGTTTTTTCCCTTGGTTATTATTGGTTGTTGAATAAACGACTTATAATTTCTGAGTTTTTCACTCAATACCTCCAAAGTTGGGGTGGTCGTCTTGGAATTTAGGCCTATTGAGGTTATTAGCGTCTATGTGTCAATGTATAAACATGATAGGAATCATGGTCGAGTCATATGAACATGTCTAAGTCCCCCTAGGTTTTTAATTTTTTTAATCTTTTAATTTTTAAAATTTTAATTTTTCCACAAAACTTAGGCTATTTTTTAATATTCTAATTGGAAAAAATAGTTTTTCAATAAAAGTGGGTTCAATAATCAGTTTCAGTCATGGGAGTGCTCATGTTCAAGCTAATAGCACCATGTAAACCCATAAACCCACTTTTTCTAAGGTTTGAGTGATTTGTCCATCACTCAGGTCAAAAATCCCTAAAAATCAAATATTGATTATTTAATTGATGAATTAATTAAATAATGGAGAAAACCCCAAATCCTAAATCATTGGGATTTGCTCCAATGTGACTAAAATCAGTCTCATTGGATTGGAATTGACTGAATCTGATAATTCCTTGACTGAAGGAGGTGATCTGGGCTGATCTAGGAGTGCACCACAGCATGCAATATTGGGAATTGCACCCTCTATCTCTCCTCCACACGTGTGGGCCCAACTGATTGAGTTTTGGTAGATGCTTGAGTCAGTAGGTTGAAATTTTAGATATATCGGCTCTCCAATTGATAGTTGCACTCAGTGAGACTCAGATCATGCTCAGTTAGACTCATATCAAGCCCAGATTCACTCCACATGTAGCTGCAATCTCTCTTTCCTTGGGATTTATGCCCCCTGGGCTAGATCTCCTGTTTTTGCTATAAATAAAGCACATATTACCTCTTCCAGGCTAGTTAGAACTGGGATTGAGGTGTTGTTTCTATTGTACTATTTTTATTGTTGATTTGAAATAAAGATAAGATTTGGAGGAAATACGGCGTCATGTTATTGTGTGTGTGGATGAGCATTGCCATGTTTTACTGAGGTAACCTGCATCTATGTTCATAATTTGTTGATTGTTTGTGGATTCATTGCAAAAGATTGATAATAAGTTTATTATGATCTTGATAGGAAATGAGTTTGTTAATAATTTTATTGTCCATCTCTTTCCTTTTGATGTATGTTTAGATATCTAGACTCGACATGTTTTATAAGTTTATATGCGTGCTATTCTGAAATCTCTGTTTATGTATTAACGTGATCTCACAAGGATTTTGGCAAGTGTTTGGATTCAGTTGCAGGTTCCTAGCTTGGAGAGGGTGCTGATATATCTTTCTTCCTCACTTTATCCAAAACTTTCTCAAAGGCATAGTCCCTTGACATTCCATCGGAAAGCTCCACGGTTGATCTTCAAGGCTTCCAACACTCTTTCTCTCTCTTCCTCCTTATAAAAATCCAAGTCTTACCTGGTTACTTTGGTTACAATATTTGTTATCATTTAGATCTATAATATTAAAGTAAAAATTACATATATCTATTATTTCAAATCTCATAATCTAGATCTCATGTCTAAAAGATCTCATTAAGCATTCTAGATCTAGTTTAGGGAAATCGTCCTTTTTGCATGGCAATTCAAGGAAAATCCATAGGTTGCATGCGTTAGATTTCTGTTTCTATTTAAAAAATATTAAATCCTACATTCAGTGCATATCTCATTTTATTCCCAAATAGCAAATCAAGATCCCAAGGAAAGCTTGCTTTCCTTGGTTCCTTTTTCACCGTTTAAGCTAGTTTTAACTCAGTTTTGTTTGGTTTAAAGTAGGCTGACCCAAAGGTACCTTAAAAGTGATTTTGGGAATATTTAATTCTAACATGATATCTTTATTTTATCAGGCATAACATAAATAAGAGAAGATACTGTTCAAAAGTGGCTTTGGGATCGTTGAAATCCCCCCAGGGGGCTCCCCTTTGACTGTAAATTTTAAATTTTGGGAAAGTTGTAAGATCTTGGTTTCATCCTATGTAAGAAACAAGAGGATTAAAATCAATTTAATAATATTTTAACAGAATATAATAAAAAATTTCTCCGAATAGGCTCTTTTGAGCCCATTCGCCATCCCCCCTGGGGGAATTTGTGCCTTTTTTGTTATTTTTCGCATTGTATTATTTTTGTTCACTTTAGATTAGTTTCATTAATGAAGAAAAAAATGATTTTATTAATTTATCATATATTCCACATTTCAGTATCAAAGTAACTTGAATACTTACCCCACGACTTCCCGATTGAACCGCAAGGGGAAAGAGATGCGTGGTAGGAATAACTAGAAAACTTGTGATTTATTTCTTCTTGATTCTTATCATTAATTTCTGTAATTAATTGTTCTAAAATAAACCCCCTCCTTGATTCCCCTATTGAGGTCCACTTGAACTAAAAGAGGTTCCTGGAGGGTTTTTCTTTATAAGAAAACACATCCTTTAAAACTCACTAAAATTGACAAGACTCCGGTGTGTATGCTCTGTACTTGGCTGCGGTTCATCTGATCAGACAAGCTACATCAAAATCAATGTGAGTGACTAGTTTAATTATTCTTCACCTTCCCTAATCAACCACCATCAGTAAAAAATCCAACGCCTCGATCAAACCGTAAGCGGTGGCAAAATACCCAAAGGAAGAAAGAACTCTTGAAAAATGACCTTGAGGTGTCGATATCTATTACACCTTTGGGTGCATTATGAACAACAGTCTCAGAGACTCCATTCATCCCACATATTCCTTATGGGTAGCCATGAAGGTTTGTTTTTGGACATACTTCAAGTACTCTCGGGCATATCTGGAGTCCCCCCCTCGCCTAATTTTAATCAACTCATATTTCACATTAACTTAAAATGTACCAAGAGGAAATCACAAAAAAATCACTCCAAGCACATGAAAGTACATTGATTATTTTATGAATCCATTTTAAGGAACTGGCTATTTTATTTCTATATATATCTATTGTGTCTCAGCATTGTGCTTTCGTGTGCTCATTTTTTATCTTGTCATCTATGGTTGTTTATGGTTAAATTTCAAACTCCTAAGTAACCCATTCAGTTAACATCACCATACTAAATAAAGTTTCCTTAGTAACTTAATAGGGTCTACCCCCCTTGGCTTCGTTAGGAGTTGATCTTGAACAAAGGAGTCAAGAATAAGCTAATAGCCTTGACTCAAGACTTTCCCCCAAGGACACACTGAGTGGCTTGAAGATTCCTGCCACGTTCCCCCCAGGTGTGTGAAAGGCAGCAACAGGGTGATTAAGGGAGATCAAGAGAGAGAGGGATTTAGTGGTAGATGGATTAGGAGAGAGAGAGAGAGAGAGAGAGAGAGAGAGAGAGAGAGAGAGAGAGAGAGAGAGAGTGGTTATGTGTAGGGAGAGAGGCTGTTTATTGGGGTTAGTGATAGTGTCTTTCAGAGAAGAATCAAGTTGGGGTGTTAATAGATTTCACACAAGAGAGAAGGGTGATTTTAGGGGTAGGTAGAGGATTATATGAGAGAGAGTGAGAGAAAGAGGTTGAATGGAAGGAGGGTATTGGTAATTATGAGTATAGGTAAGAGGGTAGTTGCAGGAGATAAATAGATAGATATCAGGGTGAGGTAAGTAGTATTTTAGGGATAGTTAGAGAGAGAGAGAGATGGGAATACGGTGTGGGTAGGTGGAGGATTATATGAGAGAAAGTGAGAGAAAGTGGTTGAATGGAAGGAGGGTATTGGTCATTATGAGTAGATGTAGGAGGGTAGTTGTAGGAGATAGATAGATGGATATCAAGGTGAGGTAAGTAGTATTTTAGGGATGGTTAGAGAGAGAGAGAGAGAGAGAGAGAGAGAGAGAGAATGAGAGAGAGGGTAGTTGTAGGAGATAAATAGATAGATATCAAGATGAGGTCATTAGGATTTTAGTGTAGAGAGAGAGAGAGAGAGAGAGAGAGAGAGAGAGAAGGATGGCCATAGGGTGGGGGTAGAGAGAGATAATGTGATAGAGAGATATGGGAGATGGTAAGTGGTAGGGGGAGTGGAATTAGGAGAGATAAAGAGGTGGATGATTTTAATAGGAGGGTAATAAGAGAGGGTAAGAGAGGGATTTAAGAAGAGTATGAGTCATTTTAGAGAGAGAGAGGTGAGTTAGGAGTAGTGATAGTGTTGGAGAAATATGCACGGGGTGTTACGGGTTAATAGGGAGGGTTGGGGGTTAGGTGTAGGTAAAGTAGTATGGTAGAGATAAGTTTAGATTTGGGGTTAGTAAATGTTAGGGGGGAGAGGGGATATATATATATATATATATATATATATAGAGAGAGAGAGAGAGAGAGAGAGAGATATTGGATGTGGTAAGATGTGGTGGGAGGAGAGACAAAGAAGAATGGGTAGGGAGAGAAGTACGAGGTGGAGGAGTGAGGCAATTGGTTAGTAGGTTTTATGAGGAGATAATGAGAGAGAGAGAGTTAAGGATGGGGGGAGATAAAAGGGTTTCAAGAGAGAAAGATATGGAGGTTATGGTGGGGGAGGGGGGTGTAATAGCTTATAGAATTCTAGCAAAGTTAAAGAGATTGGTGGTATAGGTGGGGGAAATGAGAGAGAGAGAGAGAGGGAGGGAGGGAGAGAGAGAGAGAATTAGGGCTAGGTGAGTAGGATAATTAGATTGATAGAGAGAGATATAGAGCGAGGGATGGAGGAGGTGGTTTTCTGTATGAAGATAAAGAGATATAGATCAAGTTTATGACAGGTGTTGTGACCTAGGAAGCACTATGGAATTCAATGAGTAAGAAGGGAGGGTGTGTGTGATCAGTTGTCACATACCCCAATTTTGCAAAAAAAAATTTATATTATTTGAGGACAATATGTTAAATTTTATGCTAAGTTGTGATTGATGACTCAGCAAGGTCAAGAATATTTAATGTAATTCTGAATATTTTATTTATAAATAAATAAAGGAGGAGAAAACAGCTTAGGAGAGCTGTTAAAAAAGTGTTTACTAGTCAAATTGGTGGAGGAGACTGGGTGGAGAGCAAACTGACATGTGGTAGCATCCTCAAACCACTTCCAACTGTTGCAGGTGGTAACCTACCTACATTTGGGGTCATGATTCCCCAAGAAATTGGAATCAGAGCAGGTGGCTAAATTAATGAAAACTGACCCAAAATACCTAGGTAATCTTTATAAAAATTCCCATTGAAGAGAGCTGAGGCTGCTCATTCTAGAGAAGTGATCATTTAGGTTGAATGAATGTACTTCAGAGAAATTCAATGGAAGGGAAATCTGGAAAGTGTTTGAGGGGATAACTGCTGATTGATCTAGTTGTAGCTTTTAAGATGAAGATCATACTGCTGAGAACAGAGTGTTTGCTAAGATATTGAACTAGTTAGTTGACATAGGGTTCTATTGTTTGCATTCTCCATCAGTTCTTAGCCAAGAAGACCAGGAACAAGCTCAGGGGTCCTGAGGAAGCGTTGTTTGAGTGCTCTCCAAGAGATTGGTAGGGAGGAACGACCTCCTAACGTTGTTGTCATCTGTCCTAAGCAGGTTCTATGCTATTTTGTTTTACTATGTTAGTTAAATAAGTTTAGTTTGACTGGTATATGATTGTTAAAGTTCAGTTTGTGAAATGTTAGAATTAGTATTCTTATTAGATTGTTAAAGAAATGAAGTTGATTTAGAATAGTAATGTGTTAGAATGAAAATAAATTTCTAGACTATGTTTTTCCACACCTGGAAACCAAGTCGTACTCTAGCACAGCTAGAATGCTTAAGTAGATGAAAGAAATTTATAAGATATTGAAAATAATAGATAGGGTTTTGTATCTGTAGATAGCAGAGTAATTTATGCAATGTGTAAATTATTATGTAAAGAACAGTGCTATGGTTATTTATGTTTACTGTATAACTGAGTATAACTAAGTAAAAATGTTGAAAAAGAAACAGTAGAACTACATTAGAGTATACTGATACAAATAAAGCTCATATAATATACAGTTGGGTTTATAAACAAGGTAATAACCACACAGAGTATCCTTTAAACATATATTATCTTAAAATTATTATTTAATGTAAACTAGAATTAGAGTTATGTTACCACAATCTAATTATAAAAAGTAAACAGAGTTATTATTCTAATCTTTACAAAGTTCTGAATAATTTCTAATTTACAGAACAGTAAATAAATACAAAAATAAATGTAAATAGTAAATAGAATAAAACTAAGAAATTACCTAATTAGGAAATAATTATTTACCAAACAAGCTTATAATCTGTGCAAGTTAAACCTGAGGGTCGAAACCCGAGTCCTTCTTTTATCATTTTTTTAAACATATTCTTAATAACAGAGTAAACAAATTAAACTAGGAAGATATAAGTTATGCATTAGACTGGTTACAGTCTTATTTCAAGAATTTATAGTATATTTATAAATTCTTTTATATTTAAAAATAATTTATAAACAAATTAAATAACACCAATAATCTTGTAATAACGAAATGAAGGTAAACAGAAACCAATGATAAATATATACAAGGGTTCCTATCTAGAAAACCCTAGCTACTTTATCCTAACTCGTGAATATAAATTTATAGATTTTATTTATTGAAATGAGTTACAGTCTTTAAAATAACATTATTCATTTACAAGAGAAATCATTAACAGTAAATTTATTTCACTGACAGTGAAGAAGAATAATAACCCAATTTATAGTAATACCATTTATAAAACAATGTATAAATTATCAGGGTATTCGAAACAGAGATCAAGTAAAAACCATGAAGACAAGAGAACCCCCATAATTTAAGAAACAAAGTATAATATTACTTAGCCATAAGGCTATAATTCTTGTTTACAAGTCAAGAAAGCTAAATACAAGTCACGACATAGAAGCCGGAGTTACCCTACAATAGGCAACGGTTTTACTATAAAAAAAAATAAGTAATAACTAAAAACAAAGTATTTAAGCAATGGAGGAACCGAATCCATGCTTCTTTTCCAACTGCAAACCCTTTTTACCTTAACCATTGCAAGCAAGGAGAATGCCACATTTTAACCAGGGCTTACCCATTTGGTCTCAAGGTCAATCTAGCATTGGAGAGGATTCTTCCAAGTTTAAAGGAAACCTGTAACCTACAAGCAAAGACCAAAGATTTTAAACTGTACATTCTATTAGTAAAGCTGTAATTTGAAATTTATAAATCATAGCAGGGTAAAATTTATACTTGAAGGAAAATAACTCTGGAGCCAAGGAGGTCATTGAACCAGAACAACAAACAAAACCTCAAAGAACAAACCCTCATGATAACCTGTGACAGAGGCAGCGGGGTTCACAATCCAAACTACACCGACGATGGAGCAAGATAAAGCTATGGTAACGGCCACGTAAGGAACTGAAACTCTAAAACTATTGACAGAGTAACCCACTCTCATAGCAATTTACTACTTGTAGAAAGAAAACACTATACGAGCTGTGCATCACTCAACTCATTCACAAGAGTTGCAGCACTTCACTACATGCTACTGGAGCTATAAAATGGAAATGAAGCGAGCCATCATGGTCGCGGAGAAACCAGACAATGCAAAGCCAAACCCTCGATGATGAATTAAGAAGATAGGGTTTTATTGCAAGCTTTTAAATCGTTCATTGCACGGTGGAGGCTACTCCACATGCCACTGAAATTTTTACTTAGCAGTGGGTCGATCACTATAGTCTCCTGCACTGTCAGATAAAAACTTGTTATTGCCAATGATT
Organism: Pseudotsuga menziesii; assembly: GCA_001517045.1. Classification (NCBI taxonomy): domain Eukaryota; kingdom Viridiplantae; phylum Streptophyta; class Pinopsida; order Pinales; family Pinaceae; genus Pseudotsuga; species Pseudotsuga menziesii. The sequence continues at coordinate 240,842 of LPNX011221148.1, read as the reverse complement.
TTAATAATAGCCACAATGATAATGTTAGTTATAAATTCAAAAACATATATTTATGATGATAAACCATACAGTCAAGTAATGATAAAGAACAAGACATACGTTGCATCGTTAACCTTTATTTTATGAAAGACCTTGTAATCTTTCATTGGTATAACAACTACAGAAAGAACTTTAGTAGAGTATTTACCCTTGATCATAAGTTTATAGTACTACTATTAAACATTTATACAAACATATTTTTACATGACTATGTTGTTAGAGCTAGTGTTAAGTAAACACTCGTGGGAAAAACAAATTAGTTTATAAATCAACTATATGTAAGTAAAAATAGATAGTATTTACACCCTAGAATAACTCTTACATTGGTATAAAGTATATAGTGCCATGGTGTAGGTTAAACTTCTCAAAATTTTGTGATCTTTTGGTCTCCATGAGGATCCAAAACTCTAAATGAATCAAACCAATGTTGGATTAGACTTAGGAAATAAAAAAAATAGTAAGACTATCCAAGGTTAAAAGTAGTATCACATTTTGATATTAATAAATTATATGGTAATGTCATTTTTACTACATTACTTGTGACATGATAAACTTGGAAGGTTGAACGTAAAGCTCAATGACTTTTATGCAAGTAGATATTTATAACTGTAACTGATAATTCACCTCAACTAGGGCAGAATCGAAGGTAGAGCTAAAGGGTTCTATTGTAAGCCTTGCTTGAAGGCCTTAGATTTATTTTTCATGATTATAATTAGTGCCCTAGATTTTAGAAAATAGAAATGGAAGGAAACTATTGTATCCATAAAAGTCTCATTATATTGAATCATGAGCTCTATGTCAAACTTGTAAGTAACTTAGCTTACATCTAGAAATAAAAATATTTGAAGTAGAAGTCATGCTGGTGAAAGACATAGTATGGCAAGGATTTTGGTCGTTACGACATAAAATTAAATTACTGTCATAGTTCCTAAACAAGTAAGAAAAGTTACTTTACCTCGTAGTATCCTTGAACTCTATTAAGCAAAATTTACTCTAGCATTTTATATATGCTAAAGAAGTACATCTGGAATTAATGCTCTAATAAACTCCTACTTGTTCAAAATTTTGCATGTTGAACCTGTAAGGTCCAGAAATCCAGTTGAGTTAGTAGTTGCTAAGTAAGCCCAGTTTAAAACATAACTTCCACTACTACATTTCGACCAAAAATCCAACGGTCGTATTGTCGGATTTTCGACACTTCCCTATCGCATGTACGAAACTATGATTTTTTTTTAAGTGTCGGTAGCCTGTCGTTGGTTATGCAACATATGTTTAATCTGTCGGTTAAGAGACACCTCAGTTACCGTTGGTTTAATGTAAGGCGTTGGTTAAGCGACATTCGAAAACGTCGGTTAAGCAACAAAGATGAACATTAAGCGTCGCCTAAGCGACATGGAGAACCATCACTTAAGTGACAGTAGTGAAGTTTAAAAAAAAAAAAATACTGCAGACGTCGCGTAATCGACAGCTATAGGCATCGCTTAAGCGACGGTATTGCATTTAAAAAAAAAATTATTGTGTAGTTTTTTTTTTGGTAAGAATAACTATCATGTTCAGGGTAGGTTACTCTACAAGATGGAAAATCTTTTCATTATTAAATGTGAAATATTTCAACTCATTAAAGATGCCCACACCTCCAAAGTTGTAGGGAATTTTAGTGTTGGGAAGATAGTTTTGAACTTACAAAGGAATTTTTATCGACCTAGAATGCAAGAAAACGTAGCTTCATTTATTATAGCATGCATACTTTGTTGTAGAAGAAATCTCAGTAATAGGAAGCAAGGTATACGGACCCCTAACATGCAATCTAGGCACTTGTTCTAAAGTCAGCTGAGATTTGAACACGTAAGACCTCATGCATTATGCCATGCTGAATGACATACAGAAATTGCTCTTGCTTTGGCTCTAATAATTTGATCAATGATGCTATACATACATTCATTTCATCACCTCTTCTAAAACCATTCACCCATTGTCCAAGTATCCACCATCTCAGACAAACATTCCTGTTACTGATTTGATTCTTACACAGAGCTGCTTTGACATATTCACTCTGTCAAGACATTGCACACCAGATGAAGCTTAATTCCTTTATTATTTTCTTGGTAGGTTGGTAAAAAATGAAACTAATTTAGATATTTTCACGTTAGAGAAATTTGAAAAGATGAGTGTTTTGTATCTCAACCTTTTTTGCTACATTTTTGGGCAGTGACTCACCAAATAGTGCATTGCTAGAAAAAAGGAAGGATTCTAACCACTAAAATTAAAACAAAATCTGGGCATGATTGGCGAACCTTAGTAGAAATTCACACAACCAAAAGTACATTTGGTGAGTTTGACTAAAACCATAGTTCCAAAGGAGTGGAATGTTATGAGACGACTCTGAAGATGCAGTTTGATACAAAGACTAAAAATTGGAAATGTATAAATTGAATGATAGAAAATCCTTCGCAGGAAGGGGTAAAAAGCCTCCAATCATAGGCGGAATGTGTGCAAATGTTTATTGAGTCCTACTGCTATGGAATGATATTTTCCTAAAACATCATACCTAACCTACACATAATAGCTTCTCATTTTATACTTTTCGTACATCACAAGTTGGCTCAAGAGATTTTGAAAGTAAAACATATATGCATGGTTGTAGAAAGGCATCAAATATTAGTGGAGCTCAAAAATCCATTACGAGGCACACTACTCATTTCATATGCAGTCAAATTAATTTATTTCTAGCAAAGGCCTCTCTCTTGCCACATGCACATCGTCATGTTCTCACATGATTAGATGAAAAGAAAAGATTAAAGTTTGTTTACCTGGATTCCTAGCCAAACCAAGCAATAGTGCAGACCAATAAGGTTCACAAGAACACTATGCTTAGGTGTGAGTAGATACAATTGGACATATTTGAATCCCATTTCAGTCTTTTTTAAAAGTTCCATAGCTCTCTGGTAATCTCCTACTTCAAGAGACTCGTAGAGGGCACTTTGTTTTACAAGTTCTACTACAGAAACTTCTCTTTTAGCCATCTCTATCTGCCATTTGATATAGAATGCCCGTCATCCCTGCATTGTCACCAAAAGAATGGGTACAAGCAACAGATCAGAATAAAAAATTACTAACAAAGATATTGAAACAAAAGCTTAAAATAATGTTTGAAAGATTTTAAATATATTGACAACATATGCTCACAAGTCACAACTCCCTCATGTTCTGCTGCTAATCTCTTAAAATTGAAAGTGCATTTAAAACATTTAAAACACACAACTAGAACAATGCTGCTAATCATCCTATACTTCCTATACTCATTAAAAGGGAAGCATCCTCATTCATGTTGATTCAGAAGGAAAATGTCAAATGGAAAGAGAGCAGAGAGAACCATTATTCCCTTGATTCTTAGTTTTAAACTAGAGTATCCTGACATAGGTGTTTAACCATGAAACCTGTATCCTAACAGGCACAATTATGAAGCCAAAGCATAAGAATAAAGATGCGAGAGGTTTTTTGAGAAAATAGTGAACAACTTTAGACCAAGACAGGGACTCAGTTGGAAAGTGGAATTAGAAGGAGCAAGACTGTAATGCAGTTCATCTCCCAAAACAGAGACTTCAAGAGTGTGGCCCAACCTAAGCACAGGTGAATGGAAAAGGAAAATATCACATCAAAAGTAGCTTGCAAAATTTGGATCCTTGACAAATGTCAAATTTATATAAAGTTACAAACAAAATGAAATCAAGTCCCAAAAGCATCTCAATCTCTCAGGCATTTACAAAGAAGCCTGTCACCAAATTAATGAAGAACATGTCAGTGCTCTTTTACGAATGCTACAGCCACAACTTTCAGTTGATGAAAGAATGGAGGGGGCTGGTGTTTCAGATATGTCCTATGAAAAACACTTCCTTGAACATTTTCACAAAGCATGCTTTAAGCTATTACATGAACTTGTTAAGTTCCTCCAGTGAAACTTAACAACACACAATTGGTTTGCTGGTCTTTGCTAATTTCAAGTCTGATGTTGATTCTTCGGCACATGATTCTCCACTCTACAACCTTCCCATCTTGGTTGATGTTCAATATAAGAAATAATTTAATACATATTACATAAGGAGGAAATTTTCAGCTTCCCACAGGAACAGGCTATTTAGAATCATGGGTATATCATGTGGTACAAAGTGTTATAAATGTGAATGAGGGAGTCACAGAAGAGCATGGAATGGCTGATCTCTTTCAGCAACTCATTGACGTTAGTGGGGTTCATAAAGAGGGTATTGTAGAACACAAAGTTCTTCAAGATCTGGGTTTAAATTGGTTTGATCTCTATTCTGTTGTTTGTCGCATTTTGGAAGTGTGGCAGAATAGGGAAGCTTCCCAAGTGCATGAGCTTATACTTGAAAGATATTGTTTTGTACTTGGCTAAAAAAATCCATGATAATTTAAAATTTTCTTCATCACCACCTGCTAGTGACAGAGCATGGAGACATTCAAAAGTTAGCATCGCTCATCCTGTGCCTAGAGGAAGTAGCATACGGCCATCAACCTTTGGCAGTGACCCCATGAGCAGGAACTAAACCATGCATTGCAAAATTACGAGCCATTTTGAATAAAAAATATCCTATGCTGTTGTAGGACCCTTTAATGCATTTAGTTCTTATGTATTGATAGCAGTCCTTTCAGCTTTCTACCTGTAGCTATTATCAGATGGTTTTTCTCTGGCATTCGTTGGCCTCAATCCTCGACTGTGCAGCTTGATAACGACTACTAACTTTGTGAAAAAAATTCAATACCTTTTTTTTGTATTAAAGCTACGTACATAATGTTTTATTCATAGTCAACAGATACCTTAATTTCAAAAATAATTATTCAAAGGGCCAAACCTATCAAAACTGAGGTCTATGGTGAATCCCCTGTTGTTTTGAGATCTCAAATCTGTATCATCCTATGCTGCCTATACTCATTCAAAGGGAAGCATCCTCGTTCATGTTGATTCAAAAGGAAAATGTCAAATGGAAAGAGAGCAAAGAGAACCATTATTCCCTCGATTCTTAGTTTTAAACTAGAGCATCCTGACATAGGTGTTTAACCATGAAACCTGTATCCTAACGGGCACAATTATGAAGCCAAAGCATAAGAATAAAGATGCGAGAGGTTTTTTGAGCAAATAGTGAACAACTTTAGACCAAGACAGGGACTCAGTTGGAAAGTGGAATTAGAAGGAGCAAGATTGTAATGCAGTTCATATCCCAAAACAGAGACTTCAGAAGTGTGGCCCAACCTAAGCACAGGTGAATGGAAAAGGAAAATATCACATCAAAAGTAGCTTGAAAAATTTGAATCTTTGACAAATGTCAAATTTATATAAAGTTACAAACAAAATGAAATCAAGTCCCAAAAGCATCTCAATCTCTCAGGCATTTACAAATAAGCCTGTCACCAAATTAATGAAGAACATGTCAGTGCTCTTTTACGAATGCTACAACCACAGCTTTCAGTTGATGAAAGAATGGAGGGGGCTGGTGTTTCAGATATGTCCTATGAAAAACACTTCCTTGAACATTTTCACAAAGCATGCTTTAACCTGTTACATGAACTTGTTAAGTTCCTCCAGTGGAACTTAACAGCACACAATTGGTTCGCTGGTCTTTGCTAATTTCAAGACTGATGTTGATTCTTCGGCACATGATTCTCCACTCTACAATATTCCCATCCTGGTTGATGTTCAATATAAGAAATAAGTTAATATAGATTACACAAGGAGGAACTTTTCAGCTTCCCATCGGAACAGGCTATTTAGAATCATGGGTATATCATGTGGTACAAAGTGTTATAAATGTGAATGAGGGAGTCACAGAAGAGCATGGAATGGATGATCTCTTTCAGCAACTGATTGACATTAGTGGGGTTCATAACTGTCAAAGGGATACTATATAAGAAAATCTACTCAACTTAGTGACAACTCCCACCAAATTCAAAAAAATGTCAAGTAAGATAAATCATTGATGTCAAATTTATTTTTTTTAAGAAAAATTCAAGAAATTCTTGATTTTGGCTTATAAATATTTGATATTTTGTTCAACTTTTCCTTCAATCTTGACAATCACAGTTTTCTACTTCGCTTTAAATTAAATTAGTGTTTAATGGATGTTGGGTAAATATTGGCTATTGAAAAGAACAATAAGACATCTGATGAGGGGTGCCAGGGCTGAATCTACAAGGAGATTTTAACTTTTATGTACTGTATGTTTTGAATTTTACCCTTAGCAAAGACTAACATAATACTAAATAAAGATTTTGATTTTTGATTTTTTATGTCATCATAATAAAAGAAATAATTGGATATGACGCCTTAGAGAAAAGAAGGCAATGGATTGAAAAAAAGTGGGTGGCCTTGAAGCAATAGGCGGGGATATGTTTAATGGAACAATGCAAAGCGTTGTGGCATAATATGACACAAACAATGACATTATATTGAGATAGAAAGAGAATGTCGAACAAAAGAATCATAATGGAAGAACAAGGGTTGCAGAGATGCAACAAAGGACATGGGAAATGAGGCAATAGAAATTCTCTTACATATTTATGTTGACCTTTTTCACACAAAGAAAAGGAGAGGTTGCCAAGATAGCTCTGGTGCAAGAAAATAAGTATCAATGATCCAGGTTGACATCCCAGAAGACAGGCTCCCATAAAAGCAAAGAAAGGAAGGAAATAATAAAAGTAGATCTGTTCGCAAGCACACCCAAATGTTGCCATAAAAAAGTAACTGCATATACAGATGATGATGAAGAAAATATCCATCAACAACAACTGCATAAAAACAGTGCAATACAATACATAGACAAACTTCAATGGCTAATTCTGAGGTTGCTCCAGCCTAGGATTTAATATCATTGACAAATTGGCATTTGCAATCCATGTAATTTTGTCACTTCTTGGAAAGCAAAAAGTTAGTATGATTCAAAGGGGATGACCACAGAAAAATACTAAGAAAAATAATGCAATAAAAAAGTTAATCTACATATAGATGCAGAGGCTAGCTAAATTTTTGAGACGAAATCCTGTCAGATATGAAGCAAAAAATAATTGCCATCTCAGATATGAAGCAAAAAAATAATTCCCAGTAATTCAACGTAAATACAAACATGTGAACCCATGAAACAATCATTTGGGAAGCATGTCCTCCAACTAAACTAATATATACATATAAAAGAACTTAAAATCTTCTTAAATAATTACCTTGGAGAGCTTAAGCGCTTTTGTGTCCTTTGACTAACTGTGGACTTAAAATTACAAGGAGCCTCCTCTGCAGCCTGCATATCCAGAGATATTCATCAACATATACTCCATCTAGAGAAATGAAAAAGAAAAAAAAGGCTACCAAAAAAAAGTAGTCAATGCTTGTCAGAGAAATATGACACATATATGTTATAACTTATAGCTACAAGAGCAATGACATTCAGACATATATAGAACATGCTTAATACTCATATGGTTAGTACGACCAGGACTCGAAAGGAATATGGTTAGCAAGTAGCGAACAGATCTTTCAGCCATGAAAATCAATGTAATTTCATTTTATATTTTATGAAATCCCTGAGAACAACCAGTAGTATAGGCAAGCAACAAAAATATTCTTTGGCCTCCCAAATCAATGTAAATTTTCTTTATGGTTTATTGAAGTTATCTAGAGGCTTGTCAACAGGGATAAATGAAAACCTGTAGCTTTGCTGCCTCCCAAGTTGGACCACTACCTTTCCCCAAGATTTGTCCAGCTAATTCAACCTAGTACAATAACCACCCATTCAGATAAGGTCACTGCTCAAATTCAATAGGCATAGAGCACTATAGAAAAATTTTCAATTTTACAACTGTATGAAATTTCAATAGCTTAATAAACCCTCTTTAGAGTCAATAAGTATGCGATAAAAGTACGTGAAAGTGTTTACCACATAAATATAAGTTATTCAATTTATATATTAAGCAGGAAATTACTTGTCTCAGTGCAGCAAACATAACTCCCTTGAACTTACTCCAGTGCAACAAATAAAACAGATGCAAAATTTTGCATGATCTAAGAACTTACTTGTGCCCAACGCTCCCTCCTGTTCAGATTTCCAGCGGCTGGTTCTTGGAAAAGAAGAATAAGACCTTCCACAGTGCACTGCAAATAGGAAGTCACACATTCATTAAATAACCTTAAGATATGGAGGACATTGTTTTTAAGTGCAAAGCAGAAACATCACTAATGATGAATCACTAACAAATAACCACGAGGAATTAAAAATAGGTAAAAGACTGATCCATATGCTGTCTCACAGACATAGAACTTTGGAGAATGATAGGTTTACCATTTCTTTCAGATTATCAATAGCATTCAATGATTTTTTAGCATCCTCAGACAACCTCTGTTCACCACTTTTTGACTTCCCTGAAGTACTTGCAATGGGCATGTCATCTTCCTTAGGTGCACCAGAAAACACTATAGAGCTCAAAGTTTCTCTTAAACCTTCATCATCGCCCCAAGATTGAAGACTTAAATCTGTGAGCCCACGCCCAAGTGGCACTTCTACTATTCCAGGTTGTGACATATATTGGCCTACATAAAAATGGAAGTTGGAACATGATATGTAAATGTAAACTGGTACAACAAAAAATGGGCTTTGTAGTAAAGGCAGGATGGAAGAAGCAAGTAAACTTGTAGAAGAACTGCTTGAGAGGGATTTACTTCTGGGCATCAATACTGACAGTAGATTATACTCTGAATATTTTAGAAGATTGAATTCTGTGGGAACTGATAATTTGTTTGTTGGGCCAGAGCTTGATATCTCATTTGTTGATTTCATCAAAAGGCTTTACCATGAAGGAAAGATACAGGAAGCAACAACTATATTAAGGGAATTGGAATTAAAGAATCCAGCTTTTGGTATTTCAAGTTGTACTGTGCAACTTGATAGGTCAGTCAATGATGATGACATTGATACAAATTCCATACTGACACCTAATACAGACAAAGAAATTCCGAAGGAGGTTTTGGCCACTCATGTTAGTTCACAGGATATGGAATCTATCATCAGGCTTTGTAAGGAAGGTAGAATGCAAGATGCATTGATGTTTTATGATGAAATGATTAAAAAGGGGCTAGTGGCAAACTTTAAGACTTTTAGTGTTCTCATTAGGTCACTTGACACAAATGATAAGCTACAAGAAGCAAACAGGGTAATGAAAGAAATGCTAGTATTGCTCAGCCATATCACTTGAAAGAGGAACACTGTAAATTATGGATAATTTATTAATTTCTGAGGTATGGTAAAAATTTGACTACTTGAAAGACTCAAGAGAAATGGGAGAGGATTTAGAATCTGTTCCATTGGTCCTCAATTCTCTTAGTTGATCTACTTCTGGAGAAACTGTCTTGACTCTTGACAGTGGAATTATTCTCATTCATTTTTGAGGAATACAGGTTTAGATATTATCAGGTTGAGATCTTCTTCTGCACTTAACTGAGAACAGAATCGGAGGGAAGAGGTCAAGGCTCTTCCATAGATTAGGTGGAAACTACAAAATAACCGCATCAACAATAATAATAATAGCTTACCATCGTTTCACTTCGATTATTCCTGTACCATCGTCAAGATAAAATGAGACATCAATAACCCTCTCTTCCTTGTTGAATACCATCCCAATGAGGGCTACCTACGCACCCAAAAGACATACATAGTAAGGCAATTTATTCCATAATACATAAACACCTTGAATGTTCAGTAAAAATTAAGAATGGTTCTTACATTATTGACGTCAACGCCATCTATTGTAAAATTTGAATTCTTATCAGAGAGATTCTGGGTTGCTTGGCATATCTGTTTTACAGTCAATGGAAGAAGCTCAGTGCTGGTACCACTTTTCTGCAAAACCATCCATGCTTGATTGAATGTTGGGCTCCTTAAACTGCCAAAACATGCAAAGGTTGAAAACCCTAAAACCGCCTAAGCTGAGAGGAAAAGTCGCTTACCCTCACAGAGGAAAAACCACCTTCGTTCACTTGGGTGGCCTGAGAGGGCATAAACCCACCTCCTGAGAATAGAGAACCTCCATCTGACTGACTCTGCATGCCAAACATCTTTATTCTCTACTTTTTTAATCCCCGCAGAGAACAAGGGTTTTTGGATGAAATTCACAAAGAAAATAATATCGGGTGCGAAGGATATGAAGTGTAATCAAATGACAATGGTGTTTTTCTGCTGCGAAGTCTTCACTGATATTGGGGATTTGAGGGCGGAAGCAAAAATCCCGCCAATTTTCTTCCCTCCATTTCATTCACCACTTTGTGTTGAGGGTTTGTGTTATAGGTTTCTTAGCAAGTTTTCAATGTATCCCAATCTTATTGAGAGGTATCTACATCTTGAACCTATGATATGATGTCATTTGACATTGCCATAGTAATGATTGTGAGAACTCTTCTATATATTTCTCTCTTAAGCTTAACGTGTATCCACATTGCACCTTAATTATGAGAAGAAAGGTAGGAGGTAGTAGCAGGTGCTAGGATTTCTGCAAATGTGGGGGTTCTTTAATGGAAATTCATTGCTTATAGTTTGAGTAAAATGTTATTGTTGTTGTAGAGAGGTTTTTTTAATTAGAGAGGAATGTTATTTGAGAGTAGAAAAGAAACAATTTATACATATATGTGACAAACATGCAACATAAATGAAATTAATGCTTATAGATTTCCATTAAATAGTTTGGAAAACAAATGTGTAGCAATTGTGAAATAGATTAGCAAACTGGGAAGCGTAATGATGCCTTTTCTAGCTAAAATGGAAAAAGTATTTTTTCATGTACTAGGCACCTCTTCTTTAAACTATCTACTTGGTTCTTTATCTGCTTTCAATAGTGTATTTATACGAGCTAAAAAAGTGGATGAGCATTGACTTGGATTTGTTAAAATCCAATGCAAAATTCCTTCTTAAAATATTATTCTTTAACCATGTGTGAGGGTATCTTATGCCATTTTTCTTAGTTTTCCTTGTAACTCTCTTCAAGATGGCTACTCTCATAAAAATAATGCTAAATACCAACTCAAGGGGAATACTTCTCAAGATAAGGTGCTAGTTTGCATTGGGAGACTTAATATGAGACATAACATCTAGCAATCACAAAACTTACTAAACAAAAATATAAAACCTAGTCAAATACTTTTGAACATTTAAATATACAAAACTCTTGAAAAATATAGGATAGTAGGACATTTGACATTGAAACATATGGCTTGGAGACTTATGAACTGAGACACATGATAGCCACTAAAGCTAAGATCCATTTGAGAGCGACCCCTACCCATCAACTATTTTTTTTTAAATGATTGACCAATTTGAGGCTCCGTCTCTTAAGCGACGCTTATGAGGATATCCGTCGCTTAAGCAATTCTTATGAGACTAGCCGTCGCTTAAGCAACACTTATGGCCACATTTATAAATTTTTTTTTTATCATTGTGATTTTTTTAAGTTAAAAAAAAGAAATCCATGTGCCGTCGGATTTTTCCGTCGGATTTTGGATCGAAATGTAGTAGTGTTCTCACCTAATTGAAAAAATCAAATCATTAGTACAGCTAGAAGTAACTGAATGCATGTCATATACATAACATATCAAAATTGAAATGGTATTAGTTGTTATGTGTTGAAGTTAATCATTACTTTTGTTAACTATTCATTTTTCTACTGGCCACTAATAGTTATCAAACTGCGACTATAGACAACTTATGTTAATTTAATTTTTTTTAATTTTTGTGTAAATTTGGGGTTTTAACATATGGTATCAGAGCACAAGGTTTAAACACTAGTCCTTGATGAAGCCGAACTTGCTTTTATGAAATAGTGAATTTAAATTATTTTTGCTAATGTTATTTTCTTTTAATGTTATTCAACAGAGAAATTGTTTCTGAAGTTTAACAACATGTATGGAAAGACTGGAGAAATATGCGGAAGAGGAATCTCCCTTTACTGAACAAGAAAACTTACAAAGAGACCCTATATAAGAAGACATCACCACTAATTCCTTAGAACTTTTACCAACGGTAAAAGACTTAAAATTTGAAATGGAATCTGTTAAACGAGAAAATGAAAGGATTCTGAGAGCTCAGGAGGAGCTAAATCAGATCCTAACATAAAGATTACAAATTGAGGGAAGGGGTAAAAGAGATGATTTAGAAGATATAAGTCATCAACATAAATATAAAAATATTAAACGGACTAAAAATGAAAGCATCTCATCTTCAAAGGTATTTGGAGATCAACCTAATTTTTATTCCACTAGTGATAGTAGTGATGACAACCATTATACTAAAAAGATAAAATACAAACCTTATGAGGAAATTTTTGGGGAGTTTAAAAAGATTAAACCACCAACATTCAATGGAGAAACTGAGAAGGGGGAGGAAGAGGAATCCTGGATATTTGGGATGAAGAAGTACTTCTAGATTTATAACTATTCTAACCAATTAAAGGCTAGAATGGCTATCTACAATATCTTAGGGAAGGCTTATATTTGGTGGAAAGACTTGAAGAGAGTGAAGGGAATAAGAGAGAAGAATGTAAATTGGAGTACCTTCAAGAAGTACTTTAAAAATAAATTTCTATCTGAGCAATACTATGAAGAGAGAGAAAAAGAATTCTATGAGCTTAAATTAGGTTCAATGACTATGAAAGATTTGAATAGCAAGTTTTTAAGTATGCTTAGTTATGTGCCATACCTTGTAGATGAAAAACCTAAGGTACAACAATTTCTCAGTTGTTTACCTTATAACATCAAGGATAGGATTGAGTATAACAATCCGAAAACACTGGAAGAATCTATGAGGAAAGACAAATTTTGTTTTGAACAGAATTGGAAGAAGGAGAGCATGGTCAATTGGAATGCCAACAAGAATAACAATCATTATGATCAAAAGAAGAAAGAGTTTGTGCCCAACCGGAATTCTAAAAATAATAAGGCCAGAAATTTTCCTAACAAGAATTTCCAAGGGAATAAGAATAATTCACCAAGCAATCAGAACAATTCAAAGGGTAAAGATGCTGCTAATAATCATGGAAATTACACAAAGAAATTTGAATGCAAAGAACCCATAAAGTGGTGGGAGTGTAATGACCCACATTATGCCTTAGTTTGTCCTAATCAGAAAAAGACTGTCAGTAATATCCATACCATACAGGAGGAGATGAATGTTGGAGACCTAGCGAGGACTATGCCCATAATCAATGCAACCTTGGAGAATCGAGAAGCAAACTATCAAACTTCCATGGTGGAAGTAGAAGGTATGATAAATCAAACTCCTATAGCTATTTTAATTGATCCAGGAGCTAGTCTCAATTATATTTCACCTGAATTGGAAGAAAAATGTAAGCTGTCTGTTGAAAAATTTGAAAATTCTTGGTTGGTTCAGTTAGCCACTGGTGCAAAAAGGAAGGTAACATGTTTTGTAAAGAAACGTGTAGTAGTTATGGATCAATTTGAAACTGTTGTAAAGCTTAATGTACTACCTCTTGGTTCTTATGACATACTAATCGATATGGATTGGTTAGAGAAACATAGGGTGATCTTAAAATATTATGATAAAACTTTTGCGTGTATAAATAATGATGGAAAATCAATAAGTGTAAAGGGAATCCCTAGAAAAAAAACCATAAGGCATATTTCTGCTTTGCAACTTAAGAGAGCTGTTAGGAAGGGTTGTAAAACTTATGCAGTAACAATAACTGATGAGGAAAATCTAAATAAAATAGACAAATTAAAATTGGAGGACATACCAGATTTAAGAGAGTATGCTGATGTATTTCCGGAAGAAATTTCAGGACTACCTCCAAAAAGGGAACTAGATTTTACCATTGAGCTGGTACCTGGTGTAGTACCTAGCTCAAAGGCCCCTTATCGAATGAACATACTTGAACTTAATGAACTAAAGTCACAATTAAAATAACTTATTGACACGAAGTATATTCGACCCAATGTGTCTCCCTGCGGGGCACCCGTCATCTTCGTTAAGAAAAAGGATGGAACTATGCGACTTTGCATAGATTACCATTAGTTGAATAAGATGACTATTAAAAATAGATATTCGTTTCCTCGCATATATGATCTATTTGATCAACTACGTGGAGCCACGGTGTTTTCAAAAATTGATTTAAGGTCTGGATATCATTAAGTTAGGATTAAAGATGAAGATATCCTTAAAACAACTTTTAGGACTCGATATGGTCATTAGGAGTTTGTCGTCATGCCATTCAGGCTTACTAATTCCCCAGCTATTTTTATGTGTTTAATGAACAATTTAATGCATAAATATCTAGACAAATTTGTGGTTGTGTTTATCGACGACATATTAATCTATTCGAAATTTGAAGAAAAAAATAAGGAACATTCAAAAATTGGTTTGCAAGAGTTACGAAATGATCAACTCTTTGCAAAGTTTAGTAAATGCGATTTATTTAAGGATAAAATTCAGTACTTAGGTCATGTGGTTACCAAGGAAGGGATTTCGGTGGATCCCAAAAAGATAAAGGCGATTGAAGATTGGTCGGTTCCTAAAGATGTAATTGGTGTTTGATCCTTCATGGGAATTACTTGTTATTACCGAAGGTTCATTGAAGGTTTTTTGAGAATCGCAAATCCGATAACTTCTTTGTAGAAGAAAGGAAAGAAATTTGATTGGAACCAGAAATGCAAGGATAGCTTTAAAAAGTTAAAAACTTTATTAACTAGTGCACCTATTTTAAGAATAGCTATTCCAAATAAAGAATTTGTAGTGTGTACTGACACCCACAATGATGGTTTAGGCAGAGTACTGACTCAAGAAGGTCATGTTATTGCCTATGAGTCTAGGAAATTAAAGGTTCATGAAAAAAATTATGCAACTTATAATCTCGAATTAGCTACTGTTATACATGCTCTAAAGATGTGGCGTCATCATCTAATTGGTAGAAAATTTATTCTAATGATTGATAATAAAGGACTAAAATATCTGTTAGATCAGCCTAATCTAAATGTTAGATAGTCTAGGTGGCTAGCTTTTCTAAGTGAGTATGATTTCAAAATTTAGCACATTAAAGGGAAAGAAAATAAAGTTGCGGATGCATTAAGTAGAAATGTAAGGCTGAACTACACAGTAGTTATCAACACTTATACAATAGATCTAGATGAACAGCTTAAAGTAGGGATATAACAAGATGAAATTTACCAAAATTTACAAGCTAAAACGAAAGAAAATATAACAAAAAGCTTAAGTAAAGGGTACAGTTTGAATGAAAAAGGATTTTTACTGTACAAAGACAGAATACATGTACCTAATGCACTTAAAGTTAAGTTATTAATTTTAGATGAAATTCATAAAACTCCATACTCAGGCCATCCAGGTTATCAGAAGACTATAACTATGTAAAGAAAAGAATATTTTTGGCTAAACATGAAGACTGAACTAGTAGAATATATCACTAGGTGTTTTGAATGTTAGCAGGTGAAAACTGAACATTAACACCCAGCTGGATTACTTCAGTCGTTGCCCATTCCTAGCTGGAAATGGGAGATAATTAGTCTTGATTTTGTTATGGGGCTGCCTAAAAATCAAAGTTTAAATGATTCTATCATGGTAGTGGTTAATAAATTAAGTAAAGCAACCCACTTTATACCTATTAAAACTACGCACAAAGCTGCAAACATAGCTGATATATTTCTAAAGCAAATTTTCTGACTGCATGGAATACCGAAAGTTATAATCTCAAATAGAGACCCTAAATTTACAGGTAACTTTTGGAAATCTCTGTTTAAAGGATTAAACACTACACTAAATTTTATTACTTCTTTCCATCCTCAAACAGATCGACAGATTGAAAGAGTAAACCAAGTACTGGAATATTTACTAAGAATGTATGTGAAAGACCAGTAAGGTAAATGGGAGGATTATTTGCATATGGTAGAATTTTCTTATAATAATAATTATCAAGCGTTGACCATATTTAGTCCTTTTGAAATCTTGTATGGAAGGAAGTGTAATACTCTTATATTTTGGAGTAATCCGGTGGATAGAGTAGTATTAGGTCCTAAACTATTGAAGGAAATGGAAGAAATTGTAAAGCAGGTACAAGGTAATATGAAAATTGCACAAGATCAACAGAAAATTCAAGCAGACCTTAAAATAACTCCAAAGGAGTTTCGGGTAGGTGAACATGTGTTCATCAAGGTGAGACCCAAAAAGAGCTCTCTGAGGTTGGGTAGTTGTGCAAAATTAGCACCTCATTACTATGGTCCATTTGAAATACTATCCAGGATTGGACAAGTAGCTTATTAATTAGCATTACCACCAAATTTAAGAGTTCATAATGTTTTTAACATTTTTGTATTAAAGAAATATGTTCATGATGCTACTCATGTTGTTAAATAGAATGATGTACAAGAGGAACTGGAAGGAGATTTTCTGGTGGAACCGAATTGTATCCTCCGGTAGATGGAGATCACACTTTGGAACCGCACCATTGGTCAAGTGAATGTGCAATGGAAGCACCTTAGTCTAGAGGAAGCCACCTGAGAAATGGAAAGTAATATGCGGGATGCATATCAAATTCTATTCCAGGGGAATTCTGAGGACGAAGAATAAATAACATCGAGCACGATGTTATACTTTAAGGGGGTGTGTATGTCACATACCCCAAATTTGCAAAAATAATTTTATATTATTTGATATTATTTTAGGACAATATGTTAAATTTTATGCTATGTTCTAATTGATGACTCAGTAGGGTCAAGGATATTTAATGTAATTCTAAATATTTTATTTATAAATAACTAAATGAGGAGACAACATCTTAGGAGAGCTGTTAAAAGAGTGTTTACTGGTCAAATTGGTGGAGGAGACTGGGTGGAGAGAAAACTGACATGTGGCAGCATCCTCAAACCACTTCCAACTGTTGCAGGAAGCAACCTACCTACATTTGGGGTCATGATTCCCCAAGAAAGTGGAATCAGAGTAGGTGGCTCAATTAATGAAAATTGACCCAAAAGACCTAGGCAATCTTTATAAAAGTTCCCATTGAAAAGAGCTGAGGCTGCTCATTCTAGAGAAGTGATCATTCAAGTTGAATGAATGTACTTCAGAGAAATTCAATGGAAGGGAAATATAGAAAGTGGTTGAGGGGATAATTGCTGATTGATCTAGTTGTAGCTTTTAAGCTGAAGATCATACTACTGAGAGCAGAGTGTTTAATGATATATTGAACTAGTTAGTTGACAGAGGGTTCTACTGTTTGCATTCTCCACCAGTTCTCAGCCAAGAAGACCAGGAACAGGCTCGGGGGTCCTGAGGAAGCGTTGTTTGAGTGCTCTCCAGGAGATTGGTAGGGAGGAACGGCCTCCTAACACTGTTGTCGTCTGTCCTAAACAGGTTCTATGCTATTTTGTTTTACTATGTTAGTTAAATAAGTTTAGTTTTACTAGTATATGATTGTTAAAGTTCATTTTGTGAAATGTTAGAATTAGTATTCCTATTAGATTGTTAAAGAAATGAAGTTGATTTAGGATAGTAATGTGTTAGAATGAAAATAAATTTCTAGATTGTATTTTTCCACACCTGGAAACGAGGTCGTACTCTAGCACAGCTAGAATGCTTAAGTAGATGAAAGAAATTTATAAGAGATTGAAAATAATAGATAGTGTTTTGTATCTATAGATAGTAGAGTAATTTATGGAATGTGTAAATTATTATGTAAAGAACAGTGCTATGGTTATATATGTTTACTGTTAATTGAGTATAACTAAGTAAAAATGTTGAAAAAGAAATAGTAGAACTACATTAGAGTATACTGACACAAATAAAGCTCATAGAAGATACATTTGGGTTTATAAACAAGGTAATAACCACACAGAGTATCCTTTAAAAATCTATTATCTTAAAATTATTATTTAATGTAAACGATAATTAGAGTTATGTTACCACCATCTAATTATAAAAAGTAAACAAAGTTATTATTCTAATCTTTACAAAGTTCTGAATAATTTTTAATTTACAGAACAGTAAACAAATACAAAAATAAATGTAAACAGTAAATAGAATAAAACTAAGAAATTACCTAATCAGGGAATAATTATTTACGAGACAAGCTTACAATCTGTGCAAGTTAAACCTGAGGGTCGAAACCCTAGTCCTTCTTTTATCATTTTTTTTAAACATATTCTTAATAACAGAGTAAACAAATTAAACTAGAAAAATATAAGCTATGCATTAGACTGGTTACAGTCTTATTTCAAGAATTTATAGTATATTTATAAATTCTTTTATCTTTGAAAATAATTCATAAACAGATTAAATAACACCAATAATCTTGTAATAACTAAATGAAGGTAAACAGAAAACAATGATAAATCTATACAAGGGTTCCTATCTAGAAAACCCTAGCTACTTTAACCTAACTGGTGATTATAAATTTATAGATTTGATTTTTCGAACTGAGTTACAGTCTTTACAATAACATTATTCATTTACAAGAGAAATCATTAACAATAAATTTATTTCACTCAGAGTGAAGAAGAATAATAACCCAATTTATAGTAATACCATTTATAAAACAATGTATAAATTATCAGGGTATTCAAAACAGATATCAAGTAAAAACCATGAAGACAAGAGAACCCCCATAATTTAAGAAACATAGTATAATATTACTTAGCCATAAGGCTGTAATTCTTGTTTACAAGTCAAGAAAGCTAAATACAAGTCATATCATAGAAGACCGAGTTACCCTGCAATAGTCAAGGGTTTTACTAACAAAAAAAAACTAAGTAATAACTGAAAACAAAGTGTCTAAGCAATGGAAGAACCGAAGCCGTGCTTCTTTTCCAACTGCAAACCCTTTTTCCCTGAACCATTGCAAGAAGGGAGAATGCCACGTTTTAATCGGGGCTTACCCATTTGGTCTCGAGGTCAATCCAACATTGGAGAGGATTCTTCCAAGTTTAAAGGCAACTTGTAACCTACAAGCAAAGACCGAAGATTTTAAACTGTACATTCTATCACTAAAACTGTAATTTGAAATTTATAAATCATAGCAAAGTAAAATTTATACCTGAAAGCAAATAACTCTGGAGCCAAGGAGGTAATCAAACTAGCACAACAAATAGCACCTCAAAGAACAAACCCTCATGATAACCTATGACAGAGGCAGCAGGGTTCACAATACAAACTACACCGACGATGGAGCAGGACAAAGCTATGGAAATGTCCACGCAAGGAACCAACACTCTAAAACTATTAACATAGTATCCCATTCTCACAACAATTTACTACTTGTAGAAAGAAAACACTATACGAGTTGTGCATCACTCAAATAATTCATAAGAGTTGCAGCACTTCACTACACACTAATGGAGCTGTAAAACGAAAATCAAGCCAGCCCTCATGGCTGCAGAGAAACCAGACAGTGCAAATCCAAACCCTCGACGATGAATGAAGAAGATAGGGTTACGTTGGAAGATTTTAAATCATTCATTGCACGGTGGAGGCTACTCCACATGCCACTAAAAGTTTTACTTAGCAATGGGTCGATCACTATAGTCTCCTACACTGTCAGATAAAAACTTGTTATTGCCAATGATTTTAATAATAGCCACAATGATAATGTTAGTTATAAAGTCAAAAACATATCATTACGATGATAAAACATAAAGTCAAGTAATGATAAAGAACAAGACATACGTTGCATCATTAACCTTTATTTTATGAAAGACCTTGTAATCTTTCGTTGGTATAAAAACTATGGAAAGAACTTTAGTAGAGTATCTACCCTTGATCATAAGTTTATAGTACTACTATTAATCATTTATACAAACATATTGTTATATGACTATGTTGTTAGAACTAGTGTTAAGTAAACACTGGTGGGTAAAACAAATTAGTTTATAAATAAACTATATGCAAGTAAAAATAGATAGTATTTACACCCTAGAATAACTCTTACATTGGTATAAAGTCTATGGTGCCATGGTGTAGGTTAAACTTCTCGAAAGTTGGTGAGCTTTTGGTCTCCATGAGGAACCAAAACTTTAAATGAATCAAACCAATGTTAGATTAGACTTAGTAAATAAAAACAATAGTAAGACTATCCAAGGTTAAAAATAGTATCACATTTTGATATTAGTAAATGATATGGTAATGTAATATTTACTACATTACTTGTGACATGATAAACTTGGAAGGTCAAATGTAAAGCTCAATGGATTTTATGCAAGTAGATATTTATATCTGTAATTGATAATTCACCTCAACTAGGGAAAAATTGAAGGTAGAGCTAAAGGGTTCTATTGTAAGCCTTGCTTGAAGGCCTTAGATTTATTTTTCATGTTGATAATCAGTTCCCTAGATTTTAGAAAATAGGAATGGCAGGAAACTATTGTATCCATAAAAGTGTTGTTATATTGAATCACGAGCTCTATGTCGAACTTGTAAGTAACTTAGCTTACAGCTGGAAAGAAAAATATCTGAAGTAGAAGTCATGCTGGTGAAAGACATATAGTATGGCAAGGATTTTGGTCGTTACGGCATAAAATTAAATTATTGTCATAGTTGCTAAACAAGTAAGAAAAGTTACTTTACCTCGTAGTATCCTTGAACTCTATTAAGCAAAATTTACTCTAGAATTTTATATATGATAAAGAAGTACATCTGGAATTAACGCTCTAATAAACTCCTACTTGTTCAAAATTTACCTGTTGAACCTGTAAGATCCAGAAATCCAGTTGAGTTAGCAGTTGCTAAGTAAACCCAGTTTAAAACATAACTTCTCACCTACTTGACAAAATCAAATCGTCAGTACAGTTAGAAGTAACTGAATGCAGGTCATATACATAACATATCAAAATTAAAATGGTATTAGTTGTTATGTGTTTAATTTAATCATTACTTTTGTTAACTGTTCATTTTTCCACTAGCTGCTAATAGTAATCAAACTAAGAATATAGACAACTTATGTTACTTTAAATTTTTTTAATTTTTGTGTAAATTTGGGGTTTTGACATCAGTGGTAGGCGGATAAGGGGGGTTTGAGGTAAGAAAGAGATATAAATCACAATAGGGGTGGAGGAGTATTTGGATGAGGGAGTTTACATGGGAGAGAAAGAGATATATCATAGTGGGGAGATCATGGGAAAGGGTTTAGGTAATATAGCAGTGGGGTATAGGCGTAGGGAAAATAGAGAGAGAGAGAGATGGGGGAGAGGAGAGAGAGAGAGAGTTTATGGTTCTAAGTTGTAGGTTTATGGGGATTAGCAGTCGAGTTAGGGAGAGTTTGATTTGGGTTGCACAGAGAGAGGGGGGGTGTTAGCGGTAAAGATGTTTAGTAGTATGGGTTTGAGTACAAGGTGTTGTTGGCTGGGAGAAATGTACTAGGACAACTTACAAAAAAATAGTCCACACACTCGACTTAATGCAATCTTGTATTTGCTTAACATAACCATCGTTCGCAGGATCAAGGCCCTGCTGCCTATATGATGTGCTCTCCAAAATGAGAGTCTCTCAAAGGTATGTGTGTGTGGGATTTACTTAAATTAATATGCTAATCAAAATAAAGGAACCTAATTAAATGACTAACTAATTCTAAAAAAAACTATCTTAAGCTAATGCAAAAAAATTAATAGATCCTAATTATGCTCTATGATAATATAGATGCAAATTACCTATCTCAGTCAAGAGCATGAGTTATTGATTTGACATAAGGTTTAAAAAAAAATGAATATGATCAACAATTCTCGATTGGTAGAAAAGTCCCCAATGGCAGAAGTAAATCTCAATTATTCTACATTAAGATGACACTCTATTGTACAATAATTGAAACATAAATTAAAACCCAATATCAATGATATTAAATAGATACACAATCCTAAAAAATATGAATATAATAACATACTAACTTGTAAATGAAACAAGGTAAACCTAGTTAGAAATTATCAAAACAGATTTATTAACAATTGAAATTATGAAGAAGTTNAAAATAAAGATAACAGAAGAGAATAATTAGTAACACAGTATAAACGTTTTAAAGACTTTGCTAGGGTATTTAATATCCCGCAACACTTGATAATCCTCAGAAGAAGTTCAAAGAACACCAATGTAACAGAATAAATTATAATACTGTATAATATAGATTCTCCAAATGTATCATAAATCGAACCTTGATACAATGTTTGGAACTTGTTTATATAGAAGACAACCAAGCTTCTAATCATCTAACCACCCTACTTCTATGATACTATGTGGATCTCTATCCAAATATACAACAAAAGAAATACCATGTGTCATCATTTTTGTCACGATTCTAGGTGTGTTGTTGAGGGACATCTGGGATGGAATAATGTGAAAGATGGAAACTAACTTACTGGATAAAATCCATCATCATTATTCCATTGCATGAGGTATCCTTACACCTGACAATTCATCAACTCACGATGCTCAAAAATAGACAATGGATCACAACAAAAACTCAACTGAATTTCTTAGCTGGCCGCAGCTAGAAAAAATGTGTTCAAAGAACCTCATATATCTCCCAGATGATTAACTATTTTAAATAAATTGCCTACAACTCAGCTAAATGAGTCCATTCTGCAAAAAACCCACATTTTGAAATTTGTTATTTCTCCCTCATTTGCTTCCAGTTTGCTGCCGAAATTTTCCTCCTGTAAAATGATGAGAATCCATTCTTCTTAATCATTGCAACCTGCCTTTGAATTTTCTCCAATAATTATATCTGCAAAAAAAAAATATTGATTAACTATGATCAAGAAGTATGGTAAATTAAGAAAAAAATATTCACACTTAGTAATAGAAGGAAGAATTTTTTGAGAGAAAAGGAACGTCTGTATCATTTTATAAATGGACTATGAACTAAAATTCTGATGTCAATTAGTAAAACAAAATTTTCTCTTGATTGATCTGGTAACAGTAATCAATGAACTAGTCCCTTCCTGAATGATTGCATTAATCAATTATTCTAATAAGTTGGACAATCGAATCCTGGATTCTTGCATTCTATTCGATGTGTTGTCATCACACACCACCAATTCATTTCCACGACTAGCCTGAAATCCTGCAAATGATCGTATTGATCTAGGTCGCTTTGAGATTTCTTTTATGTTGATAATTCAGTTCTTAATCAATGAATAAATGACTTTGGTGGCTGCGTTCTCCTCTTCACTTGACACGTGAAACATGGCGTTTATGCTGAGCTTAAATCTAATAACATGGCAGTGATCTTGATGTGGCTTAGCTGCATTCATTAAGAGAGTTTTATTGACATGAAGTAGCATTGAATACTCCTCAAGGATCTGGTGTAGATTCCTTTAACAATGTTGACATTCAATCTTTGAGTTGGTTTCTTTTAACCAACCTTCTAGATAATAATCAATTGCGGAAATCAGTAATTGGAAACAATGTGTTTGGTATAATTTCTTTTCCCTTTTGCCACAGATTATATTCTATGTTTGACAGCTGGTACTTTATTTTTAAAACCATCACCGTGCTTTCCCTTAAGATTTGGCACTTTGTATGAAGCTTGAAATATTTTCATCTAGAAATATATAAACAATCTTATCATGAAATAAAATTGGATTTGGTTCCACTTTGCAAATCGTGGCAGCTTTACCAATAGTCAGTAAACTTGAGTTTGTTCTACCATCATATTCTAGCGTGATTTTCTTTTTTTTGCTCCCAAAATTCACAACTTTCTTGAATATAAATAATAACTCTTTAATAACACGTGGTTCTGCCATGAATTATTCTCCATTAACATGCTAGAAATGCTTGATAATAGGAATTTGTATTTGATAAGCTTTTTCAATCCCATCGTGAATCCCCTCACTAAAATCTGCGTAGGGATAAATTAGAATTTTTTTATTAATACTAGTGAAAATATAAAAATAATAATGTGTTTTTTGTTTTATGAATATTTGGCGATGTTGGCATACGAAAGGAAAATATCAAACCAAATATGCAAAGGAAATAGATTGATAAATTGATGAATATGTTATTTCATAGTTTTTATTAATGCTAATGTCATTGTCAAAGTAGTTTTAACAAACAAAAGTAGTCAAAGGTAAAATATTTTTACATTAAAGTTTTCATGAGTTTTGATTAAAGGTAAGTTAATGAAGTTTATATGACCGAAATATCCAATACTACATTTGTTGATTAAAATAATTTGATAAAAATATATGATGAGATTTTTTAAATAATTTACCTTCATTCACCAAAATTTCTCATTTAATTTATTAATGAGGTGAAGGTCAAATTTGGCAAGAATGTCACAAGGTTGTTGAATAATGAAATTAATTCAATGCAAATGAATGGAGACAGGGGATTGACTCAAATAAGTTCAAGTGAGATCAAGGAAGTATTATGTAGCCACCTAGAAGCCGAAAATCTCAAACATCAAATATCACCAAATCCTTAAAACCATGAAAATCAAGCCAAAGAACCATCATTACAAAGTTCAAAGAAAACAAACCATGAAATCAACTACTAAATAAAGAAAGATAAAACTAAAAGAAAAACAAAAGAAAATATTTAAAAAATTCTAATGGGCGCACTTTATTCACAAAAATCAAGGGGAGTTATTGGGGTACCAACAAATGGTGACATGATGGGAGAACCAGTTATCTCTGTTCATTCATCTAAAAAGCTGCAAGAAAAACATAATCTTAACATATTCTTAAGAGAAGACAGAAATCCGTAATCTAATAAGAACCAGCAGTCAATTCACATCTGTAAATAATTTCAAAACTACCTTCATTTTCGTTGACAAATATTTTTTCATAGACAGGCTAAAATTACCCTATCAAAACAAATTACTTAGTATAAAGATAACTCACAGCTGCAGTATAAATATACATCTATTCACTTATCTGAAAAAACTTTCAAGAACTGCTCCAATTATAAAATTTTATTGATTTTCATTAAATTTTAACTGAAGAATACTGTCCAGGCCTAACCTGATATCAACAGCATCACTCACGATTTTTACCAGAAATAAACAAGTCGAATCGTGATGAGACCTCCTATCCCTTGATCTTATGACCAAGAGCCATCACTCTGGTGATCAGAAATGATGTTACGTCTGATAAAGATGATGATCATGAGTAGGCCGACTTGTGATGAGACCTCCTATTATCCAATCAAAATTCAAGTTATTACAGATAATTATGCATAGAGAAGACTTGAAAATCTTTGAATATGGTAAATAAAATTCTAAAAGAATGACTTCTAATGTAAATTGATAAATACTTTCCAAGTACTAAGTTTTGAAAAGGAAATCTATCAGCTATCCCAACTATAACGAAACAGATGGCTAAAGGTTAATCTTAATCATAAACACAAATGTTATCGGTTATCGGTCATTTATCAAATTTGAGAAAAACTAATCAGTTTAAGCAAATCTTGAAGATTTACAGTATTACAATAAAATCAAGATAGATGAATAAACTGGATTTAAACCTCAGGGTGTATTTATTTACAAAAACCCCTTTCAAATTTCAAGCAAACTAAAAAAAACAAATCATATCGAACTTGAAAAATAAAACCAATAAAAGCAAGAAATATAATATGAATATGTGCAAATAAAAACTTAGCCCTAAATAAATTAACATTTTACATGGAGAAAAATGAAATAGCTATATCACAAATGAAATGAAAAGAGAGAATTTGCTTCTACAAGATGAAAAATGTGTCTCTTTTGTTTTAAATATAATTTGCGACATAAGGATTTGTTCAAAATAATAAATATGTTTTAATAAGTTAGGCCCTCTTATGCAAAAGAAAACAAAACAAAACAAATAAATTTAAACTAAATCTTATTTACATATGCAGTTACAACTCAAGAGATTTTGGTATTGATGTGCAACATCATTCTTCGTTTTCTTAAAAGTTCTTGCTAATGATAATAAGAATGTGTATAAAACATTTTCCTAATTAAGTCGAATAAGTAAAAGATATATGACTTAACAATAAAATTTTAAATAAATATAATTATAAGAAAGAGAGTCAAAGGTAAATAAAACATCCCTGAATGTATCGATAAATGTCATCTTCATAACTGCATTTATTCAAAGCAAGAAAAATAAAAATGAAGAAAACTAATGTAAACATAAGCCTAACTATGTACAAAATAAATCAATTGCAATAAAAATAAAGTAAAATGAAATAGCCAATGAATCCATTGAAACATTTTCATTCCTGTAAGAAAAACACCACTTTCAATTAGTAAAAGAAAATGATATGTTAATAATAGAAAAATAGATGCCTCGTGCTTACCAATAAAATATTTTCCTGTATATACAGAAAATAAAGCCGTACCATTTAATGGAAACTTCTTGAGGTAAAAATCCTCAAACCCATCTGCAACTCTATCATGGAAAATATAAACACATGAATTTATAGATGAGTGATCAATATGAATAAAGTTGTGTGATTGAGAAATTGTACAAGATGAATGAGGATCTTTAGTAATCATTGGTTCAAACTGGAGTAAGTGACTAGAATAAAATGAGGTATCATCCCATATTGTCTTAGACATGTTTTCATCAAATGAATGGGAATCATGATTAGTTATAATGAAAAATTCAGTTTTATCCAACTCATTATTGAAATAAGGAGATACTTCATTTATTATGAGAGGTGATGACTCAATAAGAGGTGTTTCTAAAAGTATATGACTTAGATATTTGTATTTACCAAGAGATTCATAAGAATAATGTTTTTTATCTTCATCCCTAAAACATAATTTATCATGTGGAAACCCATGAAAATTTTGCGTATCAAGATGAAATTCTAATACATGTGAAATATTATCCTGAGAAGCACAATTAAATCAATTAGGGTATAATGAAAAATAGGTGGATCAAGAAAGAAAACCAAAAGTATCTGTTGACAACGAATTTTCTTTGAAATAAAAGTTTTCTTCTATTTGAGTGTTTGGATTTGATTTCAATTATTCATTAATTTCTTCTCCTAAAATCACATCAATATCCTTTACTAAAAGATCCGAACTTGATAGATTATCTTGTTCATTGCAAATAGGTAAAGGTGTAAATGAAAGACAAGGCCCATCAGAAAAATGAGAATCGGGGATGGAATCCCTTAAAATGATATCTTGGTCTTGTTTAACTAATGTTGGAGAAGTTTTTTTCAATATACAATTCAAATTTGGTTTCTTTCTCTTCTAAAATAGTCATAATACCTTGATGTGAATGACAACTTTTCTCGTTTAGTCTTAGAGTTTTATTCTCATTAAGAAAATATAAAGACGAATTAGCATTATGAGAAGGGACAATAAGATTCTCTAATACATTGTATTCCTTCCTATTAAGTGAGGTGAAAAAATTTGGACAGTAATGTTGATTTATAACTTTTGAACTTTGATTAGAATCAATCACAGCATCGTTATGTGAAGAAAATCGATTTTTATTTGATTGATCTAATTCATTTCAAAAAGACATAACCTGATGGAATAATTGAAAAATAGAAGTGACAAGTTTCAAAGGAAATTTGTAACAAATATTAAAAAATCTGTTTGCATAATCATCATATGATTCATATAATTCTCTTTTAAGATTTAATAATTCTACAAACAATTTCTCATAATTAGGATTGTGAAAAGCATAAATAAACTCACCTAAAAATTGTTGTAAAGAATGTTTAGAAGAAAAAGTTTCAAACCATTTTCAAACCTGGCCTTTGAAAGTCAAAGAGAACGATCTACCACTGATTGCTTCATCGATAACATGATTAGTAAGACATTTTTGCAAAAAATGAGAAACGTGATCACTTGTAGAAATTTCACTTTCACCATCAGATTTGTTTTTTGACAAGTGATAAACTATCTTAGAAGGAGTAGAATGATTATTTCTTGATACATGAATCCTAATAGAAATTTGGGTTGAATCCATGAATGATAAATAACATTGATAAAAAAATTATTCATAAAATAGTTAGCTTGTCGTCGAACTATTCCTTAAGCACACATGTGATGATGTAGAATATTAAACATGTAAAAGCTGAAAAATCAAAGAGTGATAAGATAAATGGTTATTAAAAATAATCAAAAAAAAATAAAAGCACTTGTTTTACCTCGACCCTCCTTCTAGCGCCATTTGTTGGCCGGGAGAATTGTACTAGGCCAACTTACGAAAAAAAAATCCACACACTTGACTTAATGCAATCTTGTATGTGTTTAAAATAACTGTCTTTCACAGGATCAAGGCCCTGTTGCCTATATGATGTGCTCTCCAAAATGAGAGTCTCTCAAAGGTATGTGTGTGTGGGATTTACTTAAATCAATATGCTAATCAAAAGAAAGGAATCTAACTAAATGACTAACTAATTCTAAGAAACTATCTTAAGCTAAATGCAAAAAAATTAACAGCTCCTAATTCTACTCTATGATAATCTAGATGCAAATTACCTATCTCGACAGAGAGCTTGAGTTTTTGATTTGACATAAGGTTTAAAAAAAATTGAATATGATCAACAATTCTGGATTGGTAGAAAAGTCCCCAATGGCAGAACTAAATCTCAATTATCCTACAATAAGATGACACTCTATTGTACAATAATTGAAACATAAATTAAAACCCAATATCAATGATATTAAAAAGATAATAGCAAGATATATATATATATATATATATATATATATATATATATGTGAAAATAAATATAACAGAAGAGAATAATCAGTAACATAGTATAGATGTTTTAAAGACTTAGCTAGGGTCTTTAATATCCCACAACACTTCATAATCCTCAAAAAAAGTTCAAATAACACCAATGTAACATAATAAAGTATAATACTGTATAATATAGATTTTCCAAATGTCTAAGAAATCGAACCCTGATACAATGTTTGGAACTTGTTTATATAGAAGACAACCAAGCTTCTAATCATCTAACCACTCTAATTCTATGATACTATGTGGATCTCTATCCAAATATACAACAAAATAAATACCACTTCTCCTCATTTTTGTCACGATTCTAGGTGTGCCATTGAGTGACATCTGGGATGGAATAATGTGAAATATGACAACTAACTTGTTGGATAAAATACAACATCATTATTCCCTTGCATGAGGTATCCTTACACCTGACAATTCATCAACTGACGATGCGTCAAAAATAGAGAATGGATGACAACAAAAACTCAACTGCATTTCTTAGCTAGCCACACCTAGAAAAAATGTGTTCAAATCACCTCATATATCTCCCAGATGCTTAACTATTTTAAAGTAATTTCCCACTTATCAGCTAAATGAGTTCATTCTGCAAAAAACCCACATTTCAGAATTTGTTATTTCTCCCTCATTTGCTCCCCGTTTGCTACTAGAATTTTGCTCCTGTAAATGACGAGAATCCGTTATTCTTAATCATTACAACCTGCCTTTGAATTTTCTCCAATAATTATATCTGAAAAAAAAAAGAGTGATTAAGTACGATCAAGAAGTATGGTAAAAATATATCAATTAAGAAAGAAATATTCACACTTAGTCGTAAAAGGAAGAATTTTCTAAGAGAAAAGGAACGTACGTATCATTTTATCAATGGACTATGAAGTAAAATTCTGATGTCAATGAGTAAAACAAAATTCTCTCTTGATCAATCTGGTAATAGTATTCAATGAACTATTCCCTTCCAGAATGATTGCATTAATCAATTCTTCTAATAAGTTGGATAATCGAATCCTAGATTATTGTGTTTTGTTATATGTGTTGTCATCACACACCACCAATTCATTTCCACGACTGGCCTGAAATCCTGCAAATGACCGTAGTGATCTAGGTCACTTTGAGATTTCTTTTATGTTGATAATCTAGTTCTTAATCAATGGATAAATGCCTTTGGTGGCCGCGTTCTCCTCTTCACTTGACACATGAAACATGGCGTTTATGCTCAGCTAAAATATGATAATGTGGCAGTGATCTTGATGTGGCTTAGCTGCGTTCATTAAGAGAGTTTTGTTGACATGAATCAGCCTTAAATACTCCTCAAGGATCTGGTGTAGATTCCTTTAACAATGTTGACATTCAAGTTTTGAGTTGGTTTCTTTTAACCACCCTTCTAGATAATAATCAATTGTGGAAATCAAGAACTGACAACGATGTGTTTGGTATAATTTCTTTTCCCTTTTTCCATGGATTATATTCTCTTTTTGACAGCTGGTAATTTATCTTTAAAACCATCACCGTGATTTCCCTTAAGATCTGGCGATTTGTATGAAGCTTGAAATATTTTCATCTAGAAGTATATAAACGATCTTATCATGAAATAAAACTGGATTTGGTTCCACTTTGCAAATCATGGCAGCTTTACCAATAGTCAGTAAACTTGAGTTCGTTCTACCTTTAGATTCTAGCATGATTTTCTTTTGTTTGCTCCCAAAATTCACAACTTTCTTGAATATAAATAATAACTCTTTAATAACACGTGGTTTTCCATGAATTATTCTCCATGAACATGCTGGCAATGCTTAATAATGGGAATTTGTATTTGATAATCTTTTACAATCCCATCTTGAATCCCCTCACTAAAATCTACACAGAGATAAATGGGAAAATTAATTAATACTAGTGAAAATATAAAAATGATAATGTGTGTTTTTTTTATGAATATTTGGCGATGATGGCATGAAAAAGGAAAATATCAAACCATATATGCAATAGAACTAGATTAATAAATTGATGAATATGTTATTTCATAGTTTTTATTAATGCTAATGTCATTATCAAAGTAGTTTTAACAAACAAAACTAGTCAAAGGTAAAAAAAATTTAACCTAAATTTTTCATGAGTTTTGATTAAAGGTAAGTTAACGAAGTTTATATGACCGAAATATCCAAGAATAAATTTGTTGATTAAAATAATTTGATAAAAATATATGATTAGATTTTTTAAATAATTTACCTTCATTCACCAAAATTTCTCATTTAATTTATTAATGAGGTGAAGGTCAAATTTGGTAAGAATGTCACAAGGTTGTTGAAGAATCAAATTAATTCAATGCAAATGAATGGAGATATGGAATTGACTCAGATAAGTTCAAGTGAGATCAAGCAAGTATTCTGCAGCCACCCTGAAGTCGAAAAGCTCAAACATCAAATATCACGAAATCCTTAAAACCATGAAAATCAAGCCAAAGAACCATCATTACAAAGGTCAAAGAAAACAAACCATGAAATCAAATACTAAATTAAGAAAGATAAAACTAAAAGAAAAACAAAAGAAAATATTTACAAAATTCTAACAGGGGCACTTTATTTACAAAAATCAAGGGGGGTTTTTGGGGAGCCAACAAATGGTGACATGCTCGGCGAACCAGTTATCTCTAGTCATTCATCTCAAAATCTTGAAAAACACACAATCTTAAAATTTTCATAAGAGAAGGCAGAAATCCTTAATCTAATAAGAACTAGTAGCCAATTCATATCTGTGAATATTTTCAAAACTACCTTCATTTTTTGTTCATAAATATTTTTTCCATAGACAGGCTAAAATTACCCTGTCAAAACAAATTACTTAGTATAAAGATAATTCATATCTGCAGTATAAATATACATCTAGTCACTTATCTGAAAAAACTTTCAAGAAATGCTCCAATTATAAAATTTTATTGATTTTCATTAAATTTTAACTGAAGAATACTGTCCAGGCCTAACCTAATATCAACAGCATTACTCACGAGTTTTACCAGAAATAAACAAGTCGTCTCATGATGAGACCTCCTGTCCCTTGATATTATGATCAAGAGCGATCACCCTAGTGATCAGAAATGATGTTACGTCTGATAAAGCTGATGATCATGAGTAGGCCAGCTCGTGATGAGACCTCCTATTCTCCAATAAAAATTCAACTTATTACAGATAATTATGCATAGAGCAGACTTGAAAATCTTTGAAGATGGTAAATAAACTTCTAAAAGAATGACTGTTAATGCAAATTGATAAATAATTTCCAAGTACTAAGTTTTGAAAAGGAAATCTATCAGCTATCCCAACTATAAAGAAATAGATGGTTGAATGTTAATCTTAATCATAAACACAAATGTTATCGGTTATTGGTCATTTTTCAGATTTGAGAAAAACTGATTAGTTTAAGCAAATCTTGAAGATCTATATTATTACAATAAAATCAAGATAGATGAATAAATTGGATTTTAACCCCAGGGTTTATTTAGTTAAAAAAAACCCTTTCAAACTTCAAGCAAACTAAAAAAAACAAATCATAGCAAACTTGAAAAATAAAACCAATAAAAGCAAGAAATCTAATATGAATATGTGCAAATGAAAACTAATCCCTTAATAAATTAACATCTTACATGGAGAAAAATGAAATAGCTATATCACAAATGAAATGAAAAGAGAGAATTCGTTTCTACAAGATGAAAAATGTGTCTCTTTTTTTTTTAAAATATAATTTGTGACATAAGGATTTGTTAAAAATAAGCAAGATTTTTGAATAAGTTAGGCCCTCTTATGCAAAAGAAAACAAACCGAAACAAAGAAATTTAAACTAAATCTTATTTACATATGTAGTTACAACTTGGGAGATTTTGGTATTTATGTGCAACAACATTCTTTGTTTCCTTAAATGTTCTTTCTTATGATCATAATAATGTGTATAAAACATTTTCCCAATTAAGTTTAATAAGTAAAATATATATGACTTAACAAGAAAATTTTAAATAAATATAATTATAAGAAAGAGAGTCAAAGTTAAAGAAAACATCCCTCAATGTATCGATAAATGTCACCTCTTGAAATTGGCATCATCTTCATAACTGAATTTATTCAAAGAAAGAAAAATAAAAATGAAGAAAACTAATCTAAAAAGAAGCCTAACTATGTACAAAAGAAATCAATTGTAATAAAAATCAAGTAAAATGAAATAGCCAATGAAGCCATCAAAACATTTTCATTCTTGTAAGAAAAACACCACTTTCAATTAGTAAAAGAAAATGATATGTTAATAATAGAAAAATAGATGCCTTGTACTTACCACTAAAATATTTACCTGTATATACAGAAAATAAAGCCTTTCCATTTAATGGAAACTTCTTGAGGTAAAAAGCCTAAAACCCATCTGCAACTCTATCATGGAAAATATAAACATATGAATTTATAGATGAGTGATCAATATGAATAAAGTTGTGTGATTGAGAAATTGTACAAGATGAATGAGGATCTTTAATAATAATGGGTTGAAACTAAAGTAAGCGACTAGAATCAAATGAGGTATCATCCCATATTGTCTTAGACATGTTTTCATCAAATGAATGGGAATCGTGATTAGTTTTAATGAAAAATTCAGTTTTATCCAACTCATTATTTAAATAAGGAGATCCTTCATTTATTATGAGAGGTGATGACTCAATAAGAGGTGTTTCTAAAAGTATATGACTTTCATCTTTGTATTTACCAAGAGATTCGTAAGAATAATGTTTTTTCTCTTCATCCCTAAAACATAATTCATCATTTGGAAACCCAAGAAAATTTTGTGAATCAGGATGAAATTCTAATAGATGTGAAAGATTATCCTAAGAAGCACAATTATATAAATTAGGGTATAATGAAAAATAGGTGGATGAAGAAAGAAAACTAAAAGTATCTGTTGACAATGAATTTTCTTTGAAAGAAAAGTTTTCTTCTATTTGAGTATTTGGATTTGATTTCAAATATTCATTAATTTCTTCTCCTAAAATTAGATCAATATCCTTTACTAAAATATTTGAACTTGATAGATTATATTGTTCATTGCAAATAGGTAAAGGTGTAAATGAAACACAAGGCCCATCAGAAAAATGAGAATCAGGGATGGAATCCCTTAAAATGATATCTTGGTCTTGTTTAATTAATGTTGGAGAAGTTTTTTCAATATGCATTTCAGATTTGGTTTCTTTATCTTCTAAAATAGTCATAAGATCTTGATGTGAATGAAAACTTTTCTCGTTTAGTCTTAGAGTTTTATTCTCATTAAGAAAACATAAAGATGAATTAGCATTATCAGAAGGGACGATAAGATTCTCTAATACATTGTATTCCTTCTCATTAAGTGAGGTGAAAAAAGTTGGACAATAATGTTGATTTATAACTTTTGAGCTTTGATTAGAATCAATCAGAACATCATTATGTGAAGAAAATTGATTTTTATCTAATTGATCTAATTCATTTGAAAAATACATAACCTGATAGAACAATTGAAAAATAGAAGTGACAAGTTTCAAAGGAAATTTGTAACAAAGATTAAAAAATCTGTTTGCATAATCATCATATGATTCATCGAATTCTCTTTTAAGATTTAATAATTCTACAAACAATTTCTCATAATCAGGATCGGAAAAAGCATAAATAAACTCACCTAAATTTTTTTGTAAAAAATGTTGAGATGGAAAAGTTTCAAACCATTTTCGAACTCGGCCTTTGAAAGTCAAAGCGAATGATCTACCAATGATTGCTTCATTGATAACATGATTAGTAAGACAATTTTGCAAAAATTGAGAAACATGATCAATTGCACAAATTTCAATTTCACCATCAAATTTGTTTTTTGACAAGTGATAAACTATCTTAGAAGGAGTAGAATGATTATTTATTGATACATGACTCCTAATAGAAATTTGGGCTGAATCCATGAATGATAAGTAACATTGATAAAAAATTATTCATAAAATAGTTAGCTTGTCATCTAACTATTCCTTAAGCACACATGTGCTGAAGTAGAAGATTAAAGATGTAAAAGCTAAAAAATAAAATAGTGATAGGATAAATCGTTATTAAAAATAAAATAAAAAAAACCTCTTGTTTTACCTCAGACCTCCTTCTAGCACCATTTGTTGGCCGAGAGAATTATACTAGGCCAACATACGGAAAAACAGTCCACACACTTGACTTAATGCAATCTTGTATGTGTTTAAAATAACTGTCTTTCACAGGATCAAGGCCCTGCTACCTATATGATGTGCTCTACAAAATGAGAGTCTCTCAAAGGTATGTGTGTGGGGGATTTAATTAAATCAATCTGCTAATCAAAACAAAGGAATCTAACTAATCGAATAACTAATTCTAAAAAAACTATCTTAAGCTAAATGCAAAAAAATCAACGGCTCCTAATTCTACTCTATGATAATCTAGATGTAAATTACCTATCTCGGTGGAGAGCATGAGTTATTGATTTGACATAAGGTTTAAAAAAAAATGAAGATGATCAACAATTCTAGATTGGTAGAAAAGTCCCCAATGGAAGAAGTAAATCTCAATTATCCCACAATAAGATGACACTATATTGTACAATAATTGAAACATAAATTAAAAACCAATATCAATGATATTAAATAGATACACAATATTGAAACATATGAATATAATCATATACTAACTTGTAAATGAAACAAGGTCAACCTGCAAGTTAGAAATTTATCAAAATAGATTTATTAACAATTGAAATTATGAAGAAGTTCATTGATCCCAACATGATACAATGTCTCAGAAATCAAACCCTGATACAATGTTTGGAACTTGTTTATATAGAAGGAAACCAAGCTTCTAATCATCTAACCACCCTACTTCTATGATATTGCGTGGATCTCTATCCGAATATACAACAAAAGAAATACCACTTCTCATGATTTCTGTCACGATTCTAGGTGTGTCGTTGGGTGACATCTGGGATGGAATAATGTGAAAGATGACAACTAACTTACTGGATAAAATATAGCATCATTATTCCCTTGCATGAGGTATCCTTACACCCAACAATTCATCAACTGATGATGCTAAAAAATAGACAATGGATCACAACAAAAACGCAATTGAATTTCTTAGCTGGCCGCACCTAGAAAAAATGTGTTCAAATCACCTTAGATATCTCCTAGATGCTTAACTATTTTAAAGACATTTCCCACGATTAAGGTAAATGAGTCTGTTCTACAAAAAACCCACGTTTCAGAATTTTTTATTTCTCCCTCATTTGCTCCTAGTTTGCTGCCAGAATTTTCCTCCTGTAAAATGATGAGAATCCATTCTTCTTGTTACCACCTAAGTTGTACTTAGTGGTTTTTTATCAAGTGATTTTGGTGAACCGGACAAGGATAACTTGTTTGTACTTTAGAAGACCTTCAGTCTTGCTTCTGGGAAGCTTTGTTGTACTATATCACATGTTAATACCCCATGGGGGAATTGTAATAAATGTTCTAGCATGATTGTGTTTGTAAAAGAATCGGTCTCTTAGACTTTATTTGTTAATCCGATCAGCCGAGGGTGTTTTTTCCCTTGGTTATTATTGGTTGTTGAATAAACGACTAATCATTTTTGAGTTTTTCACTCCATACCTCCAAAGTTGGGGTGTTCGGCTTGGAATTTAGGCCTACTGAGGTTATTATAGTTTATGTGTCAATGCATAAACATTCTAGGCATCATGGTTGACTCATATGAACATGTCTAAGTCCCCCTAGGTTTTTTCAACTTTTTTAAAATTTAAAATTTTTCAGTGTTTTTTATTAAAATTTAATTTTTTCCAAAACTTAGGCTATTTTTTAATAGTTTAATTGAAAAAATTGGTTTTGTAATAAAAGTGGGCTCGAAAGTCATATTCAGTCATGTATGTGCTCATTTTCAAGCTAAGATCACCTAGTAAACCTATAGACCCACTATTTCCTAGTTTGAGTGATTTTCCCTCACTTAGGTCAGAAATCCCCAAAAACTCATTTATTAATTATTTTAATTAATAAATTTATGAATAATGGAGCAAATCCAAAATCCTATATCAGTGGATTCTTAGCCGATTTGATTGAAATCAGTCAGATCTGAACCATATTGACTGGATCTAACAAATCCTTGATTGAAGGAGGTGATCTGGACAGATCCATAGTTGATCTTCAGTATCCTTTATGGGGAATTGCGCCCTCTCTCTCTCCTCCACACGTGGGTTCTCTTGGAAGCTCTGTGGATTGATGTGTCAGTCTGTGGGTTGATGTGTCAGCTAAATCAACCCCATGATTGACATGTAGGCTCAGTTCAGCTTCAGATCAGCATTGATTGACTCTCCTTTAGCTGTAGTGGTTTGTCTCCTTGGGATTTGTGCCTCCCCTAGGATGGATATCCTATTTTTTGTATAAATAAATCTCAGGCTGCCTCTTCCAAGCTAGTAAGAGTTGGATTGGGGAGCTATTGTTGTTGTAATACTATGTAATGTATTTTTCTATTGGAATAAAGTGAAGCTTTGGAGGCAAGATGGTGTCATGTCATTATATGTGTGGATGAGCATTGCCATGTTTTACTGAGGTAACCTGTATCTATGTTCATAATTTGCTAATTGTTTGTGTATTCATTGCTAAGATTGATAATAAGTTTATTATAAT
Source organism: Pseudotsuga menziesii (assembly GCA_001517045.1). Lineage (NCBI taxonomy): Eukaryota > Viridiplantae > Streptophyta > Pinopsida > Pinales > Pinaceae > Pseudotsuga > Pseudotsuga menziesii. The sequence continues at coordinate 203,391 of LPNX011221148.1, read as the reverse complement.
CTTGATAGGAAAGGAGTTCTTTAATAAGTTTATTGGCCATCTCTTTCCTTTTTTATGCATGTTTATAGATCTAGATTCAGCATGTTTTATAAGTTTATATGCATGTTATTTTGAAATCTCTATGTATGTATTGACTGGATCTCACAAGTATTTTGGCAAGTCTTTGGATTCAGTTGCAGGTTCCTAGCTTGGAGAGGATGCTGATCTAGTTTGCTTCTTCACTCTCTCCAAAACCATTCAAAGCCATAGTCCCTCGACATTCCACTAGAAAGCTCCATGGTTGATCTTCAAGGCTTCCAACAAAATTGCTCTTCTTTTCCTCTTCCTCCTTCAAATTTTTCTAAAATCAGTCTGGTTACTTGTTTGCATCTTTAAAATTATTTATATCTATCAATTTCATAGTTTATTTTACATATATATTGCTGCCTTAAATCTCAATAAACTAGATCTCATTCCTAAAGAAAAATTACAAGCATTCTAGATCTAGTTTTAGGGAAAATTGTCATTTTTCAAGGAAAGTAGATCTAAAATTTTTTGAATGCATGGTTTTTTCCTTAGAATATAAAAAATTATATTCATAAATTTAAGTTCTTCATATTGGCTGCACCAAAATCAGGCCAAGATCCCAAGGAAATCTTTCTTTCCTTGGTTCTTTTTTCACTTCATTAAAAACTAGTTTTAACTTAGAATTTTTGGGTAAAAGGTTTGTTCACCAAAAAGTAATTTCAAAGTACTCTTGGTAATATTTAAATATGATAAAATTGATTTTTTTATCAGGTGTAATAGGAAAGAGGAGGAGGCACTGTCCGAAAATCATTTTTGGACCATTCGAAACCCCCCCGGGGGGTCTCTGTCTTCCATAAATTTCAAATTTTTGCAATTTGTAAACCTTTGGTATCAATACATATAAGGACCAATAGTTTTATGATATTTCATATTTATGATATTTTAACCAATAATAATAAAGGAAAATATTTTTTTTAATAGGCTCTTTCGAGCCCGCTCCCCATCCCCCTAGGGGGGATCTACATCCATTTCACTTTTTTCCTTTTTTTTCCTTTTTTTGCTCTAGTTTAGTACTGAAATGAAAGATTGTATACTTTGATATAATTTTTCATTATTCCATACTTTAATTTCAAAATTAATCATACTAATTACCCCATGACTTCTCGATTGACCCACAAGGGGAAATAGATGCGTGGTAGGACTAATTAGAAAACCTGCACTGTGTATCTATGATTCCTTTTTCATCAATTGTTTCATTAGCCATATTAAAATTAACCCCTCCTTGATTCCTTGATTGATATCCACTCGGATCGAAATAGGTTCCTGGATGGTTTTCTTTTTAACAAGAACACCTATCTTAAAATTTACTAAAAATAATGAAGACTCCAGTGTGTATGCTCTGTACTTGGCTGCGGTTCATCTGATTAGTAAATCTGCATCAAAATCACTTGAGTGACTAGAATAATTAGGATTCACTCTCCCCAAATTGACAAACAATTAGGAGAAACTCCAGCAACTCGAACAAACTATAAGCGGTGGAAAAATACCCAAAGGAGTGGGAACAACTGGAAAGTGACCTCAAGGCACCGATTTCTGTCACACCCTGATGGGTGCATTATGAACAATAGTCTCTGAGACTCTATTCCATCCCACAAACAACATGTAGGTAGCCGTGAAATTTCACTTTTGGACACACTCCAAGTACCCCTTGGGTATATTTGGAGTCCCCTTTTCACCTAATTTAATTCATTCACATTCCACATTAATTTAAAATCTACCAAGAGACATTTGCAAAACATTATTTCAAGAGCATGCAAGAACATCATTTTCTCTGTTGACTCCATTTAAGGCACTGGTGATTTCTTTCTTTCCATTATATATATATTTAGTGTCATTACTGTGCTTATATGCTTTAAATCTTGCATCTTGTTATCTTTTGTTTCCATTGGTTAATTTCAAAACTCCTAAACAACTTAATCAATATAACACCCTCATACTAAGTAGTTAGCCTTAGTAACATAATAGGGTCTACCCCCCTTGGCTTCGTTAGGAGTTGAGCCTAAACGGAGGAGTCAAGAACAAGGTGACAGCCTTGACTCAAGACTTTCCCCTAGGGACACACCAAGTGGCTTGAATATTTTCTGCCACGTAACCCAGGTGTGTGGAAGGTGGCAACACTTCTTAATCATTGCAACCTACCTTTGAATTTTCCCTAAAAATTATATCTGTAAAATTTTTTTTTGATTAACTACGATAAAAAAGTATGGTAAAAATATATCAATTAAGAAAGAAAGATTCACACTCAGTAATAAAAAGGAAGAATTTTCTGAGAGAAAAGGAATGTCCCTATCATTTTATCAACGAACTATGAAGTAAAATTCTGATGTCAATGAGTAAAAAAAAATTCTCTCTTGATCAATCTGGTAACAGTATTCAATGAACTAGTCCTTTCTAGAATGATTGCATTAATCAATTATTCTAATAAGTTGGATAATCAAATCCTGAATTCTTGTGTTCTGTTCAATGTGCTGTCATCACACACCACCAATTCATTTCCACGACTCACCTGAAATCCTACAAATGACCGTAATGATCTAGTTTGCTTTGAGATTTCTTTTATGTTGATAATTCAGTTCTTAATCAATGAATAAATGACTTTGGTGGCTGCGTTATCCTCTTCACTTGACACGTGAAACATGGCATTTATGCTTAGCTAAACTATGATAACGTGGCAGTGATCTTGATGTGGCTTAGCTGCATTCATTAATATATTTTTATTGACATGAACCAGCCTTGAATACTCCTCAAGGATCTGGTGTGGATTCATTTAACAAGGTTGACATTCAAGCTTTGTGTTGGTTTCTTTTAACCACTATTCTAGATAATAATCAATTGCAAAAATCAGGAATTGGCAGTGACATTTTTGGTATAATATCTTTTCCCTTTTACCACGGATTATATTCTGTGTTTGACAGCTGGTAATTTATTTTTAAAACCATCACTGTGCTTTCCCTTAAGATCTGGAGATTTGTATGAAGCTTGAAATCTTTTCATATAGAATTATATAAACGATCTTATCATGGAATAAAAATGGATTTGGTTCCACTTTACAAATCGTGGTAGCTTTACCAATAGTCAGTAAACTTGAGTTTGTTCTACCTTCAGATTCTAGCGTGATTTTCTTTTGTTTGCTCCAAAAATTCACAAGTTTCTTGAATATAAATAATAACTCTTTAATAACACATATTTTTGCCATGAATTATTCTCCATTAACATGCGGGCAATTCTTGATAATAGGAATTTGTATTTGATAAGATTTTGCAATCCCATCGTGAATACCCTCACTAAAATCTGCGCAAAGATAAATGAGAAAATTAATTAATACTAGTGAAAATATAAAAATGATAATGTGTTTTTTTATGAATATTTGGCAATGATGGCGTGCGAAAGGAAAATATCAAACCATATATGCAAAAGAACTTGATTGATAAATTGATGAATATGTTATTTCATAGTTTTTATTAATGCTAATGTCATTATCAAAGTAGTTTTAACAAACAAAAGTAGTCAAATGTAAAATCTTTTTACCCTAAAGTTTTCATGAGTTTTGATTAAAGGTAAGTTAATGAAGTTTATAGGACCGAAATATCTAGACTACATTTGTTGATTAAAATAATTTGATAAAATATATGATGATATTTTTAAATTAATTTACCTTCATTCACCAAAATTTCTCATTTAATTTATTAATGAGGTGAAGGTCAAATTTGGCAAGAATGTCAAAAGGTTGTTGAGGAATCAAATTAATTCAATGCAAATGAATGGAGACAGGGAATTGACTCAGATAAGTTCAAGTGAGATCAAGCAAGTATTATGCAGCCACCTGAAAGTCAAAATGCTCAAACATCAAATATCACGAAATCCTTAAAACCATGAAAATCAAGACAAAGAACCATAATTACAAAGGTCAAAGAAAACAAACCATGAAATCAACTACTAAATTAAGAAAGATAAAACTAAAAGAAAAACAAAAGAGAATATTTACAAAATTCTAATGGGGGCACTTTATTTGTAAAAATCAAGGGGAGTTGTTGGGGAGCCAACAGCTGTATGCATAAGAGAGAGAGGGGGGGTGGGAGAGAGAGGGAGTGGCACATAATTTATGGAGAGAGGGAGGTTATTGGGGTTAGTGGGAGAGAAAAAGAGAGAGAGAGAGAGCAGGGGTGGAGAGTGAGGGAGAGTAGCAGGGGATTCAGGGAGAGAGGGTGGTTATTAGGGTTAGAGAGAGAGATAGAGTGGTTATGGGTAGGGAGAGTAGTAGAGGATTTAGGAAGAGAGGGAGGTTATTGGGGTTAGTGATAGTGTATTGGAGATAAGGGGCAAGGTGGGGTGTTAATAGGTATCACATTAGAGAGAAGGGCGATGTTAGGATTAGGTAAAGGAGTATATGAGAGAGAGTGAGATCCAAAGGGTGAAGGGAAGGAGGGTATTGGCCATTATTATTAGGGTTATGAGGGTAGTTCCAAGAGATAAATAGATAGATATCAAGGTGAGGTAAGAGAGAGAGAGAGAGAGAGAGAGAGAGAGAGAGAGAGAGAGATAGGGGGCATAGGGTGGGGGTAGAGAGAGATAGATAAAGTGATAGAGCGATATGATAGATGGTAAGTGGTAGGGGGAGTGGGATTAGGAGAGAGAAAGGGAGAGATGAGTTTAATGGGAGGGTATTAAGAGAGGGAAAGAGAGGGATTTAAGGAGATTATGAGTCATGTTAGAGGGATACAGGTGGGTTAGGGGTAGTGATAGTGTTGGAGAGAGGCACGGGGTGCTAGGGGGTTGAGGGGGAGGGGTGGGTATTAGGTGTAGGTGAAGGAGTATGGTAGAGAGAAGTTTACAGTTGGGGTTAGTAAAAGTTAGGGGATATAGAGAGAGAGAGAGAGGTATTAAGTTGTAGGTAGGGGATTAGGTGGGAGAGAGAGAGAGAGAGGAATCAATTTTAGAGGTAGGGAGAAAAGTACGAGGTGGAAGAGTAATACAAGTGCTTAGTAGGGGTTATGAGGATATAATGAGAGAGAGAGAGTCAGGGATGAGGGGAAGAGGGACGGGCCTTAGGAGAGAAAGAGATGGAGATTGTTGTGGCGGAAGGGGGTGTATCATATTAGATAATTCTAGGGAAGTTAAAGAGATTACACGTATAGGGTGGGGGAAATGAGAGAGAGAGAGGATTAGGGTTAGGTTATTAGGAGAAGTACACTTATAGACAACGATATAGAGAGAGGGATGGAGGGGTGGTTTTTCTTATGGAGATAAAGAGATAAATATCAGGTTTACGAGAGGTGTTTGGACTTAGGAAGCACTATATAAGTCAAAGAGAAGGGGTGTATAGGGTAGGGGAAAAGAGAGAGAGGGGGAGGGAGTGTGGTGAGTTGTAGAAAAAATGGAATTAGGAAAGGAAAAAAAGGAGAACTATTCAGAGTTGGGTAAGTATAAGAGAGAGAGAGGGGGGGGGAGGGAGAGAGAGAGAGAGAACATGTTTATGTGTAGGGAGAGTAGGAGGGGATTTGGGGAGAGAGGCGATGGTTAAGGCTAGTGGTATTGTTTGAGAAACAAGGAGAGGGGTGTTAGGGGGTTTAGGGTGAGAGAGATGGAAGGGGTTAGGGGTAGGTGGAAGAGAATACGAGAGATAGAGAGATATCTAGGGGGTGAATTGAAGGGGGTTTTTAGTGATTAGAGATAGGGGAAGGATGATGATTTTGGGAGATAAATATATAGAGAGCAAGGTGGGGTGTAGGAATTTATGGATGGTTAGAGAGAGAGAGAGAGAGAGAGAGAGAGGAAATCATAGGGAAGTGGTTGAGTGAGACATGGGGTTAGTATAGGTTATGGAGATGAGAGGAGAGAGGGAAAGGAATAGAGGGGGTTTAGTAGTAGGGGATGATTAGGTGGTGTGTGTGTATGAGACATAAAATTTTGATTGTTAGCGATAGGTGGAGGAATAGATGGGTGAGAGAGAGAGACTTAGGGGATGATGGGTGGTAGTTTCTATATGATTAGGGGTAGGGGTGAGGGGGGTTGGGATAAAAAGAGATAGACATTGTTGTGGGAGGAGAGGGTTTAGGGGTTTATAGAATGCTAGGGAAGTTAGAGAAAAGGAGGTATAGATTGGGTGAAGAGAGAGAGAGAGAGAGAGAGAGAGAGAGAGAGAGAGAGATGGGGGAGGGATGGGGAATGGTAATACTATGGGGAGGGGCATTATGTGAGAGGGGAGGATAAAGAGAGAGTGTTAGGAGTTATGGGAGTAGAAGAGATAGAAAGAGAGGGGATAAGGTGTTGGTTAAGTAGTGAGAGAATGAGGTAGATATTTGTGTTAGGAAAGGGGTAACACTTTAGTGAGCATTAGTGAAGTTACAGAAAATGGTGGCATAGGGTGGTAGTAGAGAGAGAGAGGCATTAGAGGAAATTTCAACTGAAAATGGGCCTCCTAAGGAAAATTAATAGAATAATAGATAAAATAATAAAATAATATTTATTAATTTTGGAGGAAGAAAAGAAAAAACTACTTTTTGTTCTTATTTTTGACATATCTCCATGTGTTTTTAATCAAATTTCGATTGGTAGAGCTCCTTGCATGCAGAATTAAAATCCACATCCAACGAGTACCCACTTGACCTACTTTTTTTTAGGGTATTTATTGTTTTTTGGGTATAGGGGCCCATCAAAAGTATACTGAGTGGGTACTCGTTGGATGCAGAATTTAATTCCGCATCCAACGAGCTCTCCAAATCGAAATTTGAGTAAAAACATAGGGAGATATGTTGAAAATACGAACAAAAAAAGTAGTTTTTTTTATGATACCTATCCCCAAATTTAGATTAAATATTTTTTAAGGGGTGCTCCATTTTTTAATTTTAAAGCATTTTGATTGGCTAATACATGATGACATGGAATTTGTATTATTTTTGGAAGGCCCGTTTTAAATTGAGATTTCCTCTAATGGGGGGATGGTAAGTTTTATGGGAAGAGAGATTGAGAGAGACAAATAGAAATATGGTTTTAGGGTAGGTAGAGTAGGAGAGAGAGAGGGAGAGAGGTAGACAGATTGGTTATTGGTAATGAAAGTAGGAGTGGGGTTAGTTAGAGAGGGGTGGTATTAGTGGGTGGGATAGAAAGAGAGAGAGATGGGGTTGGTAATTGGTAGGGGGGTGAGGATTAAGAGAGAGAAAGGGAAAGGGTTTAGGGGATGCAAAGTAAGAATGGGAAAGCGAGGGGCTTAGGGAGAGTATGAGTGGTGTTAGGGAGAGAGAAAAGGTTTGGGGTATTGATATTGTATGAGAGGGAGGGGGTGTTGGGAAGTTGATTGAGAGAGATAGTGGTGGTGGTTTGGTTTAGGTGGAGGAGTAGGGTAGAGAGAGAGTTAGAGAGGAGGTTTTTTAAAGTTAGGGTATAGTGATCGAGAAGGGAAAGTAAAGGGTGGGGGTAGAGAGGGAGAGGTATGTAAATAGAGAGAGAGAGATGGGGGGTGGTAAGCTGTAGGGAGAGAGAGAGAGAGATGGGGTGTGGTAAGTGGTAGGGGGAGATAAAGAGAGAGATTCAAGGGGTAAGTAGGGAAGAGTGTGGGTGATAAGGGGTAAGATGAAGAGGGGGATTGGGAGAGACAAAGATGTCGATATTATTGTGTGGGGAAGGGGATTTATGGGTTTAGGTAATATTAGGAAATTTAGAGATAATGCAGAGTATATGGTGGAGGAATAGAGAGAGGGAGAGGGAGAGAGAAAAAGCTATAGGGGTAGGGGGATTAGGAGATCAATATAGAGGTAGAGGATGTGGTTTAGGGAGAGACAGTGGGGATTTAGGGGTAGTTAGAGTGAGAGAGAGAGAGAGGAGAGTGTTAGAGGGTTTGGAAAGAGAGGCAGTGGTGGGGCCTAGATGTAATTAGAGGAGTAGGAAAGAGAGTGAGTGACAAAAGGTTTAGAAATTGTTAGAGAGAGAGAGAGAGAAGGAGGGATGGTGGGTAGTAAGTTGTAGTGGGAAGGGTATTAGGAGAGAGAGAGAGAGAGAGTAATGGTGATGTTAGGTAGAGAGAGAAAGATAGGGCAAGAGTCCCTGGATTTTTTTTAGGGAGAGTAAGAGAGGATTGAGGTTTTATGGGGTTAAGGGAGAGAGACAAAGTGGGTCTTAGATTTAGGTTGAGTAGGGTAGAAAGAGAGAGATGGGTTGGATTAGGCATGGGTGGAGGAGTATATGATGGAGAGAGAGAGAAAAAGAGGGGGGTATACAGTGGGGGAAATGAGAGAGTGAAAGGGAGAGAGTGGGACAAGGTGTGCTAAGTTAGCTATGGAGGAAGATTAGGTAAGAGAGAGAGGATTAGGGTTATGTGAGTAGGAGAAGTAGAGTGATAGATAGTAGGATAGAGATAGGGATGGAGAGGGTGGTTTTGTGTGTGAAGATAAAGATATAAATATCAGGTTTATGAGAGAGGTACGGACTTCAAAAGCACTATGGAAGTCTGAGAGAAGGGGTTTATATGGTGGGGGGGAAGAGAGAGAGGGAGAGGGAGTATGGTGAGTTGTAGAAAAAATTAAATTAGGAAATGAAAAGAGGGATACAGATTGAGGTTTGAGTAAGTAGTAGAGAGAGAGAGAGAGAGAGAGAGAGAGAGAGGGAGAGAGAGAGTGTGTGTTTATGGGTAGGGAGAATAGGAGGGGCTTTGGGCAGAGAGGCGGTGGTTAGGGGTAGTGATATTGCTTGATATACAAGGAGAGAGGGGTTGTTAGGGGGTTTTGGGGGAGAGATATGGGTGTGGTTAGGGGTAGGTTGAGGATTATATGAGAGAGAGAGAGAGAGAGAGGGTGAGTTGTAGGGGGTGTTTTTTATTAGGGATAGGGGAAGGATGATGATTTTGGAAGAGAAATAGATAGATAGAAAGGTGGGGCTATAGGAGGTTATAGATGGTTGGGGAAAGAGAGAAGGGGGGTGTAAGAGAGAGAGAGAGAGAGAGAGAGAGAGAGAGAGAGAGAGAGACTGACTTAGGGATATTATTAGTGTTATTAGGGAGAGAGATATGTTAGTTAAGTTTACTTGGAATGTTTGAGAGAGAAAGAGGGTTAATTTTTTATGGGGTTAGGGGAGAGAGAGGGGTGAGGTTTATGTTTAGGTGGATGAGTAGGGTAGAGATTGATAGAGGGTAAATAAGCAATAGAATAAAGAGAAGAGAGAAAGATAGAGAGACACAAGGAGAAGGTGTTAAATGTATAGGTAGGAGTAGGGGGTGAGAGAGTAATAGGATCATATAGGGAGAAATAGATATAAGGGGGGTTAGTAGTAGGGGTTTGAGTACATGGTGTATGTGTAAAAGAGAGATACAGATAAGGGGGGATTGTTAGAGCACTGGGTGAGAGAGAGATGTGTGGTTGTTAGGGGTAGTTGGAGGAGTATGTGTGTGTGTGTGTGTGTGTGTGTGTGTGTGTGAGAGAGAGAGAGAGAGAGAGAGAGAGAGAGAGAGAGAGGTTGGGAGGGTGAAGTTTATTAGGAGTAGAGGGGACATGCAGTTTCAAGGGAGAAAGAGATGGAAATTGTTATTGGGGGAGGGGGTATAGGGTCTAGAGAATGCTGGGAAAGTTACATAAAATAGGGTTATAGGGTTAGAGAGAGTGGGGGGCATGGGGTGGTAAGCTATAGTGGGGTAGGTGAGATAGGGAGAGAGAGATATGGAGAGGATTAAAGGTAGGGAAAGTAGGAGATGTATAGATATGGAAGGAGGGATAATTGTGTGTAAGGAGATAAGGAATAATGATTAGGGTTTGTGAAGGGGTAGGATATTAAGGAGAATTTTGGAAGTTATACATAAATGAGTTATTGAGTTGGGGTAGAGAGAGAGAGAGAGAGGGAGGGTGGTAAGTCATAGGGGAAGGGTGATTATGAGAGATAAAGAGAGAGAGGGATTTAGTGGTAGATGGATTAGGAGAGAGGGAGAGAGAGAGAGAGAGAGAGAGAGAGAGAGAGAGAGACGGTGTGGTTATGTGTAGGGATAGATGGAGGTTACTGAGGTTAGTGATAGTGTCTTGAAGAGAAGGAAGAAGGTGGGATGTTAATGGGTTTCACACAAGATATAAGGGTGGTGTTAGGGGTAGGTGGAGGAGTATATGAGAGAGAGTGAGATCCAAAAGGTGAAGGGAAGTAGGGTATTGGTCATTATGAGTAGGGGTAGGAGGGTGGTTGGAGGCGATAAATAGATAGATATCAAGCTGAGGTAACTAGGATTTTAGGGATGGTTATATATATATATATATATATATATATATATATATAGAGAGAGAGAGAGAGAGAGAGAGAGAGAGAGAGCGATTAGGATTAGGTGAGTAGGATAAAGAGAGGGATGGTGGGGTTGGTTTTGTGTATAAAGATAATGAGATGAAGATAGGGTTTATGAAAGGTGGTGGGACTTAGGAAGCACTATGGAAGTAAGGAGGAAGGGTGCATGTGATTAGTGGTAGGGGGCAAAGGGGGTTTGGGGAAAGAATGAGATATAAGTCATAGTAGCAATAGAGGGGTATTTGGATGAGGACATTTTTGCATGGGAGAGAAAGAGAGATATCAAAGTGGGGAGATAATGGGAAAGGGTTTATCGAATATTACAAAATTTAGAGATAAGGGGGGTATAGGCTTATGGAAAACAAAAAGAGAGAGATGGGGGAGATAAGGGAGAGAGAGGTGATGGTGCTAAGTTGTAAGTTGACGGGCATTAGGGGTGGCGTTTGGGAGTTCTTGCATTAGGTTACAGAGAGAGGGGGGTGTTATGGGTAAATATATTATTTCCGAGAGAGATGTTGGGGGATTTATGTGTAAGTTGATGAGTAGAGTAGAGAGAGAGGGAGATAGAGGGTTAGTAAGCATTAGGGGAAATACATGGGATAAAGAGAGAGAAACATGAGGGTGTGTTAGAGGTAGAGGCAAGAGTAGGGGGTGAGAAGGTGAGAGAAGAGGTTAATTTAAGTTAGGTAGAGGAGAGGAGAGAGATATATAGAAAGGGGTAGGTTAATGATAGGGGAATGAGTAGGAATTGTGTGTGTCTAAGAGAGAGAAAGAGAGAGAATCAAGGGTGTTATTGAATTTGGTGATAGAGAGAGGATTGGTTGTTAGGTTAGTTGGAGGAGTAGATGGGTTAGAGAGAGATATATAGAAAGAGAGTTGGGGGACAATAGGGATACTATGGGTTTTAGGAGCGAAAGAGATGCATATTATCATGTTGGGAGGGGCCTAGGATTTTAGAGCATGATAGGGAAGTTTGAGTGAAGGGGGGTATAGGGTGGGGGAAATGAGAGAGAGAAATAGAGAGATAGAGGGATAAGGTGTGCTAAGTTATTTATGGAGGAATATTAGGTGTGAGAGAAAAATTCATAGAGAGAGAAAGGATTAGGGTTAGTTGATTAGGAGAAATAGAGTGATAGAGAGCGGGATGGAGGGGGTGGATTTGTGTATGGAGATAAAGAGATACAGATCAGGTTTATCAAAGAGGTAGGGACTTAGGAAGCACTATGGAAGTGAGAGAGAAAGGGTGTATAGGGTGGTTTTAAATAGAAAGGGGGAGAGGGAGTGTGGTGACTAGTAGAAAAAATGGGATTAGGAAAGGAAAAGAGAGAAATATTTAGGTTTGGGTAATTAGGAGAGAGAGAGAGAGAGAGCGTGTTTATAGGTAGGTAGAGTAGGGTGGGATATAGGGAGAGAGGCAATTGTTAGGGGTAGTGGTGTTGATTGAGAGTGAATAAGAGAGCGGGCTGTTAGGGTGTTTAGTGGGAGAGAGAGGGGTGGGGTTAGGGGTAGGTGGAGAAGTAGATCAAAGAGAGAGAGAGAGAGAGAGAGATCCATGGGGTGAGTGGAAGGGGGGTGCGGGTGATTAGGGATAACAGAAGGATGATGATTGTGGGAGCAAAATATATAGAGAGCAAGGTGGGGGTGTAGGGAACTATAGATAAGGGGTGTGTGTGAATGAGATAAAGAGGGAGAGAGACTTATAAAGAGTATTAGTTGTGTTACGAAGAGTGATGTGTTGTTTAAGGTTACTTGGAGTGTTTTATGGACAAAGAGGGTTGATTATTTATGGGGTTAGGGAAGAGAGAGAGGGGTGATATTTATGTTTAGGTGGAGGAGTAGGGTAGAGAGTTACATAGGGTAAATAAGAATTAGAAGAAAGACAGGAGAGAAAGACAAAGAGACATGAGGAGTAGGTGTTAAATGTAGAGGTAGGAGTAGTGGGTGAGATAGTGAGAGAGGAGGCTAATATGGGTTAGGGAGAAGATCACAAAAGGAGAGATACCTATAAGCAGGGTTAGTAGTAGGGGTTTGAGTACATGGTGTATGTGTAAGAGAGAGAGAGAGAGAGAGCAATAATAGCATGGGATTTAGGTAGAGAAGGAGGTTATTGGGGTTAGTGAGAGAGATAGATATATATAGTAGCATAAGGTTATTAGGGTGAGAGAGAGAGAGAGGACGAGTAGCATGGGATTTAGGGAGAGGGGGAGGTTATTGGGGTTAGAGAGAGAGAGAGAGAGAGAGAGAGAGAGAGAGAGAGGTTATGGGTAGGGAGAGTAGTAGGGGATGTAGTAGGGATTTCTCCCTTGCTACAGGGTAAGAATGGCTACCTTCTGTCTATAGGACAAAAGGGTAGGGTTCCTGGTGGTGGATGCAAATAAAGACAAATAGAATAGAAAATGAAAGGAAATGAAGAAGAGAAAAGAAACAACCCCTCTACACACAAGGTTAGGGTTTAAAATCTAAGGCCATGCATACAACTATTAGAACCAAAATACCTGCAAAAAAATGTTAAGCAATGAACCTGCAAACAAATAATGTTAGAAAAAAAATACAAACTACTAGAGCAAAGACATAAGATAACACAGGTATACCTTCTAGTTGGAATGGGCCACCATGCTCTAGCTGGGAGAGCACCTCTCTTGGAAGGGGGAGCTATGGCTCAATGGAAGGATCAATGAGAGGGAGAGTGAATGGCTTGAGAGGAAAATGGTCTCAAGGCACTCACTCCAGTAGCATAACAATAGGGAAGGGAGGAATGTTTTGAGAGTGACCCCCACACCTCTATTTATATCTTTTTTAGGGTTCTAAGCCCCTAGTCAGGGCTTTAGCCCCTTTTTTGGGCTTTTAGCACCTTTCACTCAATCTTTAGCTCCTTTTAGGGTTTTAGGCTCCTTTGAGGGGTTTTAGCTCCTTTTTAGAGGCTTTAGCCCCTATGAGAGCTATTTAGGCTCTTTTTAGGGGTTTTTAAGCCCTTTTTCATGTTTTGAAGCCTTCTTGAGGGTGTGGGGGTCAAATGGGTCAAATGAGGGTCATGCATGGGTGTCCTTGGGTGGTGTAGGCCATGTAGAGCCGAGTGAGGGATTTTTTGGGTTAACAGGGTATTTTTGAAGAGAAGGAGATTATTAGGGTTAGTGATAGTGTCTTGGAGAGAAGGGTAAAGGTGGGGTGTCAATGGGTTGCATATTAGAGAGAAGGGTGATGTTCAGGGTAGGTGGAGTACTATATGAGAGAGAGTGAGATCCATAGCATTAATGGAAGGAGGGTATTATTGTTTTTGAGTAGGGGTAGGAGGGTAGTTGCAGGAGATAAATAAATAAAGATCAAGGTGAGGTAAGTAGGATTTTAGGGATGGTGAGAGAGAGAGAGAGAAAAAATTAGGGAGAGTATTAGTTGTTTTAGGGAGAGTGATATGTTGGTTAAGTTTACTTGGAGTGTTTGAGAGAGAAAGAGAGTTGATTTTTTGTGGGGTTAGGGGAAAGAGAGAGGGGTGGGGTTTATGTTTAGGTGTAGGAGTAGGGTAGAGAGTGACAGAGGGTAAATAAGCATTAGATCAAAGAGTAGAGAGAAAGATAGAGAGACATGGGGAGTAAGTGTTAAATTTAGAGTTAGGAGTAGGGGGTGAGAGAGTAAATCGATCATGGAGGCCGAGATAGAGATGAGGGGTTTAGTAGTAGGGGTTTGAGTACATGGTGAATGTGTAAATGAGAGATATAGATAATGGGGGATTGTTATAGCATTGGGTGAGAGAGAGATGTGTGGTTGATATGGGTATTTGAAGAAGTAGATGTGTGTGTGTGTGTGTGAGAGAGAGAGAGAGAGAGAGAGAGAGAGAGAGAGAGAGTCAAGGGTAAAGGTTGGGAGGGTGTGGGTTATTAGGGGTAGAGGGGAGGCATAGTTTCAGGAGAGAAAGAGATGGACATTGTTGTTTGGGGAGGGGGTATAGGGTCTAGAGAATGCTAGGAAAGTTAGAGAAAATAGGGTTATAGGTTGAGAGAGAGATAGGGAGGATAGGGTGGTAAGCTA